>JAVLUX010000008.1:5077500-5410000 GCA_032164185.1 Moxostoma hubbsi | reverse complement strand
CTTTTATTTCTTTCATCACATTCCCAGTGGGTCAGGAGTTTACATACACTTTGTTAGTATTTGGTAGCATTGCTTTAAATTGTTTAACTTGGGTCAAATGTTTTGGGTATCCTTCCACAAGCTTCTCACAGTAAGTTGCTGGAATTTTGTCCCATTCCTCCAGACAGAACTGGTGTAACTGAGTCAGGTTTGTAGACCTTCTTGCACGCACACGCTTTTTCAGTTCTGCCCACATTGTCTATCAGATTGAGGTCAGGTCTTTGTGATGGCCACTCCAATACCTTGACTTTGTTGTCCTCAAAATATTTTGCCACACCTTTGGAGGTATGCTTGGGGTCACTGTCCATTTGGAAGACCCATTTTGCAACCAAGTTTTAACTTCCTGGCTAATGTCTTGAGATGTTGCTTCAATCTATCCACATCATTTTCCTTCCTCATGATGTCATCTATTTTGTGAAGTGCACCAGTCCCTCCTGCAGCAAGCACCCCTACAACATGATGCTGCACCCCCCATGCTTCACAGTTGGGATGGCGTTCTTCAGATTGCAAGCCTCACCCTTTTTCCTCCAAACATAACAATGGTCATTATGGCCAAATAGTTACATTTTTGTTTCATCAGACCAGAGAACATTTCTCAACAAAGTAGGATCTTTGTCCCCATGTGCACTTGCAAATTGTAGTCTGGCTATTTTATGGCAGTTTTGGAGCAGTGGCTTCTTCCTTGCTGAGCAGCCTTTCAGGTTATGTCGATATAGGACTTGTTTTGCTGTGGATATAGATACTCGTCTACCGGTTTCTTCCAGCATCTTCACAAGGTCCTTTGCTGTTGTTCTGGGATTGATTTGCACTTTTCACACCAAACTATGTTCATCTCTAGGAGACAGAATGCGTTTCCTTCCTGAGCGGTATGATGTCTGCATGGTCCCATGGTGTTTATACTTGCGTACTGTTGTTTATACAGATGAACGTGGTACCCTCAGACATTTGGAAATTGCTCCCAAGGATGAACCAGACTTGTGGAGGTCCAAAACAAATTTTGAAACAAATCTAGGGTCTTCATTCTTTAGGTTTCAGTCTTTAGGTTTTCACATGATGTCAAGCAAAGAGGCACTGAGTTTGAAGGAAGGCCTTAAAATACATCCACAGGTACACCTCAAATTGACGCCAATTAGCCTATCTGAAGCTAATTGGCTAAAGGCTTGACATAATTTTCTACAATTTTACAAGCTGCTTAAAGGCACAGTTAACTTAGTGTATGTAAACTTCTGACCCACTGGAATTGTGATATAGTCAATTAAAAGTGAAACAATCTGTCTGTAAACAATTGTTGGAAAAATTACTCATGTCATGCACGAAGCAGGTGTCCTAAACAACTTGCCAAAACTACAGTTTGATAATATGAAATCTGTGGAGTGGTTAAAAAAATAGTTTTAATGACTTCAACTTAAGTGTATGTAAACTTCTGACTTCAACTGTAATTATTCCTAAACACCAGATGAACTGAAAATGTAAAATAATGGAAATTCTCTGCGGCTGTGTGCACTAGCATCTGCTGCTCGGCATCTCCTTCGATCCCAAAGTTAGAAACAAGCTGCTATTTATTATTATTATGATGATGAAATTTAAATAATATTACATCACTATTATTATGATGATATTATTGATTATGTATCATACATAAAGTATGATGTAATTTGTATTCTGTAAGCAATTAATGACAGAGAGACAAGAGTTTCGTGAGTTGGGACCTCTTTTTTAAAGATGCCCTATTATGCATTTTGGGATTTTACCTTTCCTTTAGTGTGCAATATAGCTGTTTGTGCATGTAAAAGGTCTGCAAAGTTACGAAGTCCACTCAAAAGGGATTTATTCTCTCCCACATTCAACACTGCTCAAGAATGGCAAGAAACGGCTGGATGGTAGTCCAGCCATTTCTTCCACAAAGTATCTTCGTCACTATGTAATGCATTTGCATAATGCCTGCCTAAGGGCTACTTTGGCCCACCCTCAAACAAATGTAATTATAGCAGAGGCCAGGATGAGTTGGGTTGGTGTTGTCGCCATGTCGAAAAGATGCTGTTTTCTTCACTGCAAACGCAAAACCTCTTTGTTTAGACTTCCAAAGGCAGACAAATTGAAGAATCAGTGGTTAAAAATAACTTTTACCACTATTCCTCAGCAGTACAACCACAACCAGTGTCGATTACTCCTGAAAGATGGTGCAGTTGCCACTTTGTTGGGACAACCTGGCGCTTCAGTATCACAACCTGCAAGTTTGCTTGATTATTTGTGGATTTATCTGCTACAAAGTGTTCAAATGCAGAGTTTTGTGTTGTAGCTACGGTGTACACCCAATGCACAGCTATAGGCCTCTGCTAACCTGCTAGCTAATGTTAGTGTGTTTAAATAGTTTTGCTAATCAGCTGCGGGTCCACTTTTACCTACAGTTGTGTAGAATTATGCAGATTGTTTGTTGTTCTTGCCATCATGAATATTGATCAAGTGTGGAGATGGATTTACTTTTACAAACGGTAATTTTACGTCTGCAATCCATGGTAGTGCTCGGCTAACTTGTTATGTAACGTTATTGTTTTGGTAAGGGTTTACTATTCAGATATGGGCCGGCTTTTGCCTAAAACAGTCGATCTCAAGAGTCTTATATAATTATATAATTACAAGCTGTAATGTTACGGCCGCTATCCACAGTGGTCCATGGCTAACTTGCTCACTAACCGGGAGTTAGCCTCTGTTCTCTGTTCATATCTTGTTTAAAAAAAGTTCAGCAACACCCATTCAAGCAAAAGATGACACTTAGATGCACTACATGTCTTTTACTTGAAGCTTTGTTAGGTTCACAATAATCAACAGTGTACTTGTAAGAAAGCTACAAAATTCAAACTTACCACTGTGAAACATCCTGCTCAAGTCGTGCTTGCGAAGGTGGTTCGGGTCGATCAGCTTGTTCTTCCAAACTTTCATTATCGGACTCAAACTGTTACGGAAAAATGACGCCACAGTTACCATAGTTACTGTAGTGATTACAGCTGCTCGGGAAGCCTGAAACAGGGTTATGGTAAGGAGCGTTACATTTCCAACACGCGCTCTACACGGTTGACCCGTCACAAACAGACTAGGCCAGCCGACCAATCAGAGCAGACTGGGCTTTTTGAAAAGGGGGGCTTTAAAGAGACAGGACCTCAATCAGACCATTTCAGCCAGAGAGGGAAAAGAATGGCTGCAGCAGTGTACAGTATGAGAAAAATGATGTGTTTTCTGAACATTAAAGCATGTACACCTGTTCTAGTAGACCCCCAAAATAAAATAATGAACCTTCAGATGACAGAAACACATTTAAAATGAACTGTATTCATTTGTACACTAGTAACTGGTCCAACATAAAACTCACTTTAACTTCATCCTGCAATACCCAGCAGGCTCTGCTTTATATGTGATGGTGGCTGGATAAATCAATAAATGACCGAGAGAGACAAGAGTTTTGCGTTTTGTCAGTTGGGTCCTCTGTGTTGTTTTTTTCTTTTCTTTTCTACAGAATACATGAATACATAATAAAATCATATAAATCATATTTTAAATAATAATATAAAGAAATATATAATATAAATATATGAACAATATTAATATATTCTTTGTTTCAGTTTGATTTAACCATTTATGCTGTACATTTGGACTTGGATTGTTTCATGAATCTACTGTGTCACAGTGTAATACATATATTAAAGAGAGGTTGTTATTTAAGTATTAAAAACTAAAATAAATTCAAAACTTAATTATACTCCACGGCAAAAAATAACATTTGAAAAAAAGTTTTTTCTCTTACTCCATTGGCAAATAGCATTGTTTTTGCATCGCCCGGCATCGCTCCACATGGCCTTCCAGCTGGCAGAGGACCATTTGGTGGCATATTCGGGAGCCGGCGAGCCCCGGGATCCTTCTCTGTCTCTCTCTCTCTCCAGTATATCCCCCCCTGCCTTCCTGTTCATTCTCCTCGGTAACGAGGAACATTCCCAAACTAGCTCCCCGATTTCAGGGACTGCACAACACGCCGGTTCCCCCTGTCTCTCTCTGCTCTCACTCCCAGGCTGATGAATCCGCCACCGTGGGCGTGAAATCTGGGCTGGCCTACTGGAGCTGTGGGAGCCTGGGCATTTCCGGGGCCAATGCCCGCTGATGGAGGTGGGGACATTGGTTTGGGCCCGATGCGATGTGAATTTAAAAGCTAATCAAATCGCCCCGGTCAAGTGTGGAGACCACCTCTCACCGCCGCAACCTGCGGAGGTTTCCAGGTTGCAAAAATAATTCTCTGACGTGTTCTCGCCTCTCCCGGGTCACACGGATCTCAGATGCCAGTGAGGGGGAGAGAGTGTGCACACAGACGTTTTTCCTTTGTATTAATAAAGTAACTTTTGACTGTAGGTCTTTCCCTCACAGTTTAGTTTTTTAAATTCACGTCTAATAAAATATGGTGTCTATCCTGTCTAAGGTACACCTTTGAACTATATATCACATTCTACAAGTCTATACATATTTTTCATTCATTTCTTTATTTGCAGAGACTGCTGCATAATTATTTCATTATTTAACCCTTCATTATTTAACCGCGTTGTGTTCGTTTTGTGCTAACAATATTTTGTGTTCCTGGTCAAAAATGACCGGACCACTAAGATTGTTAATAAATCTCTCATATTGCATATATTATCAAAAGACATTGCATTTGATGTTTTTTATCAACTTATTCACTCCCTGCAGATTTTTCACATTATTTTATAATTACATAATAAATGAATAACCCCTTCTTCGTTGTTCAGGGGTCCGTTCCTGATGGCAATGGGAAAATCGTGGCACCCCGAGGAGTTCACATGTGCACACTGCAGTGTATCTCTTAGTGAATTGGGTTTTGTGGAGGAACAGGGCTCTGTGTACTGCCAGCACTGCTATGAAGAGTTCTTTGCTCCAACCTGCTCACGCTGCCAATACAAAATCCTGGGGGTCAGTGACTGTGTTTCATAAACATGATGCATACTTCATCTCTAGCTGCCTGTCAAATGTTTGAGCTGTTGGCTCGATTATACAAACACACTCACGTCCTGAAGGCTCCTTTAGAACATTATTGTTTTGCGTGTGAATGCGATAAGATGATAATGTCACGTGTCATGCTTAACAGGAAGTGATTAATGCACTGAAGCAGACTTGGCATGTGTATTGCTTCCTGTGTGCATCCTGCCAGCAACCAATAAGAAACAATACATTTCACCTGGAGGACGGAGAGCCCTACTGCGAGAGAGGTGCGTACACACACACACACACACACACACACACACACACACACACACACATGTTGGTGCAGCTATCATTATGAGGACTCTCCATAGACATAACGATTATTATACTGTACGAACTATAGATTATATCCCCCTAACACTCACAAAAAAACTTTCTGCATTTTTTACATTTTCAAAAAAACACTTTAATTTGTTTTTTAAGTGTTTTGAATTATAGGGACACTAGCAATGTCCTCATAAACCACATTTATTGCATAATACCCTTATAATTACCAGTTTATAACCTAAAAAAAATGTCCTCGTAAACCACCCAAACCCGCCAAACAAACCAAACTCATTCTATTCTATTCTATACAGTCCAATCTGTACAATTCTATTCTATTCTATACAGTCCAATCTGTACAATTTTATTCTATTCTATTCAGTCCAATCTGTACAATTCTATTCTATACAGTCCAATCTGTACAATTTTATTCTATTCTATTCAGTCCAATCTGTACAATTCTATTCTATACAGTCCAATCTGTATAATTCTATTCTATTCTATACAGTCCAATCTGTACTATTCTATTCTATACAGTCCAATCTGTACAATTCTATTCTATTATTTACAGTCTTGTTCTATTGTATCTTTTTGATCTACTCTTTTTTTTTTTACTGTGCAACTGATTTCTTTACAGTTCTGATCTGTTGAATTCTATTCTATTTGATTAATTTATATTCTATTGTTTATAGATTTATTCTGTTGTTTTTACCGTTCTATTCTGTTATATGTGGTTATGTTCTTTTCAATTCAATTCTATTATATTTCTATTCTATTCTATTCTATTCTATTCTGACTTGTCCTGTGATCAATTCTTTTCTATATTCTATTGATCTATTCTATAAAGTTGGGTTCTTTCCCATTTCGTTCTATTTGATTATTTTCTAATATATTCTAAATGGTTCTATTTTGTTATATTATTTATTGTTCTATTCTTTTCTATACATTTCTGCTATATTCTATTCAATATATTTTTGTTCTGCTGCATTCTTTACATTTCTGTTATGTTACTGGATTGTTTTGTTCTCTTTATTTCTATACTGTACTATTTTGTTCACCTCTTGTATTCTATACGCTTATGTTCTGTTGTATTCTATACATTTGTGTTCTGTTTTAACATATTCTATTTTATACAGTTATGTTCTATCTGCACATTCTGTTCTATTCAATTCTAATATTTTCTATACAGTCCTATCTGTATTCTGTTCTATAAGGATCTATTCTATTCTATTCTTATCTATTATATTATTTACAGTCATGTTATATTGTATACAGTTTTAATCTACTCTTTTTTTGTGCAGTTGTTTTCTATACAGTTCTGTTAAATTATATTTGATTGATTTTTTTTAACTCTATTCTTTATGAATTTGTTCTGTTGTATTTACAGTTATATTCTTTTATATATGGTTATGTTCTATTCTATTCTATTCTATTCTATTCTGACCTATCCTATATTAATGTATGATTCTGTTCTATAAGGCTTTGTTCTATTCTGTTGTTTACCGTTATATTCTGTTGTGTACAGGTATGATCTATAATTGTATATATTCTATGGATCTTTTCTATAAAGTTGTGTTCTTTTCCATTCCGTTCTATTGGATTATTTTCAAATCTATTCTAAGTGGTTCTAATCTGTTCTATTCTTTTCTATATGGTTCTGTTCTGTTCTGTTCTATTCTTTACAGATCTTGTATGTTATATATTGTTATATTTTATTAATTTCTATACAGTTCTGTTATTTTCTACTCTATTGTATTGTATATAGTTATGTTGTTGCAATCTTTACATTTACATTCTGTTCTATTTCAATCTATTCTAACATATTTTATTTTATACAGCTCTATTATATATGCAGGATTCTGTTCTATTCAATTCTTTTCTTTACAGTTATTTTTATACAGTTTTGATCTGCTTTGTTGTATTCTATTTTATTCTATGCTATTCTATTCTATATGGTTCTGTTTTTTGTATTCTTTACATATCTATTTTGTTATGGTTATGTTCTATTATATTCTATACGGATCTGTTCTCTTCTACTCTATTTTATTTTTAATCTTTATGGTTCTGTTTTATTGTGCTCTTTACCCTTCTGGGTTATACAGTAAAATTCTACTTATTTCTACAGAGTTCTGTTTGTTCTCTATGATTATGTTGTATTCTTTTCTATACTATTTTATTCTATATGCTTCTGTTCTGTGTTCTTTACAGTCCTATACCTTATATACATTGTTCTTTAACTGTTTTTGCTTGTTTGTTTGTTTGTTTAGACTATTATAGTTTATTTGGGACTGGTTGCCATGGTTGTGATTTCCCAATAGAAGCAGGAGACCAGTTTTTAGAGGCCCTTGGCTTCACATGGCACGACACCTGCTTTCTGTGCTCAGTAAGTGTGTGTGTGTGTGTGTGTGTGTGTGTGTTCAGATTTATTTGTGAGTGTTTGTGTATTTATGCAGTATTGAGTGACTGATTTTTGTCATGTTCTCCTCAGGTGTGCAGCGTCAGTCTGGAGGGTCAAACTTTCTTCTCCAAAAAAGACAAACCGCTTTGCAAGAAACACGCTCACATTCTCAAAATATAAAAATTAAAGTCATTTTGATTTTTAAAATAGCAAAGTGTAAAGAATGCATACTTGCAAATATACCGTAGAAGCATGGCAAGCTCACAAAATAATACTGGAGAGGCAACGATTATTAATGGTGTTTGTTGGTTTGTTATTTTTGTACAGAATGTGAGCTGATGTTCTGAAAGAACTTAAAGTGCTTTTAAAACTTTGTTATTTTATTAACTCAAAGAAATGTCAGAGGACGTTCTTGCCGTGGAAGTAAAAATATCACATATCACAAGGAGTACTCATTAAAATATTGCCATAATATTATCAAAATGCACAATGCATTCTACAACACACATCACACACATATAGCAAACTTCACAACATAAGTTATGGTATGCTGAGAGCATCAGATATGTGTATCAGACTTCGTAAGAAAGGTAACACTTTACAATACCAATCCATTTGTTAAGATTAGTTAACAACATTATCTAACCTAATCTAACAATAAACAATACTTTCACAGCATTTTCTAATGTTGGCTAATGTTAATTTCAACATATATATTTTAAAAATCAAATGTTATGTTTGTTAACATTAGTCATTACACGGTTCTCTGGAATACTCAATTCTGACTGGTCAATGGCACCATCCAGCGGTCAGATTTTGCTCTGTAACTACCGCACATCCAGGATTAAGACGTAATGGACCGCTCATCTAGGTTGTGCAAGCCTCTGTACAAGTAAGCGAATAAAATCATTTTAACTAAAATCAATGTTTCATGTGCATTTGTTTATTTATTTGGCAAGTAGTCTTGTAATAGGCTGAATATTGAGGTGTCAGATGGTCATTTTTACAAAGTAAACACCAACAGAACTCCGACGCAAACCAGAGGTTGATTTCAGCTGTTCACCGATTTCTGTCTTCTCAAATTACATCATTTCAATGCAAATATGTCCATATATTTATTTATTTTGCTAGTGGCTGTGTAATAAGCGGGATAATATAGAGTCAGTCTGTGGTTATCACATAATAAACCCCTTCGGGGTGATGCAAGACCTGATCATACATTATCCCTTACATGAACTACCAATGAACAATTGTATTTTTATTAGCTAACATTAACAAAGATTAAAAAATACTGTAAAAACTCTATTGTTCAATGTTTGTTTATGATACCTACTGCATTATCTAATGTTAACCAATGGAACCTTATGGTGAAGTGTTACTGGTTAAATTAAAGGAGCAATATGTAACATTGACATCAAGTGTTCAAAATGAGTACTGCAGAGCAAATTCAAAATATTGGAGAGAGTTGTCTCTCCCGCCCGTCCTCCCCAGACATGAAGCTCACGCGGGTTGCCAGGTTGAGGACACGCAACAGGAACGAGCAAACTGACAATGGCAAGTAACGAGCCTTACACTGTAAGTTGATCAGCTAATCAAGCTGTTTGATAATTATAAACCAGCTCATGTGGATTCTTTATAACTCTGTCAATGTTAGCTAGATGTAACGCTGGCTTCCATGGCTGCAGCGTGCTGTGTTTGTCCACTAACTTGTTTCACATCTGGCAACCTGGGGTGTTGAAATATTATTGGGAAATGGACAGTGGGTGGTGATCACACAGGCCAAAACACAAACAGAAATTCTGGCTCTGAACAGACATTTCAAAGAAGAATATACTGGCTGTAGCGCTGTTTTCGGAGAAACCAGTAGTTCAACTTAGCATGTTTCTTAAATCTATGATAACATAGTATAATAATTTTATGCTTGAGTACAGTAAAAATATTACATATGGCACCTTTAAATGGAAGGAAAGTTAATAAAAAAACGAAAAGAAGGGAAATGTATTTATTTCTAGCTCTAGGATAATGGGCAACTTTTCTTTTACTATATCAGGTAAAATGCTTGTTGATAGATTTTTGTTTTATTTGTATTTTTTTTCAATGATAATGGAAAATTAGAATTGCACTTTCAATTATTTCTGTTTTTTGACAAACTCTTGTTTGTATCTTTAAAAGTTGCTTTAATAAAAAAATCAAACACAAACAGTTTGTCGTCCTCATAATTTATGCTAAAATTTAATTCTATTTTTTTTCTCCCACTCATTATATTATGTATTATACTCATTATGTATTATAAGTGGTGTTTGCAAAGGCACGCGTCAGTATTAATATTGCTCATATGTAGGATTAGGGACTAGAACAAACCTCTAACCCTACATGTTAAACTTTGGCACACACTGTAATGTGGGCTGTTGAGGAGAGGTTTTTTATTATTATTTTTATAAGTAACATTTATAAAAGTAACATGGTTTGCTCAATTCTTGAATGATAATTAATTTTATCAAAACATTACATTCAAATCTCTGAACAATTAGTTTCTTGTTCACACCAGATTTGAATTTCTTATTAATTTAAGCAAATTGCACGTGTTTTGGCACATGTGTAAAAGAGTAAATACAATTGTCTACAATTTGTCCGGTAACTAAATGCACATGTCTTGCAGGTCAAAACTGATTAGTTGACTCTCAGTGAAATTGTCACTCTTCACAACTTCTAAACATCCTTTCATCGTGTGAGCCATCACATGCTAAATGATCCATAACATTTTCAAAATCTCAGACATACATGTATATTCCATAAATATCTGTGACATGGAATTGTTTTTCTTTGTTGCGTTTCTTCTTTTTTTTTGCATGTTTGTCATTTTGTGGCAATTTTCTGTTCACTATGTATGACTTTACATGTAAGAAATGTGAAAACATGGACATGTTTTTTTTACTGTATACATACAAATGTGCATATCCATTTTGACTTTTCCCAGTAAACGTTTACCTACTGTTGAAATCAGTGTCTAAAAAGCTCAGTGTGATACACAATAGCATTCAGCTAGACAAAACTGACATTCCTATATTGTACAGTAAACAGTCAGTGTCAACAAAAAAATAGAACAAAAATTACATTTGTATATAACAAACATTTCCAGGGTTGACTGCCATGGTGAAAAAAAACATCTAAACAATTTGCCCAGAATGGCTCACACGATGAACTTTTCATTTTGTTGGCACTGGTCAATTTACTGACACAATAACTACTGTAGGTTTTGAAGCATGAATTAAATGTTTTGGGTGAGTTACTACATTTTTGCAGACATGCAATAGAGTTGTGATGTCCCATAAAACAGTTGTGACAATTGCACTTACAGTTTAGAGAATGTTAAGACTGTTTCAACGAGCCAAAGCGATTGAGGAAAAACTGTAAAGCCACTCGCTTTATTTTTTTTGAACATGTAAAAATCTAGTATTAAAGACTAGAATATTTATCGTACATTTATTTACATTTATGCATTAGATGCTTTTATCCAAAGTGACTTACAGTGCACTTATTACAGGGACAATCCCCCCGGAGCAACCTGGAGTTAAGTGCCTTGCTCAAGGACACAATGGTGGTGGCTGTGGTGATCAAACCAGCAACCTTCTGATTACCAGTTATGTGCTTTAGCCCACTACGCCACCACCACTCCTTAGTAACTCACCCAAAACATTTAATTCATGCTTCAAAACCTACAGTAGTTATTGTGTTATCTCTCTTGTTTCTCTCATGTGAGTTATTTTGGCTGTAATGGCCGTAACTCAACCAGTGCACGAGTGCAGGGGGTCGTGACCTCTGCTACGCACCTGAATGAGACATTCACTCTGTCTACAAAGAACACTTTCTCTCCCTCTCTTTCTTCTCTTCTATCTTTCTCTTCATACTAGTCTGGTAGAAGATCTTAAATTAAAGATCTGAAGATGTGTCTTTGTGAATTTAGGGGTTTTATCTCAGCAAAGGTTTATTATGTTTAAATCAAGCCAACACTTCTTAAGCAGAACTAAGAATGTCAACTTTTTCATTTGTGCATCAAACAGCTGGATGTCCATCTTGAATTATAAAATGTGATAATAAATAAAGATGTCAGTGGTACAGTATATAAAGATCACTCATTAAGTTATTTTATGTGAGCAGCAACAAATATTATTTACACAAAATAATTTTAATACAACACATTATTTTGATGAAAATATTCATTCCATTCCCAAACTGAAAATGAATCTAACGGCATCATACAGTGATGATATCTGATGGCAATATCTAGATAGACAGACAGAAAGACAAACAGAATGACAGACTAATAGACAGACAGACAGACAGTGAGTCAGCTTCACGGATGGAGTTGGAAGGTCATTCCACCAATGTGGTATGATGAAACTGAGAGTCCTGGAAAGTCTCTTTGTGTTGGTACAACAAGGCGACGTTCCTTGGCCGACCGCAGGCTTCTGGCGGGAGTGTAATCTGCATAAATGATTTTAGGTATGCTGGAGCAGACCCAGTGACTGTTTTGTATGCCAGCATCAGAGCCTTGAATTTAATACGTGCATCAACCGGCAGCCAGTGGAGAGAGACATGGAGTGGTGTAACATGTGCTCTCTTTGGTTCATTACCTCTTTGATCTGGTCTTTACCAGATGTGCTGCTGCATTCTGGATAATTTGCAGAGGTCTAATTGTACATGCAGGAAGGCCTGCAATGAGAGCATTACAGTAGTCCAGTCTAGTGATGACAAGTGACTGAACAAGCAGTTGTGAGGCATGTTCAGAGAGGAAAGGTCTTATTTTCCTGATATTGTAGAGTGTAAATCGACATGATCTTGCAGTCTTTGAGATGTGGTCTGTGAAATTTAGCTTATTATTGATGTTACCCCTAGATTTCTGACTGTTTTGGAAAGCGATACTATAGTTGAACCCAACTGCACGGTGATGATGTGTTCAACAGCAGGGTTGGCTGGACAGACAAGGAGTTCGGTCTTGGCTGGGTTGAGTTGCAGGTGGTGTTCCTTCATCCAGGCTGAGATGTCTGCCAGACAGGCAGCGATTCAAGCAGTCACTGTGGTGTCATTGGGCTGAAAAGACAAGTAGAGTTGCGTGTCTTCAGCGTAGCAGTGGTAAGAGAAACCATGTGACTGAATGATGGGTCCCAGTGATGTTGTGTATATGGAGAAGAGAAGTGGCCCAAGCACTGATCCCTGAGGTACCCCAGTAAGTAACTGATGTGGCTTGGATACCTCACCTCTCCAGGCAACCTTGAAAGACCTACCTGAGAGATAGGAGGTCAACCAGTCAAGCACAGTTCCTCTGATGCCCAGAGTAGAGAGGGTAGAAAGTAGGATCTGATGGTTGACTGTGTCAAAGGCTGCAGAAAGGTCCAGCAGAATCAGAACGGATGATCTGGATTCAGCTTTCGCCTGTCTCAGCGACTCTGTGACAGACAGCAGGGCAGTCTCGGTGGAGTGTCCACTTTTGAAGCCTGACTGATTGTCATCCATCAGCTTGTTCTGTGAGAGATAGGCAGAGATCTGATTGAAAAATGCCCTTTCAAGTGTTTTTGCCATGAATGGGATGAGAGAGACTGGTCTGTAGTGTTCTATCTGTGTGGGGATAAGTGCAGGTTTTTTCAGCAGTGGAGTTACTCAAGCCTGCTTAAATGCAGTGGGAAAAGTGACTGTAAGTAGAGATGTGTTAATTATGTGTGTAAGTGCAGGTAGGATGGATGGAGAGATGGCCTGGAGAAGGTGTGATGGAATGGGGTCAAGAGAACAGGTGGTGGGGTGGTTGGAGAGGAGGAGTTTAGAGACCTCGGTGTCAGTCAGAGGAGAGAACATAGAGAAAGAATGGTTGCATACAGGAGCCAGGTGTTTGACAGGGTGTGGTGTAGTGAATGTATTGCTGATGGTTGTAACCTTTTTTCTAAAAAATGTGGCGAAGATATCTGCTGTCAGTGATGTGTCAGCTGGTGGAGGGGGAGGACAGAGAAGTGTGTTGAATGTTCTAAATAAGCTACGAGTGTCTGTGGTGCTGTTGATCTTGGTCTGGTAATAGGAGGTTTTTGCCACTTTAACGTTATCTAAAAAAGTTGCAAGCAGAAGCTGATATTTACCTAGATCTGCTTGATCTCTAGATTTATGCCATCTCCTCTCAGCTGCTCTGAGATCAGTCCGATGTTCACGAAGAACGTCAGTCAGCCAGGGGCTGGGTGGTGTAGTACAAGCTGGTCTAGAGGAGAGAGGACAAATGTTGTCTAGACAGTTTGTTAAAGGAGAGTTAAGTGTGTCTGTGGCAGTGTTTACATCAAGCATGGAAAATACATTTATTGTGGGAAGAGAGGTAGAGACATCAGCGAAAAGGCGAGAGGGTGAGAGGGAACGGAGGTTACGGCAAAAGGAAACCAACGGTGGAGTCAGTTTTACTATAGATGGGAGAATCATGTTGAATTGAACAAAGTAGTGAGCAGAGACATGTAAAGGTATAACAACAATATTTGACGTGGTACAGTTACGTGTAAAAATTAGGTCCAGCTGGTTGCCCGATCTGTGAGTTGCTGTGGTGTGTAGTCTTTCCAAATCAAATGAGGCCAGAAGAGTATTCAGTTCAGTGGCCTGTGGCTTGTCTTGGTGTATGTTGAAATCGCCAAGAACCACAAGTGGCCTGCCATCCTCTAGCAAGGAGGACAGCAGGACATCCAACTCCTCAAGAAAGCTTGTCAGCTGACCTGGAGGGCGATAGATGACAACAACATGTATTTTTGTGGGATGCATTGTAGTAATGGCATGGGATTCAAAAGATGTATTGTTACATAGTGAAGCCTGTGGTGAAAAAGTCCAGTTATTATAAATGAGCAAACCTGTTCCCCCACCCCTATGACGAGGGGTGTGAGAGAAGGTGAAGTTGTTGGAGAGAGCAGCAGGTGTTGCTGTATCCTCAGTACGTATCCATGTCTCCGTCAGTGCCAGGATGCTGAGGGTGGACTGTGTGGCAAAGTCTGGAATGAATGCAGCTTTGTTCACAGCAGACTGGCATTTCCAGAGTCCCACTGAGAATGAGAGCGGAGCAGGTACTGAAGTGCAAAATGGCCGTAGGTTGTGTGGGTTGCGTTTGGTCTTGCATCTGTATCTTGTGAATAGTCTACAACAGATAACAGGGATGTGCTTGAAGGCATGTGTTATTAGTGAACTAGACATGTTAGTATGTAGAAGTAAAATAATAAGAGATAATAAAAAATACTTAATTGCTATGGTGAGTGGCGCCTTGTGTCAGTGTCCTTGCTCGGTGGACTCGGTCAGGTAGACTTGCTGGTCTTTACCCAAGTAGGTCTTCACACGAGGATGGCTTGACACGAGGGTTACCACTTACGCTTACGCGTCAGCATTCGGTCTAATAAATACACAATTTTAACGAGCCGTTCAGTGGAAAAAGCAGCCATGCCTTAATGCTACTAGACAGTCAGACAGAAAGACAGACACAAACACACAGAGATAGATAGACAGACAGACAGACAGACACACAGACAGATAGATAGATATATAGACAGACTAACAGACAGACAGACAGACAGACTAATAGACAGATAGATAGACAGACAGACAGACAGATATATAGACAGAGAGCATAATAGATAGATAGATATATAGACAGACTAATAGACAGATAGATAGACAGACAGACAGACAGACAGACAGATATATAGACAGAGAGCATAATAGACCGGCAGACAGATAGATTAATACACAGGCCACAGATAGCTAGACAGACTAATACACAGACCAAGAGACAGACAGACAGACAGACAAACATAGATAGATAGATAGATAGATAGATAGATAGGCAGACAGATAGACAGACAGACAGACAGACAGACACACACACACACACACACACACACACACACACACACACACACACACACACACACACACACACACACACACAGAGATAGCAGATAGACAGACAGACAGAGATAGATAGACAGATAGATAGGCCGATAGATAGACAGACAGACAGGCAGACCAATAGAGAGACACACACACACACACACACACACACAGATACAGATAGATAAACAGACCAATAGATAGACAGACCAATAGAGGTTTATTATTTTTATAAGTATCTTGCCTTTTACAATTTTTCTAAATCACTTTGTCTCAATTCATGAATTATCTTTTTTTTTTTCCCTTCAAAACATTACATTCAAATCTCTGAACAATTAGTTTCTTGTTCACACCAGATTTGAATTTCTTATTAATTTAAGCAAATTGCACGTGTTTTGGCACATGTGTGTAAGAGTAAATACAATTGTCTACAATTTGTCCGGTAACTAAATGCACATGTCTTGCAGGTCAAAACTGATTAGTTGACTCTCAGTGAAATTGTCACTCTTCACAACTTCTAAACATCCTTTCATTGTATGAGCCATCACATGCTAAATGATCCATTCAGACTAACAGACGGATAGACAGACAGACACACAGATAGAAAGACAGATAGACAGGCAGAGTAATAGATAGATAGGCAGACAGACAGACTAATAGACAGATTAATGGACAGACAGACCAATTAACAGACAGACACACAAATAGATAGACAGGCAGAGTAATAGATAGATAGGCAGACAGACAGACTAATAGACAGATTAATAGACAGACAGACCAATTAACAGACAGACACACAGATAGAAAGACAGACAGATAGACAGGCAGAGTAATATATAGATAGGCAGACAGACAGACAGAAAAACTAATAGATAGACAGACACACGCACGTGTTTATTGAGTTTTAGTAATATAATAGGCTACATTTATCAAGACAAATAAAGTTTATTGAAGTGTGGCATTTACTGTCGCATTTACTGTTTCTTTTAGCACTGCTCTGTTAAAAGAAACTTCTGTCAGGATTCATACTATATTTTAACTCCGCGTTCATAACTTCAAGCTAAATTGTTAACCGAACTAAGGTTTATTTTAAGTCAGGCATTGCAGCAGTGGGCGAGCACGCGGCCGGTAGTCGGTGCAGTAGATTTCCCGCGCGCGCCTCCAGAGCAGCTGCTGGTGCTGACGAACGGTGAAGATATTTGCGCTGAACCGACACCGGCGTCCAGACAGACCATTCACACGGACTCACGGCGACTTCTATGAGACTTTCAAATCAGACACGGTAAAAATGCATTTAAACATTTCTTTATGATTGAATTACTACCGGAGAGAAACCCAAAGGAAGTCAACGGATCGGTCTGACGATACATCTGTACATTTCTGACAGATTTGGATTAATTTTCGATTAAATTCACCCCTAAATGGTCTAACCCGATAAAGATGGTTAAGAGGATCGTCTAACGCTTTTCACAAACATTTGAGTTTGGTAACTAAACTTTCCGCATTAAAAAGTTACTATATTTCGCTTGGTTAGAACAACAAAATAACTTATTTCTATTGAGAACATATCTTGGAGATTTCACATTGATTTACTCTGATTTAAATGTAGTAAAAATAACCTTAGTTTAAGATGTTTGGACATGTTTAACATGGTAAATCTTTATAAGAATGAAAATTATTCTTGTTTTTGACACACTTTACATCACAGCATCACATTGATATGTGAGTTTATTTTGAATTAAGTTAGTGATAACAATATCAAATAGATTTTGAATAAAACTAAACAATGCTATCACAAAGTACCATGGTGTTACCATTTTTCAGACATGTCATATGCATTTAGTTTCATATAAACTTTTCTGGCTTACAAGATTTTGAAGCGGTTTATTATATCATGTTTCATGATATTTCTATAATACTCGCTCCATTGAGTTTTGTCTTGACTGATATTGTGTCCAGCACAAATGTGCTGAGAATATGATACAGCGACATAATTACTTTTAACCACTCTGATGAACTTATCTCACAGTATCTGGATAACCTCTACTCTTTCCACACTTGGAGCGTAATTCCAACACAAGCAACATTCTCCAAGGATAATGTGGGAATTGGCCTGCTTGAGTCCATTAGAATAGAGCATTTGATTCATTTTGACCTCTGTAAACCATTTGGTGCATGAACACAAGGATAATCCCACATGCTGATTAATTTCAAGCTCTGATTACATTGTTTTGACTAACGTAGTTGATATTTATTGTTTGATCTTACTTTGTTGTGTAAAGAATGAAAACATTTTATTCCAAGTCAATTTTATTTGTATAGCGCCTTTCACAACACACATCGTTTCAAAGCAGCTTTACAGAAGATCAGGCATTAACAGACGATAACACTATAATGCTGATGAATTATCATTGTGTAATTAGATAAAATACGATTGTTAATCATGTTTAAAAATAAGTAATTAAATAATAATTGTATTAATAATCCCTGTAAGCAAGCCGAAGGTGACTGTGGCAAGGAACACAAAAGTCCATAAGATGTTGGTTAATGGAGAAAAATAACCTTGGGAGAAACCAGACTCACTGTGGGGGCCAGTTCCCCTCTGGCTAACGTCATGAATATAATGTAAATATTACTTATGTATAGTTAAAATCATGGTTTAAAATGATTAAACTAAGTAAGTGTTAAGGGACAGTGTTTAAACAAAGATTTTGTTTGAAATGTATGATTAATGACCAATGTCTTTGAAGACTCAGAAGTTCACATAGATGCAATTTTCCTTGTTAATTGGCCGATAAAGGCTTTTGTTGGCAATTGATGGTCTATGAATTCCATTTCAAGAGTTTAGCCCATCAATAGACCGAGGTGATGCATGCAGAGATCAGTGATGTGAAAAGCAGTTCAATCTGGCCGGTAATTTCGGTGAGGTTTGGTGGTGTCCATCCTAAGTCCAAGGTTCAGGCAGTGGCATATGAAGTATCCCATGTCTTATGATTGGAGTTGGCATCAGTTCATCTTCTGAAGTCCATCATAATGACACATAGCAGTGGAGTCCAACACGAAGCAGGAATGGTGCTGGATTCAGCCGGTTCTGGTGACCTCAGGATAGGAGTACCGAGGTTGAGAAAGGGAAACAAATAAAATAACATTAGCAGACATGCCATTCAATTTATTGCAGAGTTTTAAATCATGATCAATGTTTCTGGTTCCGGCAGACACAACTAAAAGTTAACTAAGGTTAACTAAAGCAGCCTAATTGTGGGTTGGAGGATAAATTAGGTGTATGCCTGGCTAAATAGATGAGTCTTTAGTCTAGACTTAAACTGAGGGGGTGTGTCTGCAATCTCGAACAGTGTTAGGGAGACTATTCCATAGTTTAGGAGCCAAGTAATAAAAGGATCAACCTCCTTTTGTGGATTTTGATATTCTAGGAACTATTAACAGGCCATAATTTTGCGATCGTAATGAACGTGATGGAATATAATGTAGTAGAAGGTCACTTAAGTACTGCAGAGCCAGACCATTCAAAGCTTTGTACATAGTTAACAGAATTTTAAATTTAATACAAAATATAACAGGTAGCCAATGTAACGAAGATTGTTTACATGTGAGATTCCCTGAATGAAAATTCTGCTATCATTTATTCATCTAAACTCCTAGGAACAAGAATTTTAGCAGAATATCTGTGCTGCTCTCTTTCATACAACGAACGGGGATGGGGACCAGCGGCTGTCAAGCTCCAAAAGAGACCAAAAATTATGGGGATGCACCGATGTATCGGCTGCCGATATTTATCGGCCAGTTATTGACCAAATTAAATCAGCATATTTGTTACAAGCATGAAAACGCAGATATGAAAAACCAATGATTTATTATTCTAATTATGCTGTTATGATAAAAAGCTTTGTTTTTTCCCCACATCAACCTACACTCCATACTCCATAATGACAAATCAAAAAACATTTTTTATAAGTTTGCAAATTTAGTGAAAAAAAAAAAAACTGAAATATCACATTCACATGTGCTATTAGCCTTTGCTATGACACTTGAAATTTAGCTCAGGTGCATCCCATTTCTCTGGATCATCTTTTAGATGTTTCTACACTTTGATTGGAGTCCACCTGTGGTAAATAAAATTGATTGGACATGATTTCATTAGACATGGGTTACTGCATTTGCCACTGCCTGAACCTTGGACTTAGGATATAGACCTTATCGAAATTACATGCTGGTTAAACTGCGATGCACCTTACTGATCTCTGCCTACATCATCTGATGGACTACACTGACTCTTAAAATAGAATACATAGACTTTCAATTAGTTGCCAACAAAAGCCAACTAACAGAGGAAAATGCATCAATGTGAACTTCTGCAGTCAATCCAGGCTGAACATCAAATACATTAGTCATTAATCTTATTGTTCATACAACATTTTTGTATAAACACTGGCCCTGAACACTTAATTAGTTTACTAATTTTAAACCATGACCTGCACTGCACAGAAATAACTAATATTGGCATTATATTCATGTTGTTTAGTCAGGGGGGAACCATCCCCCACAGTGAGTTTGGTTTCTCCCAAGATTATCCCATTAACCAACATCTTATGGAGTTTAGTGTTCTTTGCCACAGTCGCCTTCAGCTTGCTCACAGTGGGCTTCACAGGTTAAAAAATGAACTCTCGAACCTAAAGAGACCCGGAAATGTACTACCTGGAACCGGACCGGACTATTATTTGAAAGCTTGGACCCGTACCCATGCAGAACGGAGAAATGCCAGACCCGGACCCGACTCATTTATTATTTGAAAGCTGGGACCTGGACCCGGCCGGGAGACACATGGTGCGTCCCAATTCGCATACTATCCGTCCTAAATAGTATTTGAAAATAGAATTAGTACGTCCCAAATCGTAGTATGTTGAAATGAGTGTTCCAAAGATACCCGGATGGTCTACTATTTCCGGTCAGAATCCGAAGTGCAGATCGATGCACACTCTAACGGCTAATATTGCCCACAACCCATTGCGTGCGGGAGGGAGGAGATTTGAGATGATGCAAACATGGCGGCCGGAACTAGGCAACCACGTTCTCTTCCATTGCATGACGTCTTCGTAGTATGTCCCAGAACGTGCATACTCTTTTGCTACACACTCAAAAGTATGTACTTTTTCTTCAAAAAAAAGAGTACATACTTTTAGGTCGTAGTATAAGTAGGCGAATTGGGACGCAGCCACAGACCCGATTGACACTGATTTCACAGCTGATTACTATTAACAATTAATTTACAAGTTGTGGAAACAAAACATTGTGTCTTACCTAATGTAACGTTTGTAGCCTTCTCCCCTGTGCCTTGCTGTGACGGATATAATTCATCTCCTTGCCAAGAAAGTTGGTAAAATACATCCAGGTTTTCTGTGAATCCTCTCTTGCTTATTGAAACAGCAAAGCTAATCATTATTTCAGCTTCAAAAATCCACTTGCTGTCACGTTCACAAAAGTGCCTGCTAACGTTAGCACTGCTTATTTTCTATAGTGTGCCTTAACTCTGCTCTGCCTCTGTCACTCAGCTCGTTGTGTCTCCGTTCTGTTTTTCACCTTATTTCCCACCTGGACTTTCTCATCCTAATTTTACAATGTTGTCAGTTACAACACACACAAACAGCACCATTATCATCACTACTGTCTGATCATGGTCTTCTCGGATCGACTCTGGTATTACACATAATGTTAAACAGACCCGGGACCCGCAGCAATAGATTGGGACCCGACCTGGACCCGGCTGACCATATAAAACGTGGACTGGTCCTCGGGTTAGGGTGGACCCGTGAAGACTTCTACTGAGGATTGTGTCGAGGCACATATCTGGGGAAGGCTACAAAACTTTTTAGGCTGCATTGAAGTTTCCCAAGAGCACTGTGGCCTCCATAATTTTGAAATGGAAGGATTTTGGAACAACCAGGATTCCTAGAGAATTGGGCTTGCTGCCCAGCCAATCTGAGCAATCGAGGGAGAAGGGCCTGGATAAGAGGGATGACCAAGAACCTGATGGTCACTCTGGTTGAGCACCAGAGATCATGTTTGGAGATGGTAGAAACTTGCAAACAAACAACCATCACTGCAACACTCCACTGATCAGGGTCTTTTGGCAGAGTGGCCAGATGGAAGCCTCGCACAGTGCAAGAAACAAAGCACCAAAAGGACTCTTAGCCTGTGAGAAACCAGATTCTCTGGTCTGATGAAATGAAGATTGAACTGTTTGGCCTGGAGAAAAACAGGCATGATTTTTTTTTATCAAGCACTGCTCATCACCTGCACAATATCATCCCAGCAGTGAAGCATAGTGGTGGTAGCATCATACTTTGGGGGTGTTTTTCAGTGGCAGGGACTGGGGACTGGTCAGGGTTGAAGGAAATCTGAACAGCAAAATACAGAGATATCCTTAATGAAAACCTGGCCCAGAGCGCTCAGGGTCTCATACTAGGCTAAAGGTTTACCTTCCAACAGAACAATGACCCTAAGCACACAGCCAAGACAATGCAACTGGGCTCAACGCAAAGGATTTTTTTTACTGGCCTGGTCGGGCCAGTGCTTCAGATTTTTACTGGCCCTGCCAAAAGTTTCACTGGCCCCAACACAAAAATGATAAATAGCTGTTTATAGCTTTACCATCATAGCTTTAAAATGTATTCTTTTTTACATATTTTATGTTTTTAAGACAATGTGCCCCCAAACTATATCACATTTATAATTTACAAATGTGATTTATGCCTTATGTAATCCCATATAAGCGCTTAACAGATATAAATTCATAAATACATCATATTAAACTCCGCCATCCTGCCATTTACACATGTGTTTTTAAGCAAAGAGTTGTGTTGTGCAGATGATTGGTTTTCGGTCACCCGTTTAGTCATGCGGTCATGCAACTTTTGGCCATGTGTTGTTTATTCACACACAGGATCAAAGATTTAATCTCTGAGTTAAAGATGTGATTATTGACTGAATGTAATAAACATATGAACCCCTGAGAAGAGACTTCCAAATTGGTTGTGACGTGTAATATACATTAGGGAGATATTAGGCCTAATCTGTGAATTAAGAATGTGCATATAACATGAAATTGGACAATCTAAAGACAAACACAGCCTGATGCACAAAGCGCAAAAACAAAAATACCTGTATGGTCCAGAAATGAGAAATGTAACTGGTGTTTCATGAGGATGATATGAAGTAGACTGTTTTGAATATTCATCTTCAACCTGCAGCTAAACAGATCTGATAATAACATCCTAATAGCCATAGTGATCATGCTTCTTTTCATATCAAATGCCATTATCGTGTCGAATTAATGATTATGTTTTGAAACTAAGCTAATTAAATGTATATTCACATTTTGGATACTGAGCAGCTCATGATTTCCAGGCACAAGTATAACTGGGGTTTAACAAAGTTTATTACATTTTATTCGGCGCTTCATCTTTAAAGGTGAATTAATGAGAGAAACTTTTTTACAGTGGTAATAAAACTAGCACTCTGTCCCTTTACGAGAGCACATGCATGTTAAATGGACTGCGCTGCACAGAGATGATGATGAGACATTATGCATGGAGTAGGGGTGTCCATGGTTAACCGATTAACCGTTAAAAATTGCGTAACCGAGTGAAACATTTTGCTCGGTTAAGTGGCGTCAATGGCGTGCATTGAATTTAGTTGTAATACATTTTTGCACCACCAGAGACTGAATAAACGAGGAGACACTGATTAGCAAGACAACTCAGTGAATGTGCTTTCCATTAAATGAATCACACACACAGTAAACAAATCCTTAACAAAAAAACAGGGCTATTCTGGTGGGTGCGGTGACGCGGTCATGTAAGCGTGGCGCTGCCAATAAAGCTCCTAAAATCTGTCACAAAGAACCGGCAAAAGTAATGATTATGAATATGTAAAATATAGCAAGGAGATATTTTAATTATTTATTAATAAACAAGTCTTTTCTTTGTCCTTGTCATTTGCAAAGATGAAGTTGACGATGCTGACTCGCGGTCTTCGCAGTAACGCACCAGAGAGAAATGCACATTTCTTACGGATTACATAAGCAGAGAGCAGTCTGTGTCTGTTTTCTTTAGTTTTGAATTATTTGTGAGGCAAGGCGACCTTATACACTGAGTTTCGGTTCATTTATGAGACGAGCTCCAGTTCACGCGCCGGCGCCTCCGCGATTATATCGTTTGCTATATTTAATTCTTATTTATTCAATCCAGGCAATTGGTTGATGAAACATTGATTAAAATTAAGACACAATTAATACAAAACGAAATTCACTTTAAAGAAAGGTTTTGTGCTTTCAGTTTGATGTCTCTGTGGAAGTTTTAAAGCATCTTTCAGTGCCGCTTTCAGAGCGCTCGCGTCCGTAACATTGCGTTTTCCTCGTATGTGAACTGAAATGAATATCAGTTCATGGATTGTGTGTGTAGTCTATAAGAGAGAAAGAGAAAATGCCAGTATTTCATTGAGACTTGAGATTAAATAAACGGCTTAAGTATTGTAGATCTTGTAGTATTAATTTTCACATGCAGTTACACATTGTCGGTTAAAAACAAGAAAGTGGCTGGTAAAAACATTGAGTGGCTGGTAGATTTTGAAATCCACAGTGGCCGGTGGACAAAAAAGTTAATTTCCATCCCTGGCGCACACTATGGTTAACCGAGTATTAACCGTTAAGGGCCTCGGTTAACGGTTAATGAAAAACTTGAAAACGTGCAACCCTAGCATGGAGAGACATGTTACCCCATCTGTCGCTCACTTCAACGTTGTGTCGAAGAAGTGACACTAGGGGTCTCTCTTGAGAGCCTCGCGCATCTCTGAACTTGAGAAAAGGCCAATGAGAAATTGGCAGACAGAATTTGCATGTCCCGTCCCCGGACATACGGGTATAAAGGGAGGGAATTGCGTCTGTCCATTCAAAATGATCCTTCGGAGCCGAGCGGTTATGTGATCAGTAAGCTGCATTCACAGACTGTTCACTTCATCTCTACAAGAGCGTATGCTGTTGGATCTACGGCGTATATCAGCGGCTTTCTCCTCTGCACAGCAGTGCAGCATTGCCCCTGGGCAATTCAACAGTGCTTTTAAAAGAGAATATTTTCCTAAAAGAGTTTATTTCTCTGAAAAAGCAATACACAGCTGCATTGAACATCCTTTTCAGGACGTGTCTTTATAAAGATGCCCTTCCACCCCTGTGTAGTTCCTGGATGTGGTCGAGTTCTCTCTGCTCCTGACGGTCACAAGCGCTGCCTCGTGTGTCTGGGCCTTGAACACACCGAGGCAGTGTTCGTGGATGGTTCATGTTCTCACTGCGAGAACCTTACCATGGCAACGTTGCGGTCACAGATTTCCTTCCTAAAAAGGAATACCACTCCAGCCACCCCCCCCCCCCCCCCCCGCGTCGCTCCTTCCCATGGGATTGAGGACGACTCGGCTGGCAATGGAGGCAATTTGGGGATGGCTATCCCCTTGAGCCCCCTAAGCTGGGATGACATCGTCACTGATCTCCAAAGCCTACAGTGCCGCCGGACAGGCCTCTTCCGCCTTGCATGCAATGGCCCTCCTGCAATTTCACCAGGCCAAGGCACTCAAAGATCTGCACTTGGGTAGTCTTGACCCTGACATGTTGCAGGAACTGCACTCAGCGACCGACCACCCTGAACCACGGCCACCCTCGTGGTTCTCAACCTGGTCGAGATGTGGGACGTGGACAAAGCACGCTTCCTCAACACCTGCGTCTCCCAGTTCGGTCTCTTTGGCGACACCGTCGCGGACTTCACCCAGCAGTTCTCAGCGGTGAAGAAACAGACGGAGGACATCTCTCAAATCATACCCTGTCGCGCCACTAGCACAAGTCTTGCTCCGTCTGCTCGCCGAGGGTGTCCTTGAGATGAAGAGCAATTTCCTCTTACTCTGTGTGAACTGGCCCGCACATGCCGTTCTCACGGCATCCCAGTGCCACACCTCAACAGTCTCGGCACGCCGGACTGGACCCTCCCGCCTCCGAACCCACGACTGCTGCCCCCCGGCCGGCCGGTTCTGACGAGTCCAGAGGACGCCTACATGGGACATTCTCCTCAGTCACTAACCTGCTCCCTGCCGGGTATGCAGAGCAAGGTAAGTGCTTTGAGTGTTCTCTCAGCACCAGAGCCTCGGGACGTGCTTTTGCCTCCCGACGCCGCATTGCCTGCTCCGCCCCGCCGGGTACATAAAAATTGGCTGTCCCCTTAGTGCCCCTAGCACAGAGCTTGGATGCGTGTCTTTCACTTCCAAACCCGTTGCGCTGGCTGGTCAGGGCCATCCGACTCGGTTATGCGATCCATTTCGCCAGGCCCACGCCCCCTTTCGGCAGCGTCCACTTTACATCGGTGCATGACGAAGACACCAACACCCTGCGTGTGGAGATTGTGACCCTTCTACTCAAAGACGCGATAGAGCCTGTCCCTTCAGCTGAGATGAAGGGTTTCTACAGCCCTTCACCGTACACAAAGGCGGCGACTTACGACCGATCTTGGACTTGCGAGTTTTCAACCGGGCCTTACACAAACTCCCATTCAAAATGCTCACGCAAAGACACATCCTGCATCCGGCATCAAGATTGGTTCGCAGCGGTAGACCGGAAGGATGCATACTTGCACGCCTCAACACCGACCCTTTCTACGGTTCGCCTTCGACGGCCAGGTGTATCAGTACAAGGTCACACTTTATTCAAGCCAGGCAGGGCGGTTCCTCTAAAACATTTCCAGAGGCTCCTGGGGCATATGGCGTAGTCTGCGGCGGTCGCGCCGCTGACGTGGATGCATATAAGACCGCTTCAGCACTGACTCCAGACTCAAGTCCCGAGATGGGCATGGCGCCATGGCACGCACCGTGTGTTTATCACCCCCGCCCTGCCGCCAGACTTTCAAACCCTGGACAGACTCTGTTTTCTACGGACAGTAGTCCCCTTACAGCAGGTGTCCCGATGCGTTCTGGTCACCACAGACACCTCAAAACAGGGTTGGGGTGCCGTGTGTAACGGGCAAGCAGCCGCTGACTCCTGGAAAGGGCCCCCGCTGCATTGGCACATCAACTGCCTAGAGATGCTGGCAGTATTTCTTGCCCTATGGAGGTTCTTCCCGCTAATTCGGGGCAAGCACGTCTCGATCCCTTCAGATAGCACCACGACGGTAGTGTACATATATCGCTATTGCGGCGTGCACTCATGTCACAACTCGCCCGACATCTCCTCCTTTGGAGCCAGCAGCGACTCTGCTCACATCCCGGGCAGCCTCAACACAATATAATAATATACCAAATCAAAACATTTTATCCTCTCCAACTTCTTTCACTGTTACCCTTTTGCAGTGACTGAAAAATCACTATGACAACAGGTGGATGCTGGTGGAATCTCCAAACTGCAAATGCAGGAACTGAGTGTGGACTGAAAACAGACCTGCTTTTGAAACGTCTTTTAATGCAATTACCTATATCTCAGGAAAAGTGCAAATTATGCTTTTTGCCACTTGATTTACATACAATATACCCACAGTTTGCGCATGCACACACACACACAGTTAGTGCAAATACAATACAAATACAAAAATTGCACTTAGATTTAGTGCGCTCACGAAAATTGGATAAGACACGGTCGATGTTAGTAGCGCTGCATTTTGCGCACACACAAGAATAGAGTCCATATTCTGCATTCAGCGCTGTGTATCGAGCGTCTCCCTCTGCCAGTCTGGATGCCACTATCCAATATTCCAATATAATACTGAATTTAAAAGGGGGTTTTCTTCATTTGGTTAAAACTTTATATTTTTTCATGATGTGGTTGATATTTCTGTGGAATTACCCAACATATGTATAGTATGAATTTGTAATGTTTTATCATACAGTACAAAATATGTACAGGATAAATATAAATATATTTGGAAAATATTAGTATTGATATTGGCCTATAGTTTTTGTTAAAAACTGTATCGGCCAAACATTTTCATATCGGTGCATCCTTCCATAAAACTAGTTCATACAACTAATGCACAATACTCATTATTTACTCATCCCGGATGTGTATGCCTTTCTTTCTTCCGCAGAACACAAAGATTTTTAAGAATATTTCAGCTCTGTAGGTCCATACAATGGAAGTAAATGGGTGCCACAATTTTGATGCTCCAAAAGAAGTGATATAATAGTTGTGGCTGAGAAACAGATAAACATAAAACTAGAAATTCTTCTCCATGCCCTGTAGGGGGCATATTCATGAAGAATGTGAATAACCAAAAACACAAGAAGAATGTTTAATTGAAAGATAAAGTGGAGACTGACTGCAGGGAGGTAAAAATTGATGTAAATATTGATCTGTTTCTCACCCACACCTATAATATCACTTCTGAATATATGGATTTAACCTCGAATGGAGTACTTTTATGCTAACTTGTGTTTTTTTTTTTTTTGGAGCTTCACAGTTTTGGTATCCATTAATGTGGATTGTATGGACCAAAAGTCATTTGCGTTCTACTGAAGAAAGAAGTCCCACACATCTGGAATGGCATGAGGGTGAGCAAATGATGAGAGAATATTCTTTTTTGGGTGAACTATCCCTTAGTTGTTTTTCACTGGAAATCTTGCTTGACAGCCACCATCACTGTTCACTTTTATTGTATGCAAAAGATCAGATTGGACATTCTGCTGTAAGTAAATCAGTTTGTGTTACACCAAAGGAAGAAAGTGATATGGGTTTCAAAACATGAGGGAGAGTAAATTATGAGAGAATTTTCATTTTTGGGTGAACTATTACTGTAATGTTTTATTGTAAAAATGTATATAAAAAGGTCACTTTCTGAATAAATGAAAATATAGCATACTAGGTAATGAGCAAGTATTACATTAGATTCAAAAATAAGGTCATGGTGCCACTTTTGAGGTGTCTGTTTTTGAGATTTTGAAAGTGTTGTTTTGTTCAGTAGCGTTAAACTCTGTGTAATATCAAAATAAGTTAATAACTGATATGGCTATAGGCCCAATGTCACAGATGAACAGAGAGACCAGAAACTCTGAGGTTTCACACACCCTGCAAGCCCTAACCAGGTCCAGCTGTGTGTCAGTGTGTGTTATGTGGAGTTCACGTTAGAGAGTCTGTGACTGTGTGGTATAAAGCGTCCAATTCTTACCTCATCCCCCACCTTTCGTCATGGGACTAGGCAGGAAAGACTCAACAACCAGCCAGAGTCAAACAGCAGATGTGTGTGTGTGTGTGTGTGTGTGTGTGTTTGGGTGAGAAGGATGGAATGTGTGCGAGTAGTACACCCCAAATACAATTCAAGCACACAAAGTCGACAAAACTACTTACAGTATATTAACTAGGGATGCATCAATTCGATACCTGGATCGCTATCTGCTCCGATACTGAAGTTTTAGATGTATCGGGAATTCGATACTCTGTGTTAGTCATGTTCAATACTTTAAAGCTCCAAAAATGACATAAAAGAACCCATAAAAACACAATTAAAGTAGTTAATATGACTCATTTTATTGTGCATTTGATTCAAATCCACTTGAAGATGTGTGATAGCTCTGTGAATCACAAAAGTCTGTGTTTAATAATAAATATGTAGTATGCACGCGCAGTGCGCTGCTCTGTTGACGCACACACACACACACATAGCCTTCATGCGTGCACAATATTTGAGCACTACTCGCGAACATCATGCCATTTTTACCAGAATTTGAATAAGAAGCGAATTAAACTACTGTGAACTTGCCAAAAAACATACACATTAGGACTTCCTGGAGAGTTCAGAATGTCAAAATTAAAGCCAAATGGTTTTAAAAGTGCACAATTGAGATATTTACTATTATAATTTATTATTATTATTATTATTATTATTATTATAATTTGTTTGCAAATTATAACAATATTTAAGTTGAATGTGTTCTAAAAAATAACTGAATGAAAATTGAGCTGATCTCTTACAACTAAAAAGAGATCTGAATCCTTTAAATTCCAGATACAAGTTGAAAAAATTCTGCAAAAGAAGAAAAAAAAATGGCTTCTTTTCTACTGATGAATTGATGACTGGAATTACTGTTAATTTTGCTGCTACATTATCCAGTATACTAGTTAATATTAAAGTTTTTAATTAGTTCCACACAATAATGTAAAGATATTCTAATCTGATTATGGCAAAAAAACAACACTGGTATCGGATCGGTATCAGCCGATACTGAGATTTCCGATATCGGAATCGAAAGAGAAAATGTGGTATCGGTGCATCCCTAATATTAACATGAAAATTAACAAAGCTGTCTACAAGGCAAGCGCATGAAGTCAACAAACTACAGCGATCCCGTTATAATCAGGTCAGAATCAGAATGAGCTTTATTGCCAAGTGTGCTTACACCTACAAAGAATTTGTCTTGGTGACAGAAGCTTCCAGTGCACGAACAATACAACAAGATGACAAAGAAAATAAAAAATTGAATTCAAATAAAAAGCAAATAGAAAATATAAGCATACGTATATAGAAATGCACAAGACAATAAAAAATATGTACGTATGCACAAATATAAATCTGTTATACACTCACCTAAAGGATTATTAGGAACACCATACTAATACTGTGTTTGACCCCCTTTCGCCTTCAGAACTGCCTTAATTCTACGTGGCATTGATTCAACAAGGTGCTGAAAGCATTCTTTAGAAATGTTGGCCCATATTGATAGGATAGCATCTTGCAGTTGATGGAGATTTGTGGGATGCACATCCAGGGCACGAAACTCCCGTTCCACCACATCCCAAAGATGCTCTACTGGGTTGAGATCTGGTGACTGTGGGGGCCATTTTAGTACAGTGAACTCATTGTCATGTTCAAGAAACCAATTTGAAATGATTCGAGCTTTGTGACATGGTGCGTTATCCTGCTGGAAGTAGCCATCAGAGGATGGGTACATGGTGGCCATAAAGGGATGGACATGGTCAGAAACAATGCTCAGGTAGGCCGTGGCATTTAAACGATGCCCAATTGGCACTAAGGGGCCTAAAGTGTGCCAAGAAAACATCCCCCACACCATTACACCACCACCACCAGCCTGCACAGTGGTAACAAGGCATGATGGATCCATGTTCTCATTCTGTTTACGCCAAATTCTGACTCTACCATCTGAATGTCTCAACAGAAATCAAGACTCATCAGACCAGGCAACATTTTTCCAGTCTTCAACTGTCCAATTTTGGTGAGCTCTTGCAAATTGTAGCCTCTTTTTCCTATTTGTAGTGGAGATGAGTGGTACCCGGTGGGGTCTTCTGCTGTTGTAGCCCATCCGCCTCAAGGTTGTGCGTGTTGTGGCTTCACAAATGCTTTGCTGCATACCTCGGTTGTAACGAGTGGTTATTTCAGTCAAAGTTGCTCTTCTATCAGCTTGAATCAGTCGGCCCATTCTCCTCTGACCTCTAGCATCAACAAGGCATTTTCGCCCACAGGACTGCCGCATACTGGATGTTTTTCCCTTTTAACACCGTTCTTTGTAAACCCTAGAAATGGTTGTGCGTGAAAATCCCAGTAACTGAGCAGATTGTGAAATACTCAGACCGGCCCGTCTGGCACCAACAACCATGCCACGCTCAAAATTGCTTAAATCACCTTTCTTTCCCATTCTGACATTCAGTTTGGAGTTCAGGAGATTGTCTTGACCAGGACCACACCCCTAAATGCATGAAGCAACTGCCATGTGATTGATTAATTAGATAATTGCATTAATGAGAGATTGAACAGGTGTTCCTAATAATCCTTTAGGTGAGTGTATAAAGGTAGTGCAAGGGAATGTGATGGCAGAAGAGGTAGGATATTTTGGATAAATATAAATAGACTGAGATGTGTATTGCACATCATTTTTCCTCAATGAGGCAGTTTTAAATGTTCATGAGATTGATAGCCTGAGGGGAAAAAACTGTTCTTGTGACTGAAAGTTCTGGCGCTCAGTGCTCTGTAGTGCCAGCCAGAAGGCAACATCTTAAAAGGGTAGTGGGCTGGGTGAGTGGGGTCTAGAGTGATTCCTGCCCTTTTCCTCACTCTGGAAGTGTACAGTTCTAGAAGGAAGGGCAGGGGGCAACCAATAATCCTCTCAGCAGTTCATACTGTCCTTTTGTAGTCTTCTGATATTCGATTTCGTAGATGAATGAAACCAAACAGTCACGGAAGTGCAGAGGACAGACTCGATGACTGCCGAGTAGAACTGTATCAGTAGCACCTGTGACGGGTTCCTCAGCTGGTGAAGGAAGTACAACCTCTGCTGGGCCTTTTTCACAATGTAGTCAATGTGGGTCTCCCACTTCAGGTCCTGTGAGATGGTAGTGCCTAGGAACCTGAATAACTCCACTGCTGCCACAGTGCTGTTTGGAATGGTGAAAAAAAAAAGAGGACACTATCATCTCCACTGTTTTGAGTATGTTCAGCTCCAGGTTGTTTTGATTGCACCAGGTAGCCAGCTGTTCAACCTCCCTTCTGTCAATGATAATCAATGTCTACACTACAGACGTGAAGTCGACAAAACTAGAATGCTCTTATTATAATCAAGAAGCTGTCTACTATGTTTAATACCGCACAAACAATGTGCAAATAAAGCCGCGATTCCATCCCATGTGTTCAAAAGAACAAAATCTTCACTTCTGGAGAAATTGTAACCACTGCAACAGCAGCATAAAAGGGATCCATTGGTTTAATCCATGTCTTCTAAAGCGATCCAGTCGATTTTGGGGTGAGAACAGACCAAAATGTAACAATTTTATTTTATCCCCTTTTCTCCCAATTTGGAATGCCCAATTTCCACTACTTGGTAGGTCCTTGTGGTTGCACGCTTACTCACCTCAATCTGGGAAGCGGAGGACAAATCTCAGTTGCCTCCGCTTCTGAGACAGTCAATCCACGCATTTTATCATGTGGCCCATTGTTTATGACACCGCAAAGACCCACAGGGAGGCTCATGCTACTCTCCTCAATCCACGCACAATTTACCACACACCCCATTGAGAGCGAGAACCCCTAATCATGACTACGAGGAGGTTACCACGTGTGACTACCCTACCTAGCGACAGGGCCAAATTGGTTTCTTAGGAGACCTGGCTGGAGAGACTCAGCACACCCTTGATTGGATCTCGCTACTCTAGGGGTGGTAGTCAGTGTCAATACTCACAGAGCAACCTAGGGCCCCCCTCTCCTTTGTTTTATTTATTTATTTTTTGTCACATGACAACAAAATGGTTCCCTGTATGTTTGTAACATGACATTGATTTGGTGGACAAACTTTTATATATATATATATATATATATATAATTTAAAATAAAATCGTTTTACAGTTTTTTTTTTTTTTTTTTTTTTTTTTTTTTTTTTTTTTTTTTTTGCACTACTTATGTTAACATTTAATAAATTTTTTTGAGACTTTTTTTTTTGTCGAAGGACAGTTATCCAGCACCACATGGCTTTTAATCCCAGAAAAACATCAAAATGACTTTGAAATCACTTAAATTTTACATTGTGGTGCTGGTATGGTGGAAGGAGAAAATCTGCATGTTACCGTGCTGCTGCATCCGTGTTGCTACGATGCGTAGGTGGGTTATATATAATTTGATGAGGAAAAAGGGGGTTCTGATTGGTTAACTTGGTAAGGTGTGTCAGGGTGACCTATCAGCATGCGCTACAGTTTCCTAACTGAATTTAATTTGTCATTTCAGTTAGGACAACTCTCGGATTAGTATAACATATATATATATATATATATATATATATATATATATATATATAAATAAATGTGTTTGTGTGTGCATGTATATAATGACATGGTAAGGGCTTGTTCTTGGCAGACTAGATCTGCTCCATGCATGTATGCTGCCGCTACATGACATGAGAAAATATGCTGCTGCAGTTGTACGGACCCCATGCGCTGCTGCTGTTTACAGAGAAGCATGCTGCTTCTACTGAACAAACATAAAATCCCCCAAAACTGCGTTAAAAAAGTAAATAGACAAGACGAGCAAATTAGGAGATCACCCCCCCCCCCCCACCACCACCATTGTGCAGATGTGTGGGCTGCAGTGAGGTGGACTTTGATGCTTGTAGCTAGCAGTGCATCCCTAGCGTGTGTTACAAATGTGTTCCCACTGGGGTTTATCTAGTGACCTGAACTATGTGTGATTTTTAAGTAATCCAGTTTTGTAATTTTTTTTCGCGCTGCTGCAGTATTGACCCGTATATGCTACAATTGTGCCACCTGGACAGCTATGGAGTTTCCTTTGTGTCTTTTTTATTCAATCAAACATACTGTGTTTGAGAGTAAAGCTAATTATTTTGTAACAAAAAAAAATAAAAGAGTGCAAAAATAAAGAAGTTGATAACAAAATTATTTGCAGTGCGTGTAATCTTTTGAACACTTTTTTTTTTTATTGTTTTGTGCACTTCAAAAACTTTTCATCACAAACCCACACATTTTGCTCTCTTTTCTGCTGTCTTTTTTGCGGGTGTAAATATTTTGCTTGCGAGTTGAAAAGTTTTGCTTGCACGTGAAGCTGTACCTCAGTGGGCGGTCACTAACAACCAGATGAAAGGGCTTTTTCTATTGGTCACCCTCGATTGAAGTGACAGGTTGGCCACGCCCACTACAGTTTCGCGCCGCTGCTGGCTGCTGCCATCACCGTCGCCAGTCTGTCTGAGAGAAAAGCGTCAGCGAGCGAACTTCTAGAATGGCGAGCAACAGGTCGTTTAACGCGCTAAGGCCATCGCGTGTCCGTCGTGGTAGAGCTACCATAAATCGACATAGAGACGTGGGTTCGAATCCAGCTCTGGAGTATAAGCCTATTTATGAAATTATCTTCATATAATTATATTATATGTGATTTTAATCATGTGAATTCAATCTGGTGATGTTTCGTGCCTTATGGTACACAATTAAGAATTATCTGTACAGTTCGTATTGTTTGTGTCGCTATTAAAACGAGTATAAATGATAATTAATGGTACATGGAATGATTTAAATGGTGTAACAATTCTTCTGTTGTGTCATAAATATTGTCAAATGTTTTTTTAAGTACTACTCTATTCATGTATGATATCAATGGTGTATTTTGATATATCAATAATACTGGAAAATGCTTCCACCATTTAAAATACTTGCTATACAACTGTAAGTGTATTGTAAATAAAAGGGCTTATTAAAAATAATAATAAGGTGAGCACACATAGTAACAAATCTGTTTATTTGAATTAAAATGTGTAATAGAAGATTTAAAATAAGAATAATAATATTAAAATGTACACCTCTAATTATTATAATAATAACAATAAAATGAGGACAAATGTATAACAGTAAATGCAATAATAATAATTTACAGTTTTTGCTGAGTCAAAAACACATTTTACAGGTTATCTATTTACAGTAATGTAATTTGTATACATAATAATATACTATTTGCAGAATTAGGTATTCTTTAGATAATCAACCAAATTACATATACTTATATAAAATAATACAAATTAAAATTGTGCAAATATGAGTAGTCACCACCATTACAATGCTTGCTTAATGAATAATGTATGAATAATAATAATTAGAAGAATCATATAAAAATATACAACTTTAAATAAAGTGCAAATACACGTAATCTTAACAAAAATGTGAGGGAAAATGTGTAGATTAATAATAACAATAATATATACTGTATAAATATACCAATATTATGCAAGAAAAATAATCAATCAAAAGAACTTTTGATGCAGTTTAGTCAAGTGTTTCCCCTTCTAATCTTCAGTGTGAGCCCCGTGTCTGCAGAGCTGCCCTCCTCTCTGCAAATGGTTCTGTAGCTGTCTCCTCACAGTGCCAGTTTCCAAAATACTGGAGATGAGATGGTGGTTTCCTTTCGTTGTTGCACTTCTTGCAGAGGATGACTTCAGTCTTACGCACATATTTCCTTTTTAGTGATTTCTTCTGCTCCCTTTCCTGCTTTTTCCTCCTATAGTACTGAGTGGTGTATGGCACAGAAGGCTGTGGCGCTGCTGGTGATGTTTCCATACTTTGTGCGGGTAACGCCACAAATAGCATCATTGGCTGGGATGCAGCAGTGCCTGGAAGGATAACTGGGAGAGCCCTAGACAATGGCCCTGGCTGAGGAGGTGTAGGTGGATATGGCAGCCCTGGTTGAGGACGTGCAGGTGCTGGTGCTTGTTGCAGTACATTTTGTGGTATGTGTGGCCCAGATCTGGTTTTGGCCATACCAGCTGTATTTGGTGGCAAGCTGAAAATGTGTGGGTCATCATCACAACCACTCTGCAGTCACACTTTTTTTTGGGAGGGCTGATGGAAGCCTGTCTGGTGCTGTCATTGGTGCATCTTGTGCAGGGATTCCTTGAGTCAAAATATCCCTCTCCTGAGATTTGGCACGTCTGCTGTACCTAGAATTTATAGAAATTAACATGCATAATTAATAAATAATGTGAAAAGTATTGAACAGAAATTAATATGCATAGTTTGCAAAATTAATAAATGGAATTAGCTGAATTAGCTTAGTGGCTGAATATATTGCAGATTCCATAACATGCTATTCCGCAATAAAACTTATTTTTTGGATGAAAATACTAACGTGCCTATGACTGAGGGGCTGGTGCACCGGAGGAATCTTATTATAACGTTAGTTCCTCGAACTACTAACGTTATAGGAACTAACGTAACCAGTGACTTTAGTGCATGCTGATTGGCCAAAGTCGTGTAAATACAGAATATATAGCCTATATATTTACTCCAGAAACTAACTATACGAACATCGAAAATAGTGGCCTCTTAACCTTTAACGTTATGCTGAGAAAATCCAATGTGATTATGTATTATGTATGTCTGCTCAGATAGCAACATTGGACATCAATCGCATGGCAAACGGTACTATTTGGTGTTGGCTAATACAATCTAGTCAGCGGTAACACTAACTACAGACTGGTCTATCCGACGCAACGTATTTAAATGGGACAGCATAAGAAGAGAGAATCATTCAGTTCACTTGTCACTGTTTATGATATTAAATTATCTTACCCAGTAAACGACCTGTTGCTCGCCATTCTAGAAGTTCGCTCGCTGACGCTTTTCTCTCAGACAGACTGGCGACGGTGATGGCAGCAGCCAGCAGAGGCGCGAAACTGTAGTGGGCGTGGCCAACCTGTCACTTCAATCGAGGGTGACCAATAGAAAAAGCCCTTTCATCTGGTTGTTAGAGACCGCCCACTGAGGTACAGCTTCACGCGCAAGCAAAACTTTTCAACTCGCAAAATATTTACACCCGCAAAAAAGACAGCAGAAAAGAGAGCAAAATGTGTGGGTTTGTGATGAAAAGTTTTTGAAGTGCACAAAACAATAAAAAAATGTTTTCAAAAGATTACACGCTCTGCAAATTATTTTATCAACTTTATTTTTGCACTCTTATTTTTTTTTGTTACAAAATAATTAGCTTTACTCTCAAACACAGTATGTTTGATTGAATAAAAAAGACACAAAGGAAACTCCATAGACAGCACATTTGCTCTGCTTACAGTGTTAGTTTTTTTTGTGCACATTTTTATTTGCATGTCGACCCCTAGATGCTACAGTTTTGGCACCTGGACAGCACGTTTGCGCTGATTGCAGTGGGGTTTTTTTCTTCCTTGGCTTGAGCCAAGTGACAGCTTGAGACCATGAATAGCATGGTGCAAGCAGACAGCACACCTTAGCCAGTTTATGCAATGACTAGCATGGCAACCACCTGAGCAATTGTATGATCAACTGAATCCAGAATACATCGCTTGAGTATCCAGTAATACATCGCTTAGACTGGTCTAAGATACATGCTGCTGAAAACCAACATTCCATTCGTTTAGATAGCCGACAAGGTAACTTTGGGTGCTGAAGTGATCTTGCTCTGGCTTTTAAGAGTGCTGGTTTATGCTTCTGCATACAGAGTCACTTCTGGATACAGAGTCCCTTGAGTAGACATACTGTATTTGCTTTACTGCAGGTGAACCATGACTCATAGCTTATCCATTGACTGTTGGGAAGAGAGGGTAATAGGAGGCAGAGTTATGGGTCTCGGGTCCAGAGGCATGTGGAGAGCGGGCAGAACTGTGTTAGTTTGGGTAAGGCAATAGGTGATCCTTATTAAAGTACAGGAGAAGTAAATAATTATCCTTTTAAAAAAAAAAATTGCAGTACCAGTAGTACTGAGCACCGACTTAATTCGGTACCCGCACACTGTCTCTTAAATCACAGCATTTCTGATGAAACGATCACATTGGGCCATGTAGCAAACTGTTTATCTGGAGAAGTTAAACTTCCGTCAAAATAAAAGCATGATTCATAATGAAAGCTGAATACCTGAAATGGAAGAAATCACAACATAAATATGTTATAACTATAGTAAAATGTAATCCTCACTGTAGAAATAATAATAATTTTATTATAATTATTATTATAATAAATAATGATTAATGAAAAATTATTGTAATAATAAAAATTATACAATATATCACAAGCAAGAGTGTTTTGTACTGAATAAATGCTTGTTAAAAAATGTTTACTTGTTAACTTGGTCTTTTTCTTAGAAGAACATCTTTAGAAGAAGGGGAATTCAGTAAACATCTCCATTTGATCCCCAGATAATCTAATTGTTTTCTAAAAGAAAAAGATATCTCATTTGGGATTTTTCTTTCCTATGGGATCGACCAAAGTTATACAATCCCCAGAAACTCTATTGAACCATTAAGCTGAAAGAGGTGCAGATTTAATGCATTTAAGAGCTTGAGATCTCCAATCCAGAGTTTAGCAAGTCTATAAAGGCTTTATGTTCGACTGAGTGATTTATCATAGAGGAAATAAAATGATCACAGCACATTCCTCAGGTAATATACAATCACACACACACCTCCACCTGCCAAAAAAATAAAAAAGGCAGTGGCTCAGTTGGTAGAGCGGGTCGGCCACCAATCGCAGGGTTGGTGGGTCGAATCCCGGCCCATACGACTCCACGTGCCGAAGTGTCCTTGGGCAAGACACTGAACCCCAAGTTTCTCCCGATGGCAGGCTAGCGCCTTGCATGGCAGCTCTGCTGGTGTATGAATGTGTGTGTGAATGGGTGAATGAGTCAACAGTGTAAAGCGCCTTGAATACCGATAAGGTTAAAAAGGTGCTATATAAGTGCAGACCATTTATCATTTAATCGAGAGTTTTGAGATTAAATCAAAGACCATTTGAAAATAATAATATAAAAGCCTCTATTTGGCCAATTGTATCATTAAACAGCAGAAGGATGTCATTTAATGAAGTAATATACAGTCACATGCACTGCTCACCACAGTATGAATAAGTGGTTCCTCTCTGCCCTGTCATCTCTTTCACACACAGGTATGCACACGAACACACACAGATTCAACACACACTACTAATGCTTGATTTTCATGCAGTGTGTCCAATAGTATCCATCTGAAGAGCCACCAATCATTTTGTTGGGTGTATAAATGGTTGTGAACTCTCAAATGGACTCTTTCTCCATTGCAGCTCGGAGATTTCAGCTCGCAAGATGCGGGATGCTTGATATAATGAGCCCTTCATAAACAGGAAGAACTTCTAAGATCTCTCAAAATAAAAGTCCAGCATGAAATTGAAGACCTTACGACAGAAAAATATTACTACTGTATTAAAGTGTAATATTCAAAGCAGTTGCAGTAATACTCATAGTAACAATAATGTAATATTAAATGGTTATATTATTAGTATTATTATCTGTAAGAAATATCACATAAGCAAGTGTATTGAATATCAGCTTGTTGTAATTCAGCCATGGCAGCTTTTTGCCTCAGGTAATCAGATTGTTTTCATTAATACTGGAAAGCTCTGTTGTTGATCTTTTTTTTTTTTTTTTTAACCAAAAATAATAGATATATACAGTTGAATTTAGAAGTTTACATACACTCAGGTTGAAATCATTAAAACTAATTTTTAACCCACTCCACAGATTTCGTATTAGCAAACTACAGTTTTGGCAAGTTGTTTAGGACACCTGCTTCGTGCATGACATGAGTAATTCTTCCAAAAATTGTTTACAGACAGATTGTTTCACTTTTCATTGACTATATCACAATTCCAGTGGGTCAGAAGTTTACATACACTAAGTTAACTGTGCCTTTAAGCAGCTTGGAAAATTCCAGAAACTGATGTCAAGCCTTTTGACAATTAGCCAATTAGCTTCAGATAGAAGATGTACCTGTGGATGTATTTTAAGGCCTACCTTCCAACTCAGTGCCTCTTTACTAGACATCATGGGAAAATCAAAAGAAATCAAAGAAAAAAAACGTAGACCTCCACAAGTCTGGTTCATCATTGGGAGCAATTTCTAAATGCCTGAAGGTACCACATTCATTTGTACAAAGTAAACAATAGTACACAAGTATAAATGCTTTGAGACCACACGGTCATCATGTCACTCAGGAAGGAAACGCATTCTGTATTCTAGAGATGAACGTAGTTTGGTGCGAAAAATGCAAATCAATCCCAGAACAACAGCAAAGGACCTTGTGAAGATGCTGGAGGAAACAGGTTGGCAAGGATCTAGATCCACAGTAAAATGAGTCCTCTAAAGACATAACCTGATTGTGTGTTTTTCTCTCTTTCGCTGGTGATCTCGATTCCGATTGTCTGAAGGCAGGTCCTTCTATAAGAAAGGAGAGGTGTATTGAGTTTTCAGAACTGAAAGTGTGCGAGCAAGGAGGTCTACAAACCTGACTCAGTTACACCAGTTCTGTCTGGAGGAATGGGACAAAATTCCAGCAACTTATTGTAAGAAGCTTGTGGAAGGATGCCCAAAACTTCTGACCCAAGTTAAACAATTTAAAGGCAATGCTGCTAAATACTAACAAAGTGTATGTAAACTCCTGACCCACTGGGAATGTGATGAAAGAAATAAAAGCTGAAATAAATCATTCTCTACATTCTTAAAATAAAGTAGTGATCCTAACTGACCTAAAACAGGGAATGTTTTCTACGATTAAATGTCAGAAGTTGTGAAAAACTGAGTTTAAATGTATTTGGCTAAGGTGTATGTAAACTTCTGACTTCAACTGTTTATAATGTTGAAAAGTATTATATTTTAATATGATTAAAGCTGTACAGTATGTATTTGATTAAACACAGTTTGATCATAACCTTTAATTAAACATTAAACATGGAATTCAGAAAAATTAAAACAGAAAAGGCATCATTTGTTTCTATAAGACTTTATGCAGTAATTTTCAGCCTCATTTAATAATAAAAAAGACTTTTTAATTTGTTGTCTAAGTATCGAGTTAGTGTTTATAATGAGGTACTAGGGCTGCTATCATACCAAAGCTAAATTTTGGTATCGGAGCAACGCTTATACTGAATAGAGATGGAGATTAAGAGGAAATTGAGCCATTTAAATCCCAGCAGCACTGTATGATTAATCTGATTTCAGATATTATACTGTGTCTCTTTGAAAGTGTCTGGGAATCAGCCGAATAAAGCACCACAAACACACTCATAAAAGTGTCATTGTCCAAAAGCCAAATACCCTCAGTAATCCACCAACTAGGGGTGGGAGGTTAGACCCAATCTTATATCACGTTTTTTTTAAATTAATTTTTGGTTGCAGGAAAGTCTGCAAAAATAGTTTATATTAAATACATATTTGGTAATATGTGTTTTTGGATTACCCAATGAATTAGTACTTCACAAAAGACATTTCATCTCATTTGATTATTTTCTATTTTATTTGGAACCAAGTGTCTCACAATTATGTAACTTCAGTAAGTAACAAGAAACTCAGAGTAAAGCTAACATTAAAAAACTGACAGCTCTGTCCTAAATTAACTAGAGGAGTCATGTTTTGACAGTAGCCGATATACACAACCTGTGACCGCACACTATTTGAATGCTATTAATATGCCAAGTTGCAATGTTGCTTGGCAAATGCAAACAGTGTAAACTCTGGTTTGTGTTGCCTAACAACACCCATTATAAAAAACTTCTCGATTCGTTTGGACATGTTGCGCTGTAAACCTAGGTGGAAAAATGTAGTCGTCACATTTTTGTCACTGTTGTCACTTTACACGAATGTCCTGCTGTGCCCATATGTTCAAGATTGGCTATTATAATTGATTTACCATATTTCCTGCAGTCCACTCCAGTATACCGCACCCCTCACTCCAGTGCTAATGTCTGTTCAAGAGCTTATGCTAGTTGAATTTTATTACTTCCTGTCTTACTGTGTGAGCTGCTGATCGATGCTGTTTGTGTCAGACACAACTCACATAGGCACTTAAAATCGTGTCTGCTGATGAATAATGTACACGTATCTCATTCGTCCAGAATCCTCAATCATGTTGTCAAGTAATTTTATTTTATTTGAAAAGCATATTTAAATGGGAAAAAAAATATTTTCATCTGGTCTATAAAGTTGGAAAAAGTATGTGACGTCTTGACGTTTGGTCACGAGAGGCAATGAGAACCAATGAGGTTTAATGTAATCAATGTAACCACCGTATTTGATGCAAGTTTGTTATTAATGATTTGATTTTAGAGAGAGTAATGTCACACATTTTGTTTTTTATCATCACATACAGTTAACGTAACACTTAAGAGGACTTGGAATATAGTGCATGAGTTGTATTAATTACTTTTATTGTGGTTTTATGGCGATTATTTTTTTTTTTTGTACTTTTTCGAACTTGACGAAATATAAAAATATTTATTTTTGTTAATGTAACTGAAAATGACCTGACATTCATGTCTCAACTTTCATGCTCATCTAGATGATGTGGAGAAATGTTAAAAATGGGGAAATTAACAGTATGCATTAATACAAAATAAAAAAAATTAAATAAATAACAGTAAAAAGCATTTTGAGAGGGGGGGTGTTCGCGGTCCTTTTCTGAATATCGCGGTGCCGTTTTGCGGTCCGTTCTACATAACGTGGCGGCCCATTGTTGCTTATCGCGGCCCATTCGGCACGTTTTGCGGCCGACTCACTGGCCCGCTCGGTTTCCCGACGGACATTACGCCCCTGATCGGCCTAAAAGTGCGTCGTCCCACCGGGAAAATGCCGGTATGCCAGATTACTAGTCCAGCCCTGTCCATAACTCAAACATAACCATGAGTAGAAATTTTATGAAAATGAAGAGTAGCAGCTAGCAATTCACATGCTAATAAGCTAGCCAATTAGCTTGTAAGCTAACTGGAAAAAACAGAACATAGAAATGATTATTTTACCATTTAAATCTTCTTTTTTTTATTTATTATGGAACAAGGAGAAATTGTACAAACACCTTCAGTAAAACGGTAACGATCTCTTTCACAAAATTTCACATTAAATAAGTATTTCAGATAACCATATGTGACATATAATTTAAAAGTTATTCTTTGTCATAATTAAAGACTTAAGAGAATATGAATCATAAAATGATTGCATAGGATTTTAAAAGATCTTGTAGCCAATAGAATCGCTTTATGATCCAAGGGGGGCGTTACTCATAGCGTTATGAGCAGTGGGCGTGTCATGTATTGGGTATTACTTGTAGTCTTGCGTGATGCAGACTGATACACTTGGAGAGATTCGGAGGGAAAGTACAGTGTAATTCACCGTTACTCATGACAGACAAATGTAGAAAGGAACATTTTTCTAAATTCAGTTTGGGAAATTATAGAAGTGTTTTTAATATTCGACTAGCTGGTGCAGAACGAGCACTCGTTTAGTCGATTACTCGTGCTCATCCCTATTTTAGAGCCTCTAGTTCAATAAGCATCAATCTTTTGAGTCATTGAATTGGATGGAGCCGTTATGTGCCATAGACAGGTACGCATCCACCGACTTCTATGGACATTTTCATGTAGAAAATAGTAGATTTCTCTGCTTACACGAATAGCGTGAAAGTGTGTGACATTTTACACTTTTATTCGCTAAAAATATTGAATGCACAAAAAAGCCACAATTTTTCAAGATTTTAGGGGAAGTCGTGCTTACTCTGTAGTCATAAAGCAATCTCCATTGATATCAGTCAACTAGTCATGTGTAGTGTGTAAACGGTGTATCAGTGGTGTAGTGAAGTATTGCTGATGGCTTCTATTGTTCTGAAGTATCTACTCTCCTGTTCATGAACAATAGCAGCTTTCAGAACACCGACTGTTTTTCTGTGTGATAAAGCTCGGCGTGAAAGAAGAGATTTTAGTATAATCTTTATGCGAGTCGTGCTGAAATACAGCTGTCTGCGAGACACACACACACACACACACACAGACACACACACAGTTCTGAGGGAATCCTTGGAGATTCCAAGGTGACTGGTGTTCCAGTGTTAAGGATTACTGTGTGTCCACTCCATCTGATGGATTCTTGAGTCTAAACCATGTCTGATTAGGACACTATCAGATTCACCTCACTTTCAGGAAGTGTGTTATCTGGCGTTGTGGTCATGTGATAAAGTATCAGGAGCTGTCAAGCGGTCATACGGTTTGGACAGGTTCGCTGTGATTTTGTGCTGCCTGCCAGACAATCCTTTCAATGAGGGTCTTTGTGCTGTGCTGCTAATTTTAGCTCCGGAATATTTTACCCAACTGCCAAACAGGACAGCCGTAAAAGCCAATGCACTGTAAAGTCTTTCCCCTGTGGTTCACGTCTAAGTGTGTGTGTTGGCAGGTTTTGTGTGTGTTGGCAGGTTTTGTGTGTGTCTGTGTGTGTGTGAGTGTGTGTGTGTGTGTGTGTGTGTGCTTTCAGATGCACCTAGTTCTGTGCAGTGTATTTTTACTGCTTAAGTAGTGGTGTTTGCCAAGGCAAGCATCACTATAACTATTGCTTATAGTTAGAATTAGACATTTGAACAAACCCCTAACCAAAGGAGAGGTGTGTTATTGCTTTTCCTTATATTTTTATAGAATGTGTTACTAGAAAAATTATAGTATCGTGGCAGTTTCCTGGTGAAATGACCACTAGAGGCGCTATAACAATATTTATTTCCCCTTAACAAAAACATCACGATAAAAACAGCAGATTATCATTTAATAAACATTTACTTTAACACCCTGTTCCTCAAACAATGCTATCTTATCTGAACACTTTACTATAGTGCATGACGTGTAAGGTGATGGATTTTACCATTTACATTACGTTCACAAGCTTGTTCAAGTGCGATCAAATTTTGCAGTAGCTCAACTGATCGACAGTTGCACTTGCGACATAAAAGCCCGTGAATCCTGAAGAGCATGTGAGCAATTTTTGTTTTTCACATTTACTCAAATGTACTTTTTATGACACTATCAGTTTGGTTTATGTTTAAGGCTTAAGGTAGGGAGGTAGGTTTTGTTGATTTGAAACGTGCAGGGCTCCAGACTGTGACTAAAATGGTCGCAAATGTGACCAAAATTAATTGATTACGACAATAATTTAAAATATGGTCGCCAATGGCGACAGTTGTGTGTGTTCATATGCGGTTTCATCTGATTTCATCTTTAAGAGCATGTACCAGTGTGTCTCACGATGCTTTTCACCTGTTCTATTTCTGATGCAACAACAAACCCAGCGCGAGAAAGTCGTGAACAAATGACTCTTTTTGAATCTGGTCTTCTTCATGAATCACTTGAAAATAACTGAGGGTTTGAACACAGGATCTCAAGTTAGCAGTTTGAATCAGATTCACTTTCTCAGCGAATCAGCCGTAGTGTCAGTGAGTTCACAACTGGGAGCGCAGACATTTCAAAATAAGAGTCCCGTGTGTATTTCGGGCTTCTTTATAATGAAAAGTCCTTTATTGTGTACAACTTTTTTCCTTCTGGTTATTATTAATTGGGATTGGAGCAGCACAATAAACTTCATTGGGGATTTCATTCAAGGCAATATTTAAAATAATTTATATATATATCCAAATTCTTGGCCACCAGTTTATATATAGGTGTATATCCACAGAACAGCCCTTCACTGGATGGTTTTTGTTTTTGGCACATTTCTTGGTAAATTCTAGAGACTGTTGTGCATGAAAATCCCAGTAGATCAGCAGTTACAGAAATACTCAAACCAGCCCGTCTGGCACCAACAACCATCCATGCGATTTATCTAATCAGCCAAATGTGTGGCAGCAGTGCAGTGCATACAATCATGCAGATACAGGTCAGGAGCTTCAGTTAATGTTCACATCAACCATCAGAATGGGGATCGAATGTGATTTTAGTGATTTGGACTGTGGCATGATTGTTGGTGCCAGACGGGCTGGTTTGAGTATTCCTATAACTGCTGATCTCCTGGGATTTTCACACACAACAGTCTCTGGGATTTACTGCATAGCTACGTCGTGGCAAGCACTCAAAACACCATTGTACAGTACTGTAGTGGCGAGTGTGGCATGGGCAAGTTCTCTCTGAGTGATTTATGATAGTGATGTAAGTGTTGGTTTATCATAGCTTTGGTATAATAGTGTTGTGTGTCATTATGAGAAATACACATGTTGAATGTAGTCTTGTTCTGTGTCTGGTTTGCGAAGCTGTTCAGAGCTGATAACTACATTTCAGCTGGTTTCACAGTGACACCTGGCTCATTCATATTTATTAGATGAGAATTGTTGGTAATTGTGAACGGGATGTTCGCAACACGAGTGCTGAGAGTCAAACACAATGCCCTCAGATCACCAGTAATGGATCTTGTTACACAAATGCGATGATATGCATAAAGGATATGAAAAATGAATTGCAACATGACTAATAAAGGGTTTGAAGAACAGAGGGCAGTCCACATGGGCCTAATGCACCATAAAATCAAATAAAAAATATTTAAAATAATGAATAAAAGTATTTACTCGATGACATTGATCAAACATACATAACTAACATAAATCTGTATATTCCACCCAAGCAAAATATGAATATTTTTATTCTGGTGTTACCATGGACCCTTTTCACACGTGCTATGATTCATTTCTACCTTATTTAACGTCAATGTAGCAAACTTTTTTATATTTCCAATTTTAAATTTGGTGTAAATTTATAACATTGAACTTTGTATAATATTACCCTGGAGTAAGATTTAAAAATGTAGTTACCACATCTGCAATGAGACTTCTAAGGGTGTGTTCACACTTGGTCCTGGTTCTCTTGGTCCGGACCAAAAATTAAAATGATACATTTAGTCCTCGTTCGTTTAGCGTTCACACTGGCATTTTTAACACCGAGCCTAATGATTCAAAACCATCGTTTTGATGGTTTTTGATGGTCACGACCTGATTGGACAGCTTTTGTGACGTATATTTTTTGACGGGACTTACCGATCATCCAAAGCAATGCTGGCGAAATGCACTCGTTGGATGTATATATGTATATATGGTGGTATTTTTACCAGCTGAGAATAAACGAAAAGTTAATAAAATGTGTAAAGGAGTTAAAACAACGCCAGGAATTCCTCCATTATACACACAAATGAAGATATGCTGCAAGGACGGCTGACAGCGGTTCCGACACCAGTACAGAACTGTAATGGGAAACAGCTCCTATGATGAGAAGAACCAGTTATGCTTGATGTCTGTATTAGGAAATTACTTCCTGTTTTTGGTCCGTTTAGATGCCTCTGGTCAATGTTGCGTTCATATATCAATCGAACCGTACCAGAGTTCGTTTGGAAGCGGACCGAGACCCACTTTTCAGGCGGTCTCGGGTCGCTTGCTTAGGTTTGGGTAACAGCGTTCACACTTGTTCATATGAACCGCACTAACAAAGCAATCGCACCAGAGTTCGTTTTAATCAAACCAGACCTGCCAAGTGCGAACACACCCTAACACAGCTGCTGAGGGATTGGAAGAAAATGTAGCCCATTTCTTCCTTGTTACTGCTAGTGCTTATTGCTAGTGCCAGTGCTATATATTTGTATCTTTCTTTAAAAAGCCTGGAAAGCACAAACTTTCATATTTTCTTTTGCTGTTGGAGCAAACAGGTGAGCAATAATTACATTTGTTGTGGTCTCCCATTCACCGCCATTCAAGTTTACCCAACTATGATTCAACTTCCACTCTGCAAACCCAGACATGTGAAAAGGGACCATTGGCCGGTGCTTATTATCTTTATTGTACCTTATATTTAAGCCCATATGTAAAACTATCTGCCCCTGATGTGAACGTAAATTTGAATCTCTGTTTATTATTACAGTGATTCTGCTATAAAAGAATAGTGATATCTTACACATGGTGCATGAGAGAGGGGGTATTGTTTGCTTATCCCACAAATGTTGGAACACCGGTGGTGAGATCTCAAAACAGTCCTTCTGTTAATGTGTGCATGAATGTCTGTTACACTTTTGTATCCGTTTATTATGAATGTACGTACTGGATCCCTCAAAACTATTCGGCCACATTTGCAATAATAAATATGTAAAATAGAAGGGTATTTATTACAAAGCATGACCTTGCATTATATTAGTACGCCAAAACTCTGTGTGTTGCTACTGAATTCCACTGTTTGGAGTTTGAAATTTCATGGGAGCTAATGCATGCGGGACAACGATACGCACTCGAGCTTTACCTTAAATATAGGTTCACTGTTTGTCCTGCTTGGTCGAGACCCTGCTGTTACCGGTAATGTTTAAACTAGGGTAACATGATCAGAGCGGAAGCTTTAGGTACACACAAACTTATATATGCACAAACATTCAAACTCACACACGTGGTATTAGCAGAGCGAGTGAGCAGGAATCTTGTATCTGTCAAGAGGAAGGGAAGTCAGAGGTCATGGCCGGGGTCTATGAGGTAGTTTTATATTTCAGGTGAGTGTACAGACAACAGTAAGATATCATGACACACACACACACAAACGATACTGCTCTTAATGACAGTCTGTGAATGGTGGGATAAAGTTGTTAGTGTGAGAGAGAAAGGGTCGAGCTGCGTGATATGAGATCTGCATCTCGTAGTCCGTGACACGGACGCTCTATATTTGGGAACTCAAGCACGACTGCTGACCTCTAGATCCAGTCCAGCACCTGCTCACACACACACACACATGCTGTGTCTCGTTTTGAAGGCTGCATGCTAGCTAGGACGCGTCCTTTGAAGGCAGCGGTATACCTTTAAACAAGTCTCGTTTAAACGAAAACAGAACTTCTCATGGTTGCTATGACAGCACGCCACTCTTTAACAAGTACAAGCGCTTTGAGTGTGAAGGGAACAAAGTCTGTTTGGGAGGAAATATGTGAGGTAAATTTTAGGAGAGTTATAATGTAATAGTAATAGTCTACTTTTAGTCTATTATACTTTATTTTAATTATATATTACTATAATTATACATATTATATACTCTGCACCCATCTACTGAGGTACTTCAACATGTAATTAACAGTACTTGCGTTCGAACATCACAATTTTGGTCAAATTGGTGTCATTTTGTTAATTTCCTTTTGAAGCAAAGAATTGTGGGTTGCGAGTGTCCACCTCATGCATCCTCCAAATTCTCGTGAAAGAAGGTCGCATTCAAAGGCTGCATTCAGAGTGTCCTACTCGCTTCTTTGAAACAAGACAGCCTCAATGACGTATGCGGCCGACAAATGCGACCTCCAAACGAGACACCGTTACACACACACACACATTCACAGACTCAAACTGCCAACAGTGTGTCCACAGGTTGTCTGATGTATATTGCACATAAAAATGGCAAGAATTTGCTGAAAATCACAAGCTCTGATCTGATTGGCTGCCTTTACACAGTTTTCGATTGTCAGGGTGCACAGGTTTGCAAAGTTGTGTTTCAAGGTAAAAGAACGCAACAATTAGCACGTGAGAGGAAGAACTAGTAGCTAGATTGGCAAAGGTTAGTACCATTGAATCTTTTAAAGATATTCAGAAAGTCTTTGAGGCACTTTGTTGCAAGTGCACTAAATATTCACAAGCAGAATTGTATATTCCGCTTAGAGTTATTAGTTGGGATGCACGGATACAAAATTTGTGTGCCGATACCGATATCGGTTTATTTACAACAACATTTGCTGATACAGATAGTTTAGTGGTTCTGCTTTTTTATACTACCATCTTTTAAATCCCTGATCATTAATTATTCAACTTTTATTCACTGTTTTCACACGTCTTCCATGTTCCACAGCAACTGGTTTTAGTTATAAAGTAAACAAAACACTTCTGAAAACATATCTGAATAAATGTATATATTATATATAATTCTGTATAGCCTCTTGTCAGGCTGACATTATATTGGTAAGATTTGTTAAACATTTTTTTTATGTTTTTAAAACTGCACTACATAAGATTTTATGGTTAAAAATGGTAAAATTACAGATTACCATTATTGATTGAGTACATACACAATCGGTGTTCAAAACAATGATCAGGATAAAGAAAGAACATTGTTTTGAACACCGAATATTTAGTGCACTTGCAACAAAGTGCCTCAAAGACTTTCTGAATATCTTTAAAAGATTCAAATGTTTTTATTTTGAACTGTCGGGTCCAATTTGACACAAAATCGCTAGCTTATGTTCATCCTTGCGTCATTTTGTCATGTCTGTGAACACAGAAAATAAGTACCGGCAGTCATGTGTTCCGTTCATGTTGTTCAGTCTGTCACTGTCACAATGTTCAGGACAGTATTGTTGCAGTCTGGATAGATGCATATCTGCCATCCATTTGGCGAAGTTGTTTACCTTCTATAATGCTTGGATAGGGTTGTTGAAGCTTATAGCTCATGTGTTAACCAATTGCAATGCATCTACATGGTCAGGATAAGTTACTGTGACATGTTTACTAATATGTATGACTTCTGAAATTGACTTCTTGTAATGCATATTTAAGCACATTATTTTCATGTTTAATAAAGTATGTTTTAGTGATCGACCGATATGGTTTTTTTAATGGCCAATGCCTGTATCCAATGCTGATATATCACACAATTTAATAAAGTAAATAACATAAACATAAAATTGCTAAAAAAATTAATAAACTCTTATTTTGCACTATATTTTCTCAATTTCACATAAAACCTTTAACTTTTTAAAAAATTATCTTAAAAAATAATATTGTATTTCAAATGGTAGATAGCAGTTTATTCTGATTTCTGTTTAGTTATTACTTTTTAGTAATTTATTTGCCCATGAAGAAATTGGTAATATATTAGGAAGAAAGTAATAACAGCGCACACAGTAGCCTAGCAACCATGGATGGCATGTCCACGTTAGCAATTGCATTTTATAAAAAAATACAGAATTAAACAAATTGTACATACAGTGCATAGTGAATATGACATTTAATTCTAGCACCAGTGAAGCGCTTTTACTTTGAAGTTGCACTCACACACTCGTGCGAATCCAACGCGAGCAGCAATCTCCTGACTGTTTAAATGGCCTGAATAGCCTGCTTGGATAGTCTCAGAGTGACCGTCATGATTTGTGTATCATAGGAACTTTTGATCCTGATATTGACATTTTGATTCTGGCTGACAGAATATGCATGTCAGAGGAAAATATTACTGTAGAAGAGCGCTCGACGGGAAGAAAATGCTGGATTTTCGTGAGGTTCCTGAATTGCATCTGTTAAAACGAGATATCTGCATATTTGCTGACGTGTATATAATAGAAGTTTTATTGATGTTTGGCTTTTATCATTAGAAAAAAGTTAAAAGTAACCGGGAACTGTTGAGGTGAGTCTGTTATAATACATGCTTCAGAGGAAGATACAGTATATGAGTGCTGGATCTGCTAAAGTTGTGTGAGGTTGGTTTATTACATCTGTTTAAATGAGATATGTGCATATTTGCAGACTTTATATGATATTAGTTTTATTGATATTTGCCTTTTTATCATTAGACAAGACAGTTAAATGTAACGGAGAACTGTTGAGGAGAGAGAGGGAGAATGAAACCGGCGAGCACTTTAACATTAAGAGCTCAAACGCGTCTGCCTGATATGCGGACCGTTTAAATGAGACTATGTTGCACACTAGTCTATTATTGTAGTAATACAATGGCACGTAACAACAAAACGAACCGTGACTGGTCGTTTACACGTCTCAGTCGCTTCACCTGCTAGCAGACGATTCTCAACGCTCTCAAGAAACAAATCGTCCGATGACGATTATTAAAAAAAGTCAGAATATCGGCCGATTTATCAGCCTCTGCGATGTATATCGGTCGACCACTAGTATATTTTATCCCCATCATTAATTAATCCTCTTTTTATGTTTTTAGTTTACAGCGTTATTGTGTGCAGTGCATACACATACTATTGTAGCATTACAGTTCACTTGCATTATCGACTGAGACTGTGCAGAATAATATAAAATAATGAAGTCTTCCATATGAGTTTCATTCCAACTCATATCAGCCATATCACTAGTTTCACCTCTTAAATTGTACGTAGTGCAACTTTGTCCCTATAACTGAATACTGAATGATGAAGCTTGTCCCTTGTTAGCAAAAGCAGGCTCTGCTTATCATATTCCATGCTGTGTCGAGCTTTAAGGCGAGTAATCAAATTAGTTGTGTTAAAAGTTTTGACAATAGTTCCTCGTGAATATCCAGCGGTACAAATTGCAACTTGGCTGTCATTGTCTTTGTCTCCCATTTCAAAGTAATTCCACACAAGAGACATTTTCTTTCACACACAGCACAAGTTGGCAACTAATTGTCCAACGCATTTTCTGCCCCCTTTTGACAGGGAATAAATCCGCTCTGATCATCGGCAGGTTTTAAACAGTTAGCCAATAGCCAATGTAGATAATTGCTTTATCGGCTGATACAGATTTTGTAGTTTGGAAGATACATCACTGCATCACTAATTAGTAGTGGTGTTCAAACAATTTGAACATAGAATTTGAACAAAGCATTAAGTGTTAAACTGCTTTAAAGTATTAAATATCCATGTTACCTAAAAATTCCTTAGGAGGACCCAAGCCATATCTAGGGCCCAGAATAACATCAATTTGAAGGTGGGCATTTTTGACATTGGCCAGTAAGAAACCACTTAGCAACCACATAGCAATGCCTTAGCAACCACCCAGAGCACTCTAGCATCAGGCAACTTCTGCACGGGCAGGCAAATGCAAAACCACATGCACTAATTCAGTGTCTGTGAAATAATCTGTACATTTTATCGTCTGTTAATGCTGAACTTCTGTAAAGCTGCTTTGAAACGATGTGTGTTGTGAAAGGCGCTATACAAATAAAATTGACTTGACTTGACTTGACTTTTGTCCAAAATATGCTGCAATGTGGACCATACTTTATGCTTATAGTTAAAAGTCTGGCTGCATGAAGCGTTCCACACACATGCACACACAGATGTTCAAACATGTTTGATGGCATGTGTGTGTGCTTTAACTCCTCTTCTTTTCTCCTCTTTGCTCCATTCATCTGCCTTTCTTTTCTTCCGGTCATGATTTTGTACGTGTTTTCAGAAGCGGTTGGCTTTTCCCCAGTGCTATGACTGATTCCAAGACAGAGGTCAAAGGTCATGTTCAGAGGGTCCTGACCTGCAGTGGAATGCATGTGTGGGGGTTTTCATAAAGATTCAAAGTAGATCCGTTTGCGCGATTAGATTTGAGCCATACAGGTGCAAAAACAGAAAGGAAAGAAAAATCTAAAGAATCTCAGCTGATTTTCATCCGAAGATTCAGCTGTCGTTTTTCACCGGAGCTGCTTACAGGTGCGAGCCGCGCGATACGAAAGCTGTGCACGTGGTTAAAAAGCATTTCCAGCCGCTGTCGGTTAATTATGATCTGATGGATGAACTTGTTCCTCGATTGGACTCATTTATTTAATAACGTGGCGGCAATTGTGATGAGACATACCGGTGTTATGGACGTCGCCATCTTTTAGTCACTGTCACAATGGTTAGAGACTTTGGTTGTTCGTTCATACAGAGAACATTCGATCTGCTACTGTACACTGTTGTTTGAATGGGACATTTCAAGATCTGAAATGTAAACACATCTGTAAGTAAATACGGTTGTGAATCTCAAACACTGACTGTGTGAAAACGTAGCCTTGATTAAACTGGTATGTTGGTGGTTAGTGCATTAGATGCAGATATTTTGCGGTACAGTACTATGCAAATAAGTGCCGCAACTGGTAAGTGAATTTTCCTCAAAGTGTCTTGACCCAACCACTTCTACATTTACATTTATGCATTTGGCAGACGCTTTTATCCAAAGCGACTTACAGTGCACTTATTACAGGAACAATCCCCCCGGAGCAACCTGGAGTTAAGTGCCTTACTCAAGGACACAATGGTGGTGGCTGTGGGGATTGAACCAGCAACCTTCTGATTAACAGTTATGTGCTTTAGCCCACTAATCCACCACCCTCTTCTTGGGTTTGAACCTAAAAAATTTTGGTTACCAGCTACTACACTATACAACCCATCCACAAAGATAAAAAAACAGACCTACTTTGCTGCTTTAATCACTTCACAAATGTAACTTTACAAACATTTGCTCATTCAACTCCTGATTATAACGAGGAAAACACAAAAATCGTTTGAAAATGCAAGCTCACAGGCTAAACACACGTTTCTTTTTGCTTTATCTTGAGTAATTGCCATCACTTCCTTTTTTGCCTTGTTTTGTCTCGATCTCTCTGTCTCTCACTTTTTCTGCCCTCTCCGACCCTTTGCTTTTGTCTCATTCATTCTTACCCTTTATTTGGCACCTTGTTAGGGAGTTCGTAATTGGAGCAATGAGCCAGGTGGCAGCCGAGCAGCAATGGCCCTCGTTAGTGTGTGAAAGTGTGTGTTTGCTTGTCTTTGTATAAGCAGAATAAATGTGGAGCAGCCTTCATAATCTGTTGATTATGTTCCATTCACCCATGTTGAACCCTAACACATTCCCCTCAGAGCCCAATGACTGACACACACACACACACACACACACACACACACACACACACACACACACACACACACACACTCACACGTTGGTGCAGCTATCATTATGGGGACTCTCCATAGACATAATGATTTTTATACTATACGAACTGTAGATTCTATCCCCTAAACCTAACCCTAACAAAAAACTGCATTTTTACATTTTACAAAAAAACATAATCCAGGTAGATTTTTAAGTGATTTGAATTATAGGGACACTAGAAATGTCCCTATACAACAAAAGTACAAACCCCCACACACACACACATACTCAAACACACTCACACTCATCCTCTCGCCATCTGTGTGGTGTTTTGACAGTCTAGATGGCTTCTATTTAATAATAAAAATGCTCCATCTGACGTATGAATGTCGTTACGTAAACATTCAGTGCACAAATTAAAATCATGTTATGTCCTAGTGAGATAATAAATGGCCAAATCTATGATTTCAAGAGATGATTATATAGTTTGCATGTGCTGCACACCTTCAAATGTGTTGAGCTGGTAAAGACACAAAGTGCTCATACCTTTTAGATTTTATTTGCTCATACACAGAAAACACCATCATAAGCATCGCACGCACTTTTTGTTGCAGATGACCGCGAGCACTGCGTTAATTCACTTTGTTGCATGAGGCACATACAGACTACATATTTATTTAATTAAATAGCAGCCTTTTATGGTTTAATAAACTGGTGTTGCAACTGGCTTTTCTGAATTGGGAAGCTACCGGCATAACACAGAAACACTTCAGCACAAAGACTCTGCCAAAATAAAAGCTCAATTTAAATTGAATGCAGACAGATATTTATCACAACAACAGTATGTAAAATTCACTGTAATACTACTATTATTACTACTACTACTACTACTAATAATAAATCAATAGTAACTTTATTAAAGTTAAGTAGTGTGCCAAATCTGTGATGCTCTGTAATGCAGCACTTTCTTTAACAAGAATAAGTCCAATGTTGTATTTTGATTGAGGTTCTAAAGTGCTTCATTTGATAAAATAATACAATATTATGTTGAAAATGGATTGATATAGTTTGATTTAAAATTATGTAAAACTTTTGATATGGAATTCAGAAAAAGTTAAACAAAACAAAAAATAGTTATCGGACGCGGTATTGGCGAGTACTATTGGATGGGCATTCATCAATAATTTGGTATTCGAATATTTAAGCTCATAAAATACAAATACTCAAATATTCTATTATTTAAATGAAGGTAATTAATGAGAAAGGGATGTTGTAAAATATTTTTTTTAGTCATAAAGGTTGCGTTACCATTTAAAAAAAAAAAAAAAAAACAAGCTTCTAATTATATCCAAAACAAGCTCTTATTATGTCCTGTGTTTTTTTTTTTGTTGAAAACGTTTCAACAAGCAATGCGTGAAAACAAAAAAAGTATAGAATGAAAGCATTTAAGCTCACGCAAAGTGAAGAAAAGGAAACCGCTAATAAAGTAGACTGATGCAATTAACGTACAGGACGAATATAAACAATTGACATATTAGTTACATTTATATTGTATCATGTCATGTTTTTGTTGAGGAAAAACAAGCATATCCTCGTGCTCATTAAACTGTACTCATTTATACACACCAGTTTAAATGATGGGATGTCCCTTACCTCAGCTAGCATAGTCTTTCTCGGATGCCATGTTTGTTGTTTACAGAAGCGTCGTGGGGACGCTACTTTCTGACGAGCTGCACATATACGAGAGTAAAGTGTACACCGCTTATCCAGTACATGTAAACAGGAACCCAGCTTTCTCACAGTAAGCCACAATCTCACAATAACCCGATTTTCTCTTGTCCATCTAAATGTACTGACAGAACCGTCTGCTCAACAAATGTGATCAACTTGTGTCCACACTCAACAGCGCCACCCAGTGCATTCTGTTATAACTGCAAGTTTTAGTTTGTGTGTTCAGGATTTAACATGCATCTCACTGGATATATGGCCGGCAAAGCAAAACTTTGAAATTCGAATAGTATTTATACTTTTCGATTAATTATTGCAGAGCGAATACTCGAATATTCAACAATTCTTGCACATTCCTAGCTAGTACCAAAAAGAAAGTATCGGTACTCTAAAAGCTACAAATTGTTGTCAGTACAAATTAAGACATGACAGTTTAATGACAAAACAAGAACATAATCATAAATGTTTTTTTATTCTTTTCGATGTTAAAATAATTTCTCAGATTCCTGTTTAATGTACAGAGACATTTTGTTTTATTACTATAAAACATTCATATGTTGACTTCCTGAAGAGATTAAAAACTGATTTATTTAGGCCTGTGATGTCCCCAATAATACATTTTCATTTGAAAATACAGAATTTTCTAAATTTTTTTGCGTTCCTTCCACACTGAGACGCCATTTTTTTTCTCCAGCGAAAACTGAGCTTTTTGAAAATGCTCTCGCAAGTGGATACATTTGAAAACAATGATGTATTTGTTGTCATTAGACTCAGACATGTGATCCATCCAACCCAAAAGATTGAAGATGACGGCCCATGTTGTAGTGGCATTGTTGTGCCTGCTTTGCACTTTGATAGCATTGTTAAAGATAGATGTTACCTTGTATAACCATTACATTGCATTTCTTCAAAGGCCACAGGAAGTTTACTCAGAATTGCTGTCTGGTGACAGAACACCAGGACAGTTGCGTTTCAGACCATACATGGAATGGCGATTTTTTTTATTTTTTTTATTTTTTTTTTTGCATGCTCGGTAAGGGACATTCAGACATTTCCAGGGTTTCTGCAGGTCTGAAAAAAAGTCTTCAGTGTTAAATTGGAGCAAAAAGTCTTAAATTCATGGTCATGGTATTAAATGTTGCAAGAGGTATTGGTTTTTCCATAGCATTTAATTACTTTTAAAAGGAAGAGTAATTTCTGTGCACAAATAACCCCCATATCAAATTTGGTATGTCTCTAAGGCGCACTCTATAGCACCACCACCAGTTTAAATATTCACTTTTGTTTTTGCACACATCTTTGAAACCATTTGTCCTAGAAACTAAATTCTACGACTTCGCATGTTATTACACTCCTCCTGATGATAGAAATGGACTGCTTAAATTAAAACTCTGCCCATTACAGTGGCCGCCATCTTGGATTATGACGTTTATCATTTATTGGCTACTATTCCTTCAAACTTTGCCTGATTTACCGAAACAATGGCTCAAAATAATCTCCAGACTGATCCGCACAGAATGAATTATACCAAATTTAGATTTTCGATTTTGTTGAAAAGTTACGTTTAAACAAATTTAACGTGGTTGACGTAAAACAGGAAGTGAGACTATATCTTGGCAATGGTTTTTCTTATTGAATCCAAACTTGGTATGCTTCACCAGGACCATGATCTGAGGTTACATGCAAAGTTTGGTGACAGCGCCATCCATGGGTCAAAAAATATTTGCTATTTTTGCCCATAACTTTTGAACCATATGAAGATTTCAAAGATACACACATAAGTCATATATATTTCCCAATATCTTTTGAATGCATTATATTATTTAAAAGAAATTTGGTATGCATCATTGACATCATGTCCTGAACATACCGGAGAAGTTTGGAGACAGTGCTACCTATAGTTCAAAATAATCCACTCATCTTTTATTCCAAAGCTTTGAGGTATATTTTTGTGTGTTGTTTAAACAGCAGTGTTGTAGAGGAATATAGCTGATACAATGGGTCTGATAAGAAGGTAAAGGTAATTTCCACATTCTGGTGGGTTGGAGCAGAGGTATTCAAGCCTTATTGTGTTACTTTTTGTAAAATTGAGGAAAAGTAATGGAGATCTGTAAGTTGCGTTTTTCAGTGTGAGTACTGTATACAGTATATGACTGTTCTTGTGCTCCCTAGGCATTTACCTTTAGAGAATGATGCTATGACATTGTGTTCCCTTGAATTTATTACTTATAAATTAAAATTTATAAAAAAATTCTTACATTTAGCCTTATAAAACCTGCAGAAACCCTGATTTCAGTGTGATGAGCAACTTTCGGAAAATGTTTGAAAACAGTATTGTGGACGGAGCGTTACGAAAACGCCTTTTTTTTTCTAAATTATATGGCTTAATGTGGACATGGCCTTAAAAGTACCTTATTCACTAACCTCCTGCAATTTAAGCAGGCGCAGTCAGGGCTGAAATAGCGCTGCATCTTGAGTATTTACATTGAGTCATTGTCCTTGCTATGTAAATTAAGCATATAATAGTTTGTGCTTTATTTACAAAACTACTATTTGCCCAGCGCAACATCCAGAGGAAAGGAGGCGGCTAGCTGAAGTTTATTTAAAAGAGATGCTTGTGTACATTTTCTAGTGATCATGACAGTAGTAATTCATCCAATAACGATCAAATGATGATAAGATAACCTGTCGTATATCCAGATGCGTGGTTTATTCAAGCATACATTTGGCGTGTTAAAGAGACTAGTCAGGTGTCTGAATCAGAGTGGTGGTGGTGTAATGCTGCACAGGTCCATTGATTTGTTAATCTGTTTGACTGATTCATTTAAAAAAAGCTGGCTCAAAAAAATTCAGTAGCATCGCAGGATCATTGTTAAATTGCAGTGCAGGAAACACTGGTGTCTGATGGTTTCTGACCAAACGGGTGATCTCCAACAGGTGTGGGGTCACTGAGACTCTTCCGGTCATTACACTGACCTCTGACATTTCTCTCCACCAAACCCTGACCATTGAGAGAAAGAGAGAGAAGCGGCTCACTCTCACTCATGCGCATACACACACGCACACACATTCTCTGAGCAGCTATAGGCTAAAACTGTTTATTCTTTTATTAGTTTTGGTGCTATTTATGTGATCACAGTATTTGAAAGCGTGTGTGTGTGTGTGTGTGTGTGTGTGTGTGTTGTTCGGACAGCTGAAGTTCTATTTCTGCCACTCATCCTAACACCTCCACATTTAAACAATCGACACATCACCTTATGACATATATACACACACACACACACACACACACACACAATGCTAGTGACAACACACTCACCTTTCCTAATGGCATCAACACACAAACCAAAAGCTGATGCTTTTTTAAACAGACTAATAGATCTTCTGTCAGCTGTGAAAACAGGAGCAAACGTTTGGAAGATGGCATTTTTAGTTTGTCCCAGGGTAATATGGAACGGATTACAGGGTGTTAGTTTAGGTGTCGTTGTTGTTACTGCGTCAGTCTGTTGGCTTTAGTTGGAAATGTGTGTTTGCTGATTTGATACATAGAGTTTGTCATTTGAGCATCAAATATAGACATAAAATAAACAAATTCATTGAAGATCTGTACTGCAAAAAATAATAATTTTTTTTTCCATTGTTTTTCTAGAAAAATATCTAAACATTCTTAAAACATGATGAATGAACATGAGTTTTTATAACGCATTGGTAAATAGTTTGTTCTTGTTTTATGAATGAATCTAACAAAATTAGGTTTATGCTGAAAACAAAGAAAAAAAAATTCCAATGAGGTAAGAAACATAAACATGGTTTGCCATTCATGAACTGAAGTATTCTCTGAAAACAAATCTTTTGCAAGTAAATTTAAGTAAATTCCCATCTTTCGTCAATGATATTTTGTGTTTGATTAGAAGTAGGGCTGGGATAAACGATTATTTTTTAAACGATTAATCTAGCGATTATTTTTCCGATGCATCGATTAATCTAACGATTCATTTTTCCAGTCCGATTCAATTTCGGTTTGACAGGCGATCTGATCAATCAATCATAATACGCCATTTTTGTCCGACAAAGTAGTCAGGAGAGAAAAGATTAACGTCGGTGGATTATAATTTGAATAATGGATTGTAGGCTACTGTACTGACGTCTTTCTGCGGTTAAAACATCAGTCCTTCTGATGTAGGCTACATTCATGTTTAGCCTATTTGATGCTATAAATTAACCAAGGAAAAGATGATCGGTTCACGAGCAGCTTTAACTGAGGCAATCTGTCACGACGCATTAAAGAGCCACAAAATAGTAGGCCTATTTATGGGTTAATTTTCTTTGACTGACCAAATTTGAAAGTTGAGACTTTATTAAATGTTACCTGCTTGGTCCTGTCTGTCAGCGCGTTGTCAGTGTCCTCTATGTATTTTTCACGACATTCATAGCTATAAGCGCATTATTAATAGCTATAAACGGAAACTTTAGGTGTCGACAACGTATTATAGCCTACTCCAACATCGAGTGCAAAGTGGGGAGTTGAAAACAAACTTACGGTGCTCTGTCATCTGCAGCTGCTCCCGGGTGGCGCCTCTTGGAAGGCCATCTCCATTTTGCAAAGACGACATATCACGGAATTGTTTCCTTTTAAATTAAAGAATTCCCATACTTTAGAGGAACGAGTGCGTGCCGCCTTGCACTTCTGATAGTCTGAGGAGCCACTCGAGTTGCTAATACTCTCCGGCGCCGCCATCTTTGTTTTGGGTCTGACGAATCGACACGCATATTTTGCGTCGACTGATTTTTTGCGTCGACGTCATCGATGACTTCGCGTTGTCCCAGCCCTAATTAGAAGTGATGTTTATGTTTTTGATATTTATTTCTTAATGCAAATCCAAACAAAACAAATGACTGATTAAGAAAATTACTTTTTGCAATGTGTTCCAATTCCTAGTAGGCTACCTACCTAGACAACATATAAAGTCAACATGAATCAACATTCACAACCCATTTTTTTAAATGTGATCTATTTTCAAGAAACGACAAGAAAGAAAGTAGGGCAGGATATGGTTTTATCCATTGAGAATTGATTGGAGTGTGAAAATGGCATGTGGTTGGAGTGGAGAGGTTGAAAAATAGAAAAATAAGAGGGATTTGTGATGTCAACTAAAGAATGAAAGTCATTTCAGAGACGGAGCAATTGATTATGTTTGAACAACAAACTTGTGCACAATGTGTACCAATAAACATGTTTACGATACGAGTAAGAACGTAGGAAATTAAACTGGGGGCAATTTTGATGTCATGTTGACTGTACCAAAAGGTCAGCAAGAATATATGGTTATTGCAGTCTTCTAAGATACTTCGTTTTGGCCAATACCTAGGGCTGCGTTGTGTCCTTCATGGGTAAAGCATTCCCTGAGTACATTGTTACAATCACAGTGAAAAAATCAATCCAATATGGCAGAAGGGTGAAGAGAAATGATGACAGAAATCTGTTTTTATTTCACTCAATACCGAAAAATATTGATCCAATAGTTTGGACTTTTTCCAGCCAATATTCCATTGCCATATAAACGTTTAGGCTTGTTAAGTGTCGTGTTGTTAGCTTAGCAAAACGCTAATGTCAGTCTCTATGAAAATCAATGGTGAAACCATGCACACAAATAACTAATATTGGCATTATATTCATGATGTTAGCCAGAGGGGAACTGGCCCCCACCTTGAGTCTGGATCATCCCAATATAATTTTTCTCCGTTAACCAACATCTTATGGAGTTTTGTGTTCCTTGCCATTTTAAGTGATGTGTGTTGTGAAAAGCTTGTCTTGAGTCTCCTGTTGCTGCCAATGTAGGCAGTAAACCTCAAGGTAGCAAGGTTTTGTTTTGGTTCAGCTTCACTTGGGCAGAGTTTGATAGAGATTAAAGGTCAACTTACAACAAATTGGAGGAAGGGTCAGAGGTGAGCGCTTAAAGATGACCTCGATCACGTCACGTTATGTTCTGGAGAAGTGTGTGTTTGTGTGTTCCACAGGTTTACTGGTTATTTACTTATCCAGAGACCTTAGAAAGAGGGAGTAGTGTTATTGTGACCTATCCATCTCTGATTCATGTTTGTTCAATTAGTGGTGTTTGCTAAGGCAAGCGTCACCATTACTATTGCACATATTTGGGGTTTTGGATTTAAACAAACATTTAACCCTCCGTATTAAACCTTGGCATGCAACTTATCCCACACCATTTGTGCTATTGCTATTTCTGTTACATGTAAACGTGTTAAAATCCCTTAGACTTACATTGAAGGAGGGACCCGAGCCATGGCTAGATACCAGAATATCATAGAGACTTACCAGTGGGCTCTTGGACATGGTGGGTTCTGAATTTGAACCAATGAGAAACATTAGCAATTGCATACAAATGTGACATAATACAGTTTTATTATAGTAATAATAACTGTAGTAACCATGCTATTTTGGTAGAAACTATGGTTTCCATGATCATTTTTGTAAGCAGTTGCTAGTATAGATTTGATGATGTTACTACATGAAATTGATGATCAATGCAAACAAATGAGATTTCCTCAATTGTTGTTGTTGGTGTTTTTAAACATTATTTTAAAGCCCATTTCTTTCGTTCTGAACTGTCAATCAAAACTGACCCCTCCTCCATTCCTGGGCATGTTTGGAATACTGTACTATAAAACTACTCGTACTCTGTCTGAAGTTTGCATGCATACATTATGTATTGTGCTCGGGCCATGTGAATTCTGTTTTTATTTCTAACATGAAATAGCATTATATTTATCAAATAAACTGCTGCACAACAGAGCGTCACAGTTGTTCAGGACAGCATTCTTGCTTTTGACATTTCAGTTTATGTGTGCATTTGATTTTAATGTGTTGGATTAATTGCGTGTTCAAAAATGATTTTCTCCCAAATGTGTCAAATTCCATGACATTCCGTGCTTTGTAGTTAATTCCATTTTTATGCCTGGATTTCACGATTCCGTCTGCATTTTCCGCATCACAGAAATCATGGGACCCTATTGTTTTAGAAGAAGAAATTGTGTAAAAAATGATCATATATGTTGAAAATGCAGCAATGTAGCATACTGCTACCTATACTGCTAATAAATAGTGGCAGTATATACTGCACAGTATGCAGTAAACAGTACGCTAGTATTCCAGTCAAACCATAGCCAGTGTGTTTGGTAGAAAGTTAGAGGGTGGATGGAGTGAAAAAGCAAGGGGTGGAGTTTCACAGTGAGGGGGCAGAGTTTGTCCCAACTAAACAGAGACTGCTGTGTGTAGACTCTGACTAATCCCCTCCTCTCTCTCTCTCTCTCTCTCTCTCTCTCTCTCTCTCTCTCGCTTGCTCGCTCGCTCGCTGGGCAGTCAGTGTGAAGCAGTGATTGAGGCTGCTGTGGGGTGTGCAGTTTCTCACATTCTGTTGAGGACACACACACACACACACACGCAGATCTAGAGTGTGTGTTGAGCAGACAGCCAAGGGATTCACTCGCTCCGTGGAGTACCGCACACACTGAAGATGAATCTCTTAAGGACATGCATGCACTGGATCTGTGTACTTGTGATTGGACTTCTGGGACTTGTGGAGGAGAACTTGGGTGAGTGTCAACCAGCAGAACATTTTCTCACTGTGTTTCTGTATGTTTGTAATGCAGCGTGTTTTGCTGCTGTTAACTTTGCTCTCTTGGGATATACACAGTTACATTGAAATATATTATGACAGGTTGCAGAATGGCCATTGTGGACTCGGGTTCGGGAATTTCTATAACGCACAAAGTTTGGCACGGGTGTTTGAAATTTCATGGCATTCTGTTTTAAAGCAAAATTGTTTTGCTCAAAGGTTGCACTTCCATATCTCAGGAGCCTGTTACGGGGTCAATAAACGTTAAGCTCACTCGACAGAGTTTTTGTCATAATTTTGATTACCACAAAAAAGTATTTGGACTCATCCCTTGTTTATATATAAAAAACACATTCGTGGCTACAGTAAGGTGCTTACAATGGAAGTGAATGGGGGCCAGTCGATAAACATTCAAATACACATTGTTTCAAAAGTACAAGACAAACGTTATACGTGTTAACATGATTTTAGTGTGAAAAATTCACTTACTAACCTTTTATGTGCGAAGTTATATCCAATATTACATCTTCGTTGCCATGACGATGCAATGCTAGTGTATGCCCTGTAATGATTTGATCACACTAAAATCATGCTAATGTGTATAATGTTTACGTCTTGTGCCGATACTATTAAAACTGCATTTGAATGTTTATGGACTGGCTCATTTGAAGTGCCTTACTGTAACCACAATTTTTTGTGGGACGAGTCAAAATCATTTTTGTGGAAATCAACATTATGCCACAAATGCTTTTGATTGAGTTTAACTTGTACTGAACCCGTAACATTCCTTCAATGGAGTCCTCAGTTAAATTTAATTCATATGTGAACTTTATCTTCAATGTTTCTCCTAAAACTCGTATAAAAATAAAAATGGACACAAATGAGGCAAATGTTGGCATACAAAAAGAGTGTTTAGCTGTAGCCTAATAATAATTGTGGATTACATAGCTCAGATTATTTGGTTTTGGAAGAATTTGGTGAGACACCTGTGTGCCGCTAAAAATCTACGCCTACGTTTGCTTTTTAAATGGTAGCTTGTTTCAAATATCTGATAATTCATCACACAACTTTGAAAGAAATTTAAGTAACTTTCATGTCTACCATATTTCAGAGTAACTGGTCTCAGTTATAAACAAAAGACTGAAACAAAAACACTAATATATTTTAAAACATTCGGCCGATGTCTGATAGCGCAGATAATTGCTTTTATTGGCCAATACCAAATATTGGCCAATACATTAGTGCGTCATTCATTTGTCTACTCTATGGGTATGGCATATTTCTGTGCTTTACATATGTTCTGTATGTTGGACTTTACCATTAGGCTCTAAAGAAACTCATGGCTTGGTCCAAGTGATTGTCAGCCAAATGGGAAGCCAGGTGTTTGCATGTGTGTGTTTCTCATTTGGTTGTGTGCGTAGAGTTGTATGGTGAGTGTATATATAAGCCTCTCAGCTGCCTAACAATTGTTTTACTCACAGTTGGAGGTCCGGCTTTGAAAATCACTCAATGTTTATTCTATACAACAGACTCTTTTCTTTCTTTCTTTCTTTCTTTCTTTCGTTCTTTCGTTCTCTCTCTCTTTCTCTCTTTCTCTCTCTCTCTCTCTCTCTCTCTCTCTCTCTCTCTCACACACACTCACACACACACACACGTTGCAACCATGTTGGTGCAGCTATCCATATGAGGACTCTCCATAAACATAATGACTTTTATTCTGTACGTACTAGGGATGCACCTGGATCGGTATCGACTCCGATACTGAAGCTTTTAGACGGATCGTGTTGTGGTACGACGAGCCCAATCCAAATCCGATACTGTGTGTTAGTCATGTTCGTTACTGTCAAGCTCAAAAAATGACATAAAAGAACCATTAAAACACACTTAAAGTAGTTCATGTGACTCGTGCATTTTATTCAAAGCCACTTGAAGACGTGCGATTAGCTCTGTGAAGCCATCTATGTTTAATAAGTAAATATATAAAATGCATGCGCAGATCCAGCGCGTTATTGAATGGCGCTGCTCTGTTTTCACACACGCTTGTGGCTATTTTTAGCCTTCACGCGGTGCACAATTTTTGAGCATTACTCACAAACAGCATCTCAGATGTAGATGCTCAATAGTTCGGTTCACTTATAATATGCATTCAGAATGGCACCGGAGGTGCATTTTTACCAGAATTTGAATAAGAATCGAATTAAACGACTGTGAACTTGCCTACAAACTGACACACTTACAGGACTTCCTGGAGAGTTCAGAATGTCAAAATAAATGTGTGAGGGACTCACGGTGGCAGAGATATGAACTCAGTAGCAAGGTTTATTGAACAGATGACTGAAACAGTGATGAAAACATTGTGAGTAAATCCAGTTGAGCAGAGTGGCAAACAGCATGTAATATCCACACAGGGTATAGACATGAGGAACAGATATCTCACAACAGTCTTATGATACTTGCAGGCAATAATGAAGACACAGGTATGTTTGATGTAGTAGAAAGGTCTGGAGTCTCAGAGATACTATCGATGAGAACAGACAAAGAGTGTGTGTGAAAGCGTGGTATGTATGTGTATGTGTGTGTGTGTATGTATGTATGTATATATATATATATATATGTGTATATATATGTATGTATATATGTATATGTGCAGTCCTTGATTAGCCACTAATGATATGCAGGTGCATGTAATCAGAACTCAGGAGTGAGCACTGTGTCGGCAGTGAGGAAGGAAGTGAGAGAGATAGACCGGTGGATCCGTGACAAAAAGTGCACGATTGAGATATATTAATATATATTACTATTATAATATATTCATTATAATATAATATAAGTTCATTTATTTTTTTAAGAAAGATGGCACATGCACACTTTTCAGGTGGAACCATTCCCCCCAAAATTTGATTGGTTTTAAATAATAAAACTATGACAGTACTGTTCAAGAAGAAGACACAAGCATTGTGACACTCCACCTATGTAATGTGCTGAACTCCTCCTGTGGTTACTCTGTTTGGACACCTGTGTGAACTTGAGGGGAACTGACATTGATTGAACGGTTACTTAAAAGTTAGTTCTGAGGAAAGCTCTTGCGGCATTTGTCTGCCGATGCCGCTTAGTTTGATATTTTGTTATAGAATACAGTGACATTCAAACCTTGTAAGTGTGGCTTGAGTGTACAAATACAATTTAGGGCCACCGTAGTCTACCACAGTGTGGACACTGATTCACACTATATCTCTGCTTTCCTCTTGAGCGGTGAAGAGAGAGTGTGACCTCCATCATCATCGATTTCCATCGTTTTCCATTCCATAATAACCTTTAGACAGAACCCAGACCTCTCTCCTGACAACCAGACACTCAATGAACTCATCTCCTGTTCCCTGAGCATCCTGGAGCCGCGGTGTCTCTGTCAGAGTTTATTTACAGTCTGCAGTGTCTCACCTTCTCCGTCCCTACCGTCCTATGAACCCACATTCGTAAGGGTGCCATTTTCCTTTGTTGCTCTTGTGTCTAAGACCAACATATCTGCTCACCAGCATGTCAAGTTTTGGATGCTGGTGTCACTCCTGCTATAAAATCTAGCAGAATCCAGTTTCTGATGGTACTGTATCTGGCGTTACAAGGTTTCAACTTGATCCAAGTTGGTCATTCATAATCATTAACTTGTCCAAGCTGGTCTAGATGGTTAATCATCTGGACGACCAGCTGGTGGGGTTAATGTCAACCTGGTCGATCATATTGGTCAAGGTGCTTAGGGCTGGTAGACCACCTTGTACCAGCAATAAAACAAACTGGACCACCATAAATTGGTTTGATTAGTTTTTTCCAGAACCCCACTGTGTTTCTTAAATAGCTTCACCAGCTAAACTTTCTTTGTCAACCAGCTTGACCAGAAAGACTGCTTGTAGACCATGTTTTGTTAATGAACAGCACCAAACTGCTCCAACCAGCCTGAACCGGCACGGATATTCAAGCTGGTCTAAGCAAACATTGTCACATAAATTGACGGCCCTGGTCTTGACAGGTGAATTCTGGACAGACAGAGCAAGAAAGCAAGCTCCACTGGCTGGATTTACAAAAATCTTCTTTAAAACAACTATTAAGAACATTCTAGGATAAATACTAAGAGTTTGGTATGTTCCTAAGTGCAATACATTATACAAATTTAACATTCTTAAAGGGATAGTTTACCCAAAAAGGAAAAGTCTCTCAACATTTACTCACCCTCATGCAATATGTACGACTTGCTTTATTCAGCAGAACACAAACTAAGATTTTTAGAATAATATTTCAGCTCTGTAGGTCCAAATAATGTAAGTGAATGGTGATCAGACCTTTTTTTAGCTCCAAAAATCACATAGAGGAAACATAAAAGCAATCCATATGACTCTAGTGTTTAAACCCATATCTTCAGAAGTGACATAGTAGGTGTGGGTGAAAAACAGAATAACAGTTAAATATTTTTTTACTCTAAATCTCCACTCTAGCTTTCACCGTTTTTCACCCACATGTATTATATTGCTTCTGAAAACATGGCTTTAACCACTGAAGTCTTAAGGATTAATTATATGTTTCCTTAACATTTACATTTATGCATTTGGCAGACACTTTTATCCAAAGCGACTTACAGTGCACTTATTACAGGGACAATCCACCCAGAGCAACCTGGAGTTAAGTGCCTTGCTCAAGGACACAATGGTGGTGGCTGTGGGGATCAAACCAGCAACCTTCTGATTACCAGTTATGTGCTTTAGCCCACTACGCCACCACCACTCCTGCACACCACCACCACTCCATATGTACATACCTGATATATTCTTCTAAAAATCTTTGTTCTTTTGGGAATAGTTTGGGGGGGGAAATAAATTCTTAAGTGAGAAAATAAGAAAATAGTAGTTACAAAGGATTTTATTCTTAAGAATGTTTCATGAATTTATCCCTAGTTGAGAAAATTATGAAGACCACAATGTTTCAGTCCTGAAGCTGTGTGATGCTTTCTTCAGTCTTCAGTCACACCTCACTGACAGCGCCGTCTGAACTGCTCACTTCCTGTTTGGGTTGGAGAGAGGGCCCATTTCTCATCGTAGTGTAAAACCTCGCTCTCGCCTTTACTGCCCTGCATTTCATCAACGTTCTCATCACCTTCCCACCTCTTTTCCTGAAAGGCTATGTGTTTTATCCTCTGATGGTTGCCTCACTCTGGCTTTGATTAATGATGGCTGTTATATATGAGGTTTGCTGTGTTACGGTCAGTGGCCACCTGTTGAATAAATGGAGTGATTAAGATGAGGTTTACTGCAAAAGTCACTCTACTGTATCTTCTGGGAGGCAGAGTATTGATTCCCAGCATACTGTTTCATGCAGTGAACAGTTCTGTTCTGGTTTAATTTGATATCATGAAACTTCCAGCTGCAGTCTGGTTGATGGCTGAAATCCAGAATCCTGTGACGGACAGCCAACAGATGCAGCTTCACGCTCAGATTTCCATAATGTGAGATAGACAGAGGTGCCGAACAGAGGAATAGACAATTAGAGAATGAAAGAGAGTTTGAGACAGTGTAAGGCAGAGAAACCAAGATGTTCACTTAATTCAGTCTTATATTTCTAAGCCAAGCAGAAGTACAGTGTGAATTTGCATAACTTTGCTGGCACTTTTATCTAAAGTCACTTTGACCAGACACGTACGAATACCTTGCCAAATGCTTTACAAGCATGCAGTCACTTTTTACATACCTAAAGGTACACTCCGTAATATTTTTGATAATTGCTTAACTTATAAGCAATTATAAATAGTATAGTAGTATTTTTGAAAAATAAGTCTAACATACAATGTACACTCATGTGAGAAAAAACTAAAGAAAAAATTGTTTTATTCTGCATATACTGCTGGGCGCACATTCATGAGTGCCGGCATGTTGAATCATGGCTGACTGCTAATAACGCATTTTTACAATTGCATGGTTATGGTGGTTGCACATCGGATGCATATGGTGGACGACATTGTATGTTCTAAAATTTGAACAACCGTTTTCAATGAAGAAGCGACTCTCTCGGCGTCTCTCGGTTGTGCCCAGCTACGACTCCGGAGGCTGCCCAAATTTCTGCTGCGCCATGGAGTGTAAGTCATATTTTCTATTATATTCGACCCAAATATTCGGGGGTTAGTTTCATGAACAATCACTGTTGTGCCCTTCAGTAAGATACTTAAATGGGGTTGTACACACGAAAATGTAAATAAATTTGACATAATTAATTTCTTTCACAAAAGGAAATATAAAAAAGAATGATTGGGACCGACTCAGTCACCATTCACTTACTTTGCATCATATTTTTATTCTTATCATATCATATATTTTGGGTGAAATATCCCTTTAATTTTGGAGTGCCTAGTGAGGTCTGAAAGTGTTTTTTTGTCCTCAATTTAGTGAACTCATGAGCACAGAATGAGGCTTGAATGAGCCTCAGGTCCCCGTGTGAAATCATACTCCTCAGGTGTGTGTGTGTGTGTGTGTGTGTGTGTAGAGCCTGAACGTCCTTGATTTATGAATGGACTTTTAATGATCGGGAACAGTGGTACTGCAAACATTAACACTCAAAAAGAGCACTCTGTGCGCTTATGTGTGTCTATTAGGGTTGCACGGTATAACGGTACCTAAAGAAATATCACGATACCAAAAAACATTAAAATGGTACGATATAATCTTGTTGATAATTTATGTACCATATTAAAATATGCTGCCATTAGCAAAATGTGATGTAATGTGAGGGTTTTGAGAGGAAATCAAAGACCATTTGAAAATAATAAAAGCCTCTATATGGCCAAGTGTGATCATTAAACAGCAGAAGGATGCCATTGAATGAAATAATATACAGTCACATGCACTGCGTGCCACAGTATGAATAAGTGGTGCTTTTCTGCCCTGTCATCTCCTTCACACACACAGGCATGCACACGAACACACACATACAGGGACGCACATGAACACACACACAAATGCAACACGCACAACTAATGCTTGATTTTCATGCAGTGTGTCCAATAGTATCCATCTGAAGAGCCACCAATCAGTTTGTTGAATGTATAAATGGTTGTGAACTCTCTAATGAACACTTTCTCTATTGCAGCTCAGAGATTTCAGTTCACAAGTTGCAGAAAGCTATATATAATGAACCCTTCACAAACAGGAAGAACTTCAAAGATCATATATAAGCAAGTGTATTGAATATCAGCATGTTGTGATTCAGCCATGGCAGTTTTTTGCCATTGGTAATCAGATTGTTTTAATTTAACGCTTTCATTAATACTGTAAAGCTGTGTTTTGCACATTATTTTATTTTATTAAAGATCAGTTCTTAAAAATGTATCTTTTTTTGCACTAGAAGTAATCGTGACACTTTAGAAGACATTAATTTAACAGCTGGAGTCGTATGGATGACGTTTATGCTGACTGTCTTTGATTTTTGCAGCTTCAAAAGAGAAATCTCCATTCACTTGCATTTTAAGGACCTATTGAGCTAAATATTTTTCTATTTTTTTGTTTTTTTTTTTGTTTGTTTTTTAAATGTGTTCTGGTGAAGAAAGAAAGTCATACACATCTGGGATATCATCAGAGTGAGTAAATAATGATTGAATTTGAATTTTTGGGTGAACCATCCCTTCAAGAAAAATCGGAATTGTAATCGCAATCCTAAATTTCTTATGATTTCCATCTCTAGTGTAAAGGACATTATTCTTCTCCATTCTGTTGCACGCTGTCGAGCTGTTTTTGAGTGCAAGAACGTGCTCTGTGTAAATGGCTGTTAAACTGGCAGAGAAAGATGTGTTACGAGCTCCTGTTTCCAACTCTTTTCACTCTGAATTTTCGCTACAGGTCAGAAGGTCTTTTTTTTTCCCCTCATGGCATTGAAAGCAACTTGAAATTGAAGTTTGAGTCTTACTTCTGCTGTTTATTTGAATGTGCTGTGTTTATTTTACATTTCATACAGTGTGTCGGCAGCAGAGTGCGTGTCCGTGTGAAGGGTCGCTGGAATGTTCAGGGTCAGGTGATCACGTTTTGAGATGGCCTTGTAAATTACCATCTCAGCATAAGCATAGCAAACCACTCGCATATCAACACACAAGGCCAGCGTTTGCATATAAGCACTTTACAAATTCTTCACTGTCTCTCTTCTCACTCACACACACACACACACACACACACACACACACACACATGTGTGTGTTAATAGCAGATTGCAGTGGGTGTTTGCTGTGTCTCAATATTGTGTCTGTGGTTGTTTGTATAAATGTATTAGGACAGCTGTTAGCAGTCTTTGCAGTCTGTGTGAGCTAGATAAAGGCGATTTCAGTAGTTTCACTACTCTACTGCGACCTTATGCCATTTTCTTTGTCTTTAAACAGTGATTAAAGACTGATGCAGGTTATTTTATTGCTTTTAGGAAACTTAAACCAAGGTTATCACACCAGCTAATTAACAACACAGCAAATTATCGTTAAACAGTCTGTTGCTGTAGGAGAGTTCCTTTTCGTCTTTATTGAGATTCAAGATCGCTTGGATCTCTAAACAGCATTTCACAGCAGATATGAGTGGAATTCTCTTTATTTACAGAACAGATAGTTGCAGAACTCTCATTTTGAAACCATGGAAACAGACGTGTCTGAAACCAGGAACACAATTTCAGACTACAAGCGAGAGTCAATCTGTCACGGTCAATCCGTTGTGTGCGCTGGTGAATCTATGGACCTGTATTTGCATTTCAATAAAAATATTTATAGGAATATTTTGTGTAATTTTTCCACTTAATATCTGTGGACAGCATCTGTGGAATTCTGTCAAAAAGTACAAACAATTTTTTTTGTGTATTTCAAAATCAAACATATTTTTAAAACTTAGAGTAAAGTCCGGCAGTGTTAAAATTTTTCAGTCGATTAAACATACAGATGGATTATGTATTGTTGGATATTAAACTGGGATAGAATAAGGTATTGGAAATGGCACACAACTGTATTAAATGGAGTTAGATTCTCTTTACAGATCAAATAACAAACATTTTTATTGAAGAGTTTGTGGAAATACTTTTCTGCTTTTTAACTCTCCAGAAAGCATTTTTACTGTACAATAGGCCGTCTATTATCACCGTCTAGTCGCATCTTCATGTTGCAGTAATGGCGAGTTTAAAGGTTTTAAAAAACGACCAACAACAACAACTAAAAAAAAATATTATTCAAGATTATTTGTATTTTATTTTGTTTCAGAGCCATAGAAATGTATTTCAGTTTCGTTTCAGTTTTTCCAATTATGTGATTTTTGTATTTTTTTGTTTTCAGTTTACAAAGTGTTTATTTTTATCATTTAAGTTTTTGTCTTCGTTTTAGTTTACAATAATAACCTTGTTTTACAGCATACATACATGCATCGCCCACCCTGCTCACTAAATATCAGAAACGGCCATTACAAATACCCATACCGGTTGACCACTAATATAGAAATTGTTTTAAATAACCCATAACATTCCTTTAAGTATGTATAATAGACCCACACGTGTAGATAAGACTGAATATTGAGCAGGAAGTAGCTTTAGAGAGCAGTTGGGGCTCTGACAGATTTGCAGTGATTATGTGAGTGTGTCAGGGGATGAAAGGTGTCGCTTTGTGTGAAAATCTCTGTCCTCGGGGTCTTTATTCAACCATCCCACTAACACAGTGAGAGAAAGAGAGAATTTGATTGAGTTCAGAGCCCATTCAGGCAACCAGTCTTGCTTGACAAAGCCCAGCAGATAATGACACAGTTGTAGCTCTCTTTTGTCTGCATTCAATCCATTATCCTTTCTTATCTTTTCTTCTGCTCATTGCAGTTTCACTTTCTTGAATTTGTTGTATTGATCTTTTTTTCTCTTCACCCGTGTACACTCTTCATCTGCAGACCCCTGTGGATTTGATGGGTGGCTCTAGATTTTGATTGACAGGAGTAGAAGGCTTTACAATGGCTTGCTCATGTGGTTGAATTTGGGATTAGAGGTTAAAGGTCATTCCTTACCATACATTCACAACAAACACACTCGCACGTTTACCTAGCTGTCTAACTGGGGAAAAAACCCTGTTGAATGCATTTGCAATTAAATAAAGCTAATAACAATTCTATTTCTTTTTATATTTTAATTATTTATTAATTGTTTTTAAACTAAGTTTAGTTTTAAACGCTAATGTCCAACATTTAATTGGTTGGTTTTTGGCTTAAGTCAAGAGAGCCCACCTCCATGTCTCTATGATGTTCTGAAAAACCCTAAAAATGGGTTGCGTCCCTCTTTTAATATATATATATATATATTTGCCTATTTATTTTCTGCCATGACTGCCAAAGACAGAAACAAAGTAAAATCAAGCCAAAATTTTAAGTATATTTGGTTAGAAAAGTAATGGCCTTGTTTCAACAAGTCACATGATTTGAGGTGTCTGTAGTACAGTGCGGGACGAGTTATGTGCCAAAGTTCACTACTTAGGGTTAAGTGGTTGTTCAAAAACCTAAACCAAAGTTGTCTGAATTAACACTGAAATTAGTAGTTTTCAGAACAAAGTCTGTAGTTCAAGGAATTATAAAATAAACGTGTGTTGTTATGAAATTAGACATGAGACGAAGGAGTTGGCCATTTTATTTTGAACACTTCAAAAACGTCATTTCCATCAGCGTCATTACAGCACCACTGAATTCTATTGAATTGAATATAGAGTTTGAGATGTACCGGAATACAGTATAGCAGAACAATTTTGACTTTATATTTTGAGCATCACTGTTAGTTGGAAGCACTCAGGTAAGCTATTATGTTTGTACAGTACAGTATGTCTCTGTGTTTATGACTGTTTTCACAGGACACACTTAACTGTGCACAGGAGGCGGCAAAATCTGTTTATGAGTGTCACAATGTATACATTTGTATTGTATGGATCAGACAGGGATGGGATGAGGTATTCACTGGTGCATCAGACTTGTGTGTGGGAACCCATGTGTTTGTGTCTCAGAGAGGGTCCGGGGCCTCGCAGAGCCAAAGTAATGAATGTCTTACTGTATACACTCACATGTCATTGAAAGTGTGTCTGCGCTTTGTAGGATTAAGCTCGTCTCTTAACTATTTGTGTAAGACTGACTAGGATGCACGCACACACGCACACACACACACACACACGCACACACACACACACACACACATATTGGTGTGGCTATCCTTATGACTACTCTCCATAGACATAATGATTATTATACTGTATGAACTAAGCCTAACCCTCACAAAAAACTTTCTGCATTGTTACATTTTCAAAAAAATTTTAGTATGTTTTATTTTTTTTTTTTTAAGCGATTTGTATTATGGGGATACTAGAAATGTCCTCATAAACCACGTTTGTAGCATAATACAACTGTATTATGGACTGTGGACTGTGTATTTTAAGCATTTTCTATGAAACAAGAATTTATTCAATTGACTTTGAAACTGCTTCAGTCAAGACTCACTATCAGCCTAACACGAGCCCTCGCCACCATATGACCACTTGGGTTGACCCGTTTTCCCGGGAGTATGTATCGACTTTCTCTTTGGTTACTGGGTGTCGAATGCTGGGTTCGGGTTGAGTGGTCTTAAAACGGGCTGCTTTGCCGTTACCTTGCGTTCGATGTTGGTATGGCTGTGTGGTATGGCTAATGTAGCTGTTAATGTGGCTTTGTAGATGAGTAGATGACTACAGAATGTTTTGGGTTTTTGCTGTTCATTTTGGTCGTCCAGGCTGTTTTAAAAGACGTGCAGTGACAGGATATTTTCTGCTCTTTTGTCTCGTCTGGAATTTATTCAATTTGTGATATGGTATCTTGCTCATCCCAGGACTTGCGGCCTTTCAACTCTTCAGCCTGGTTGCCCATTGGAATTTACAACCATTGCGTTGCTCTTGGAATTGCTCGCCTTACATGCACTGGGGAACTCGCGGCAAATTCTGCAAGAGTGAGTCTGTCGCCCCATCGGATGGACACAATAATATACTGGCTCGTTGACCTACCACTCGCTGTAAAACCAACGTTGGGGAAGGACATGTAAACTCTGCCAATCTTTGTCTTTTGGAATATTTACCTTCAAAGACTGCACCAGACTTCGTTGCACCACCTTCGTTGCCCCTCAGTCAAAATGGCCTTAGTGAATGCCAGGTCACTATAAAAACAAAACTTTTATTTTACCTCTTGTGCGCTGGATTTTTGGTGTGACAGAGACCTGGTTAAATGCTAGAGATTTGTCATCTCTTGGCGAGTTATCTCCTCTTCACTGTACTTTTTTCAGTTCTCCCAGGACTACTGGACATGGTGGTGGATTGGCCACTAAGAAAAAGTTTTAAAAATAGACTTTTGTTGATGTCTTTTCGTGTTTTGTGGTCAAAAAAATAGATCTCAATGGTCCCCTGCTTTGTGTATTGGTGTATAGACCTCCTAAATTCAGTTTTTTAGCCATGAGTTCTCTGAGTTTCTGTCTGATCTAGTGTTTCGCAGTGACATGTCTGCTGCCCTTCGTAACCTCTGGTCAAAGACTTTTTAAGCCTCATGGAATCTCTTAGTTTTGTACAATCTGTTTCATGTCCCACACACAACATGGGCCACACACTTGATCTTGTTTTTACTTATGGGTTTTCTGTACACAATCTTGAAATAGTTGATGCAGGGATTTCAGATCAAAGCTCTGTTTTGTTTGAACCTGTTATTTCTTGTCATCTGCCCATTCAATCTCAGCCTGTACACTATTCTCATGCTATACACTCCTCTACATCTTTACATTTTTCAGAGTCTTACTTGACTCTACTTTCAAATTATATATTTGCTCCATCCTGTGGAATGGACACTGAGCAGCTGGTTGAAAATTTTAATGCAGTTTGTTCTGCTGCTTTGATTCGGCTGCACCACTGAGGCCTGAGAGATGCAAGGCCAACCCTCAGCCCTGGTTAAATGACCAAGAATACTGGAGGACTGAGCTTAGGTGGAAAAAAGTAGACGTCAAGTCTCCTACCACATTTTGAGGAACTGCCTAATATTAAAGTTCTATCAGTGAGGCAAAATCAAAATATTTTACTGATTTGATCTAAAACAAATGCTAGTAGGCCTAAGGTTCTTTTTAAAACTATTGACGCCATCCTAAATCCCATCGCCTGTTCCAATCTGGATGCCAATCCCTCAGACCTGTAAACAATCTCTGGAATTTTTTGTTAAAAATCCAGGACATTAGGTCTCAGCCATGGATTTCCCTCAGATAGTGCCACCCCCTAGCTGCTTTTCAAATTTACAACCTTTGTCTGCATGTCAATTAGCCAAATTCATATCATGCATGAAGCCCACTTACTGCCAATCGGATGTACTGCACTGCACGTTTGCTTAGTGAAGTCTTCGATATCATCAGTCCTATTGTTGTAGCTATAATAAATAGCTCTCTTATAAATGGAGATGTTCCAGTTAGCTTTAAACCAGCTAATGTACAGCCTTTATTGAAAAAATACCCCACTGTGTATCGTAATTTCAGACCCATTTCCAAACTACTTTTAATTTCTAAGGATTTGGACAAAGTTGTCCATTCTCAGCTCAACTCGTATCTGGATAAACACAACATTACAGGCAAATTTAAGTATGGATTTAGGGAACTGCATAGTATGGAGACAGCATTGCTGAATGTTTCAAATTACATTTTATTGTCCCTTGATTCTGGGTCATGTGCTATCTTAGTTTTGTTAGATCTAAGCGCAGCGTTTGACACTATTCACCATGATATTCTTTTAAAACGCCTTGAGCTAGTTGTGGGCATTACAGTGGTTTGCTTCTTATTTAAAGGGCAGAACTTTTTTGGTGAACATTAGGTCCTATTCATCATCATCTGCACCCTTAATGTGTGGTGTTCCACAGGGATCCATTCTGGGGCCCCTTTTGTTTTCCTTTATGTGCTTCTAAAGTTCTAAATTTGACAAATATTATATTTCGTATCAATGTTATGCTGACGATTCCCAACTTTACCTCCCTGCCAGACCAGGTGACATGTTAATTTGACAATCTTTTTACATGCATAACTAAAGCTGAGAGCTGAATGGCTAATAACTTGGGTTTTAGGTTTCGGCTAATAAAACTGAGGTTCCCTTGCTGGGCTCTCCTGTCTCCACACCTGCCTTTTAGAAATGAGTTAGGTTCCCTAACAAACAACGTAATCATCATCTTTTTTTTTTATCCTCTGCTGCAGTTTAACAAACAAATGAGTGTTGTCATTAAAAGTAGTTTTTTTCCACATCAGATCTGTTGAAAATCTGATCTTGAAATTGTAATCCATGCACTCATTTCATCGCGTCTGCGCTACTGTAACTCATTGTATGTCGGCCTGCCTCAGTCCGCTCCATCTCATGTGCAGATTGTCCAAAATGCAGCAAACAGATCTTAAACAAGAACTAAGAATAGGGAACACTTTTCACATGTACTTGCCTAATTGCATTTGCTTCCTATAAAAGTTTTAGCTGATTTTAAGATTCTGCTCTATGCATACAAAGGACAGCACAGACTGGCACCCGATTATATCAGCGATCTTCTCCAGCCTTACTCGGCGCTCTGGTCACTTAGATCAGACATGCAACTTCTTTTAACTGTCCGTTCACGTTGCAAGTCTAAGGGCGACTGGGCCTTTTCTGTAGCCTCCCCTAAGCTCTGCCTTTTTACATCAGGGCTTCTCTATCGTTAATATTTTTAAAATGTCATTTGTATCTTTAGCCTTTTGTTACTCTTTAGATTTTTTTCTCTCTCCTCACTGTATATTTATATAATGTATTTTCTTCCTCTATTATTTCTTATTATTGTTATTATTATTTCCCTATTCCCAATGGAAATACTAGTTTTCTAGATTGTACAGCACTTTGGTTCAACTTCTGTTGTTTGTAAATGTGCTCTATAAATAAAGTTTAACTTGTCTTGACACAGAGTGACTTGCCTCCATTCTTAATCTAGACTAAAGCATCATGTTTGAGTGTAATATAAGCAGAGCATTAGTGAGTTTAGACTACTGAGTGTTTGTAATGGAGAGAGTGAAAGACAAGAATAGTATGCTGCGAGTGAGCAAGAGAGAACTTGTTCAACTTGACTTCATTTTAACATACTAAATATGGAATAATGTACAGTTAGCAGGTCATTATCACTAAATAAATCCTGGCAGTGATCAGGAACCCGACATGAAGCAGACAACATTATCCTTCTTATAACAAGGCTATTTAACAAATAAATGGACGTGAAATATTGGAGTTGGAATCATTTTATCCTGAAAAAAGAGACTGTGAAACTATGCCAATGAATTAGTTGTTCCTGCATTTAAAAGTTGTTTAATGAGTGTTTCTCATCACTTTGGCACATAAATCTCAGCTTCCACTAAACACATTATTTTGCTAAACTAAGTTAGGAAAGATATTGCAGAATAATTTGTTTATATAATATTTTGTTCATGATTTATTCCTGAAACCATATATTTAGTGTCTATTTATCATAATACAACTTAAGCTCAATTAACAGCATTTGTGTCAATTATACAGTTTAGCGGTCATTATACCCAAATATTTGACCACAGAATGCCATGAGTGACTAATAAGAATTTAGTAGTCCAGAGAGCCGTATAATAAGCATCTTTATTTTATGTCATTATGTCAAAGTTATATATACCATCTCTCCACACCCCCTCTCACTTTTTAACAGCTTACAGATGTGGAATTATTTTGGCTGAAGGTCAGTTTCTATACACCTTTGTGGCCGTCTATTTATATGGGGGGGCACACATCAGCTTTACAGCCCTGAAATCTAACATTTCACCCAAAGTGAGCTGCTAATTACAGCAGCAGTCCCTGTGGGGGTTAACCTGGGGTTAAGTGTTTCACTCAAGACACAAAAGCAGAATTGTGTGCTCTCAGGAAGGTTATTATATAGTTTTCTGTTTTTCATTTTATTTGTTTCAATTTGTCATTCAAATTTAGCTTCATTTTCATTCGTTTTTACTTTATTATTGCTAGTTTTAGTTCCTGTTTTTCTGTTTTAGTTTTTATAACATTTTTAGGCGTTAACATTATTTGAAGGCTGGGTCACATTTGCCTTTGGACGGCCAAATTCTGGTGAAAAATGCGTGTTTGGAACTGAAGTGTGACATGAGCGTGAATCCCGCAAAAAACAGCACTAGCAAAAACTTTAAAAAACAGCAATATATTTCCATTGTTTTTACACAATTTGCTATGGTAATACCATAGTTTTTTGGACACCTACATTTAATGAGAATACATTTACCTTTATGCATTTGGCAGACCCTTTTTTTGTAAAGCAACTTACAGTGCATTTAAGGTATACATTTATTCAATGCCATTGAATTATTTGAAGTACCTTGAAGAAACAAGTTAAATACCATGGTATATACTGGATGAATATGGTAATCATTCAGTACCATGGTACAGTCACCAGTATTGAACTTTTTGTAGAGGAGATATCTGTCCCATGTCCTGTATCTGCTCTTATGCAGCTAATGTTCTGGACAGCATGCTGCTGAGGAATTCTGGGAAGGTGGCTGAAAGTCGGGACACTGGAAGTGATGCAGCGGCTCTACTTCAGCGCTTCCTGTGGTGTTACTGCTACCATCACTGCCCGGAGGACTCCACCAATAACACATGCAGGTATTGGACACACTCCACTTCATAAACTCCACACCTACAGTATGTACTAGGGATGTGCATCTCCATAACTGAGGCCGATGCGATACGCATCTCGATGCATAGCCTACGATACATTAAAGATACATATGAAGCAGCTACCGATGCGATATGATACGATTCACCCCTATTACGATACAGTGCAACCCGTTTTTTATTCGATTCAACACAATGCGATTCAATGCAATACGGGAAAAATATGATGCTATGCAATTCAATATGGTAGGATACAGATAGTTCACTTTTATTTCTTTGGTTCAGACAGACAATAAATCATAAATTAACTTAAGTGCCTTCTGACTTCTAATGCATGGACCTTTCACAAAAAGATGAAATAAAACCAGACGTTATTTTCCTGTTCTGTTTCCAGTTACACTTTTAACAGTTCACACACTTAACAGTGACACAATTTAAGGATGCTCAGGGAATACACAATGAAGAAATGTTCTGTAACTTGCCAGTAGACGAATGTGCTTTTGTGTCTGAGGTTCAAGTGTGTTGTTAAATTAGTCGTACTGCCTGTATAATTTATAGCGGCATGACATGTTTTACAAATTGCATGGGTTTATCAAAATCTCCATCTCTCTTATAAAACCCCAAATGTTTCCAACATTGGATTTGTAATTATTTGGTGGAAGATGCAGCTCTGCCTCTGCCATGTTAATCTGTTTTCTGTCAGGGGTGCCCACACGTTTTGCATGATGATCTACTTTTAAATGACCAACTCAATAAGATCTACCTAATAAAAAAAACACATTTTCATTTAAAAAAAAAAAAATGCTTGTTGGGACTTCTGCATGTATCCCTACATGGAATTAATCTTCTAATTAATTAAAACAAATATATAATAATGTTCAATGTTGATATAATTTAGTTTTAACACCAAACCAGATTACAATAGCCAGGGCATTTACCTTATTCTGATGACTTGCACTGAATGGAAACAGACAGTTTTGCATAATCCGGGCAGTAGCTGCCGGTAGCTAGTCTCAAACACTGCTAGCTTCGCAATTTCGTGCTCCGTTCTCTGAAGCCCATGGAAGGCGCGAACCTAGTTGTCATGGCAACTGAATCAAAATTCGCCTGGTCAAAATTTACTCGTCAAGTGCAAGTCAGACAGAAACTAAAAGAAGGAAATACATTATATTTATTTGTGTTAAAATTTTACGAAAACGCAATAAAATTTTGTGGGATCCACCAGCACTGCCTTTGCGATCGACGTATGTGACTGTCAGGACACGCCTCGGTCTCCATAGTGTTGTGATACGTCATGTTCACGTAGCAGCAGTGGTGATGAGAGAACGCGCTGGAGAAACAGTTTAGAGAGGAGAAATAAATCTGCATAAAATATATGGTCACAAATTATTGGTCACTTTCCAAATAATAAAAGTATAGCGCATCTACTTATAATTATATATAAATAAATCGTTTTTACCAATGCAAATATGTTAGAAACGATGCATCGTGATACAAATGCCAACTTGTATCCGATGCACACTTTTTAAATCAATGCATTGCATCGTTAACTATTATGCCGATGCACCGATGTGAATCTTACCATCCCTAGTATGTACACATACACGGGATCATTTGTGTGTTTTGTGCTTAGGACGGATGGTTACTGCTTCACCATGGTGGAAGAAGAGGGTGGAATCGTCTTGGTGACGTCAGGGTGTCTGGGTCTGGTCGGATCAGAGTTTCAGTGCCGAGTGAGTGATAAAATGCTAAAATGCTTCCTTAAAGTAAAATAAAGTATTTTTTCTATGGAAAACCATATAAGACATTAAGCAGAAGGCTTTTACATACAATTAAAGTGGATGGTGATTTATGCTGTCAAATCCCAAAAAGTAATCCATATGACCTCTGAGCTATAATCCAAGACTTCTGAAGCCATACAACAGCTTTGTGTGATGATCAAACCAAAAGTAAAGTCATTCTTCACTGAAAATCTTCCCCTCCGAATCATCCCTGGATTTGGGATTACATAAATTATACATACAATTATAAAATGGTGACAGGATGATAGACTTTTGGGTCAAGAGCAAGAAATCAAAATCATGGGACCAGATTTATTTATTTATTTATTATTATTATTATTTTTTTCTGTTAATATTGTGAGCAGGCAGTCAGAGAATAACCTATAAAAATGTAATGTTGATATCTTTTTTTAAATTGTATAAATTAATGAATGCAAAAAAACAATAATCACATTTTTTTTTTTTTTTTTTACAACAATTTATTTTGGATAATAATAAACAGAAAAATACAATGTAAAAAATGTGCACACAGCACGTGCATGAAATGATCCAATCTTTATTTAGAGCAGGCCATGCAGGTAGTGGGAGAAAACGGGAACGGGAACGGTTGGCAAGAAAATCATTGCGGGCAGATAGTGGTGTTAAATTTAGCTGGGCCCAGCGGGTGTGGGATCGAAACGCTTTTGAGCGGTATGAAAAACGCTATTCTTAATTTTAGTCCACGTTATTCTTAAGAAAATGTAATTTCCATCATATCATATTTCCATTATTTATTTTCTGCTGATGTAACCAAGGCAGAGTGGGCAGTGTAAAATAACATTAACCAATAATATCACCGCCCACTTATTTGTGATCCAATCAAATCCCAGTCGTTAAAATTCAAGCACTTACATTTTTCCCCCCTGAATATTTTGTTTTAATATAATAAAATTAAAGTTATGTTTTATACGGCCTTTAAGCATTGATCAACAATACAAAAATCTCTCTATTCTCATGAATTAAACATGCAGTGTTAAACATGTATACTGCCAACATGAGATCCTGATGTGTTAATATAGTATGTGTGTGTGTGTGTGTGTGTGTGTGTGTGTGTGTGTGTGCATGCTTAGGACACAGGTAACTCTAAGCAGAGGCGAGCACTTGAGTGTTGTACAGACCAGGACTACTGTAACAGAGACCTGAACCCCACACTGCCTCCTCTACAAACACCCAGTGAGTACACATACACACACTGTTTTAGTGAGGACATCTCATAGACATAACTGCCCTCTACAGAGCAAGTAAATCACTTGCATATGCGACCAAATTTTGCGCTATGCGACTAAAATATGTATTTTATTAGCCACTGGTGAGTAAATATTCAGGTTTTACTTGCCAGAGCTTGAGTTGTTTAGTGGCGAAGAAGAACTTGAAGCTGCAATCCTTTTACTGAATAAGATGAAGCCGGTGATTAAGAAGCTGGATACAGCCTTGTCTTTTACAGCGTGCCTCACGAGCGCACGTCCTGAATGAAATGGACCTTTTTGGCTGCAGTGGGATCGCTCGTGATCGCGCTGTCACCATCCCTTTAGATCAGCTGTGAAATGGAACTGACATTGCATTTAACAACGTCAGCTCTGACTTTGGTTAAACTTTTCCCCGGACTGTTTTCACAACGTTTTCCTTTTTAAAGCATGACCAGTAACGCGCCCGTTGGACATCTGTTAGAAGGTAAAAGACGAGACTCAGGCACCCCATTTCATTTAATACCTCTTAATAATAATAATATATTTGTTATTTATAGTCAGTTGGTGATCAAAAAGATAAAAAGAAACATTATTTGTAATCATACACTGCACGGATGAGGGAAAAACAACAGTGCAACTTCTCTCGTTAATGTGCGCTGCGTCATTCAACCGTAGCTGCTCGCAGAGCAACCATTCTCTTAAAGATACCAGTTTAGCGCTTCTTATATGAATCAATGTAAACTTAATGTAAATCGTACATGTGCATTGTGGCAGGGCGGAGGGCGGTCAAGATTATGCGTGGTTAGTCATTTTAAAGCCATAAAACACATAGTAGATTATGAGGACTCCAGTTTTCATTCACGAAATTTATTTAGTGGGACACTTTTTGTGTTAGAAAGGCAGTATTGGCTCATGCCCTTCTTTATATAAGATTTATATATATTTATATTACATTTTTATTATATTATGCAATAGTAAAATATTTATTTCCTAATTTCTTCACTTTCACGGCTCTGATTAACCTGTTGATACACAATCGTCCGCACTCGGTGGTGACGTAACTCTGCTTACATTTAATATATAATTTACAGTGTATAAATGTAATTAATGTTAACAAATGATACATCTTTTCAAAGGTCTAAGGGTTCAACATTGATATCCGATCTCTGTTTCACGATAGCAATGCTCCAGAAACAGTGATTTAGTTATTTGTGCCAGAAGTACAAATGAAAACATGTGATATCAAAACGGGACTTCATACCTTTATTATGAAATCACGATCGCCAGATGAATCCAGTTCAACACACTTGGGTCAATCGTCCATGACAAGCGTTCATTGAAAAACATCCAATAGCACTTTTTGTTCATAAAAGTGATAAATCTGAGAAATATTGACATATTCTCCATTGTTTACATGAGATCTCGTCTGGAAGAATTAACCTCGTCATCGTTCTTCAACAAACTGCAATCTGAGCAGCATTCATGTTGTAAATCTGTATATGATCTTATATTTTAGAGTCTCATAAACAAAACCAGCCCGTCTCCAAAGTCTATTTTTAAAAATGTGGCATAGTTTCATTCATAATAGCTGAGCAGAACAGTCAGATTTAGTGTTGTCTTGAGAGGCGGAGTCTTAATTTTACTCTGTACACTTCCAGCGATTTTACAGAGATAAAAGCGGTGCGGCTCAGTGATGCCTGGACTTGGACTTCAACTGAATGACACCCAAACATGTTCATTGCATATTCATTTAAAATTCCCTTTTTGGGGCATGTGAATGCCCAATATCACGGTTGTCTCAAATAACCGCGGTTAGATCAAATAACCACCATCAGACGGTTATTTAATAATCGCGACAGGCCTACATTATGTCTTTTGTAGTTTTCTGTTGCATTACGCATACATGTTTCTCAAAAGTCTGGCAAGTAAAAAACAAAATTGCCGATTCTTTCTCCAACGTGTCCGTAGAGGGTTGCGTAATGACTTTTAAACCGAGGTAATGCTAATCCTGACCATATCCCTACACCTGTTGATATCGGCAGAAGCAAAACCTGATTTATGAGCCTTTTCAACGAGTGTGGACCACTGATAATGGTTTCACAGATAATAGTCGATTTTCATCATGTCACCGTATTAGTATGGACAATTTTCAAACATGCGCACACACATTGGATTGATCACAGTCCTCTTGTCATAAGACTCCTGTCAATCAACACAGCAAAATATAAGCATCTGTCTTAGTTACAAACACCTGTGTGTTCACATTGTGCTGCTCAGTGAGTGTACTGTACAGACAAAGCTCTTATTTCAGCATCACGCACACACACACGTCTCACAAGGGAAGCCAGTGAGCTCAGTCTGATGATGTAAGTGTTCTGTGTTCACAGTCAGCTCATTTTTGACTGTGTGTTTGCAGGTTATGTGGATGGAGACATTCATCATATCGCTCTACTCGTCTCTGTGATGGTCTGTAGCTTCATGCTCACCTTTATCATGATCTTCTGTTACTTCAGGTATGTCATTTGAAACGCACGCTCGCAGACACACAAAAAATATTTTTTTTAAAAGAATAAGCGGCGCTGTGGACCAGCGTTTATGCTGATAGTCAAAAGTCTGGCTATGTGAGACAGACTAGAGTAACCCTAAACTAACCTTAAACTCCACAATGGATGTTTTTCAGGTTTAACTGTCTTGGTTGAACTCTTGTCCGTATGGTGTTTCAGGTACAAGCGTCATGAGTTACTGCCGCGCTACAGTCTGGGTCTACAGCAGGACGAAACATTCATTCCTCCAGGTGAATCCCTGAGGGATCTCATAGAACAGTCTCAGAGCTCCGGCTCAGGGTCAGGACTCCCCCTGCTGGTGAGAAACACACACTACACACAGTCCGCTTTTAAAGATAACAAGATATCATGTCCATTCCCTTTCCTAATGAATCCCCTCAGTGCTCATTAGTCTAAAGAATTTTTTTTAAAGAACAAGCACTACATTTCGTTCTCAGTGAATATCCTCTTTCACTCGGAAATATGTCACATTATAGACATCTCTGTCTTTAGGTGCAGCGAACTATAGCAAAGCAGATCCAGATGGTGACCCAGATTGGGAAGGGTCGGTATGGAGAAGTGTGGATGGGCAGGTGGAGGGGAGAGAAAGTGGCCGTGAAGGTGTTTTTTACCACTGAAGAGGCCAGCTGGTTTAGAGAAACTGAGATATATCAGACTGTGCTAATGAGACATGAGAACATATTGGGTGAGACACACACACACACACACACACACGAACATTATTACATACATGTTCTGCTTACAAAACAGTGTTGGGAATTGGTTATGATACCATTATGCTTTTATTGTTGAGAACTTCAGTATTGGGGAAACTGTAGCTTGAAAGTGCACTTAGTAGGTTTTTCCCTCTTTCAGAAAGTTTTAAAACGAAAGTGATGAATTGTAATTTTGAAATGCATGTCTAAAATCCGATGAAAACTCCATGACTAGATGAAAATCATGGGTGACTATGAATAATACATTTCTGTAAATGGAAAATATTGCGTTTGAATGATGCTGCATCCATGCCCCTAGGTGTCAGTGTCCAAGACGATGCCAATAAAAAAATACGTAGTGCACCTTTAACAAGCTAAAAGATACTCAAAATCTACAGTAATTCAACTAAAGCAATCTACTATGTCGATAAAGTAGTAAACTACACTACAAGTTACTTATGAAAAGTAGCTAGCTACTTAAGTGTATTTTAATGGTGCAATATATTTGTATTAGGACTGTCAATCAATTTAAATTAATTGACAGACCTAATACAAACATATTGCACAATAGGCTTCAAAATAACAACCACTCTAATTTATATAACTGAATATTTGTAGGTAGTTGACATTAAATGGCAAGCATTGACAACAATGTTGCATACTAAACTTCATCTAAAATATTATACAGCATTGTTCTAATTCTTGTTTAATTATTATGTATACAGTTGTATGATCTAATTTCAATCGAGAGACTACGTGGAATATTTGTAATTTTATAAATGTTTGTTACACCACAGGGTGATTTAAGTGAACTGCAAATAAGCTAAAAGTTGATTGTAATGAGGGGGGCCTGGGAAGCTCGGCGAGAATTGACGCTGACTACCACCCCTGGAGGCGCACGTCCGAATCTAAGGTGTGCTGAGTGACTCCAGACAGGTCTCCTAAGCAACCAAATTGGCCCGGTTGCTAGGTAGGGTAGAGTCACATGGGGTAACCTCCTCTTGAGCGCTATAATGTGTGGTTCTCGCTCTTGGTGGGGTGCGTGGTGAGTTGGGCATGGATGCCATGGATAATAGCGTGGGCCTCCACACGTGCTATGTCTCCGCGGTAACGCGCTCAACATGCCACGTGATATGATGCACGGATTGACGGTTTAAGATGCGGAGGCAACTGAGATTCGTCCTCTGCCACCTGGATTGAGGCGAGTCACTACGCCACCACGAGGACATAGAGTGCATTAGGAACTGGCCATTCCAAATTGGGGAGAAAAGGGGAGAACATATTTGAAATGGTAAAAAAAATGGTGACACTTAAAACACTCTCTTCCTTATACATTATTACATTTAAATACATTTAATTTATTTACAGCTGAGCTAATGACAAATGTTAGCTAGTTAGTTACTGTAGTTAGCTACTCTCTAACACTAGTGAATATTAGGTCTGTTATTAGTGGGATATAACCATGCAGTAACATAAAATGTAATACACTTGTCTTGGTTAGCAGCCTTTTGAAATTAATTCCCTGAAATAAAATGAATTATTACGTTTAATTTAATTGTGGCGTTGCTGTGAAATGAATTGGGTCAGAAGTGATTTATTGTAGTCTCATTTACTCATTTTAACCTCTGTGTGTTGTGTTCTCCAGGGTTCATAGCTGCAGATATTAAAGGCACGGGCTCATGGACTCAACTCTACCTCATTACTGATTATCATGAGAATGGCTCTTTGTATGACTATCTGAAATCCACCACCCTGGACAGCAGAGCCATGCTGAAACTGGCCTACTCCTCTGTGTCTGGACTCTGCCACCTTCATACCGAGATCTTTGGCACGCAGGGCAAACCGGCCATCGCTCACAGAGACCTAAAGAGCAAAAACATCCTGGTGAAGAGGAACGGAGCCTGCTGTATCGCTGACCTCGGCCTCGCCGTTAAATTCATCAGGTCAGAGTGAATTTGGTTAACCTCAGGTGACCTCTTTGAGCTTGGTTTTCGTTAGTAGTACTGCCAATGATTGTAGACGGTATTATTGCACTACAAAAATCATATTCTCAATCAGTTCTTGAGTCTTGTTTACAAGTATGATTATCTGAACATCCTTAAAACAATATCAGTTTACTTGGAAAGTGGAAAGAGAACCCAGGAAACATCTCATCTCCAGCCACAGCACTAGATATACTCTTTCAACAAGGGTAAAACTGAAATTTAATTTAGTGACACACAAAAAAGGAATGGAAACACAAATGGCTTCAGGAGGGAGCAAAGCCAAAATAATAAACAAAAGGATTCTAGACTCCCTTTTACACCTGTAACTTTCATGTAACACAAAACAAAGAATTACATAAACAACAATAACACTTCCCTCTATCCCTGGCTAGCCCAGATAAACAGGAGAAAAAGGATTTCCCAAACAAAAATGGCAGCCACCTCCTTACTGGTTTCCTCAATCACTTATATCTTGTATAACAGTATGCTGAATTTCCAACAGTAGCAATTGGGCTACGACCAAATGTCTGGGGCTGGGGAAAATGAATCCCTGTGGGGGAGACAAATTCTCAGAGCCCCTATTTCATCTCTCTCTGTCTGTGAGGCATCGGCTGGCTTTAGTGTAAGTGAGGTTATCATGCAGCAACTTAGCAGCTGGTGAACACAATCAGCACCTGACTGAGCAGAGCAGTAGCGCAGCAGAAATCATGGAAACAATAAGTAACAAAACTACAATTTGTCCACTGAGGCAACATGAAAACAAAGAAAAACAACAACAGTATAATAATAATAATTATATGTCTCAGATGTAACACCCCCACCATTAATTTTACAACCCACGGATTGTAAAACAGACTAATTAAGGCACTCCACAAGTAGTATAATCACCAACATTAAGCACTGACATTAACCAACTTAACTTTCCATATCCACAGCCCTAGAGAGTGCATCTGACACTAAGGTGTCTGTACCACATATGCGTTGATGATCGAGTTTGTACTCTTGGACAATAAGGACCCAGCACATCAAACATTGGTTTGGCGTAAGACATGCGGGAGACAAAGATTAAGGGGATATGGTCAATGCAAACAACAACAGAGAGAGGACTATTTCCCAAATAGACCTCAAAATGTTGAAAGGCTAACAGCAGGGCAAGGCTCTCTTTCTCGAACGTGCTGTAGCGTTGTTGGCATTTTGAAAGCTTCTATGAGATGTAGGAGATCGGGTGGTCAAGACCAGCAAGAATTTTCTTGCAGCAGAACTGCTCTAGTGGCACTGGCATCTACCTGCAACTTAAAAGGTAGGTCAAAATTAGGAGCAGACAACACAGGAGCATGGCACAGAAGATCTTTCACAGCACTGAATGCATTTTCGCACTCAGGGTTCCACTTAAAAATCTTGGTCATACTGAGAAGGTCAGTATGGGGTGACACTTCTGTCGAAAAGTTCTGAAAGAATCACTGGTAAATACCCACTCATCCCAAGAACCGTAGTAGCTAACATTTGTAACATGGTGTGGCGAACTCAAGTATTGCCTTAGCGTCAACAGGCTTGAAACAACCATGACCACTTGTTTTCCCTGATGATCTCATCATCTAAGTACACATCACAATTCGGCTCTTCTGCTAAAACTATCTGCATAAGGTGCTGGAATGTTACAGGCACGTTTCTCATGACGAACGCCAGCACCGTATTGCAGGAAATGCTCTGGGGTGATGAACGCGGAGATCACAAATGCACGTGTAGTAAGGGGCACTTGCCAATATCACTTGAGTAGCTCTAGCTTAGTGACGTAGTCAGCAGAGCCCAACCTATCGACACAATCCTCCATTTGGTGCAGAGAAAAGGAGCCTGGTTTTGTTATGGAGTTGACCTTACGATAGTCTGTACAGAAGCAATATGAATGGCACCAGCAGACAAGGAGAACTACGGCTATGTACAGCCAGACCATGTTGTAGCATGTACTCCTAATCGGTTCTCATCATGTCAAGTTTTCTAGGGTTTACTCTATTGGGATGTTAGTAGGTAATGTATGCAGGTAACTGGGGAAGAGTTACCTTCATCAACGTCATGGCTTAACACAGTCATTCTGCCAGGCACATCAGAAAAATGGATGGGCGTGTATCAACTGGATAATTTGTTCACTCTGTTTTTTGGACAGATGAGTGAGAACTCTAAGTCACTCAGTATTGCAGAGTTTTCTAACCACTTAGCTACAGCTTGGGCTTTTCTTTTTTCAATTAACCTGTCGACTTCCAGCATATCACCAGCAGAAGAGACAGCAACAGATATAACGGGCACAGAAACAGGTGAGGGAGTGGACTTTTCGACGCGCACGACAAACCTCTTCAACATGTTTATGTGACACACACGGGTTTTACGCCTGCAATCAGGGTGCGAATGACATAAGTCTCCATTTCACCTTTTCTAGCCGAACGGCTCTGAGCACGGTGAGGAATGGTTACAGTAGCTATTACACCTGGGCATGATTAGTAACCGTTCTCGGCCCAGAATTCAACAACCATGCTCAACTGTGCTGGTGGAATGCCTATAGTGACTAAATCTGTAACCATACCCACTGTCCCGGATCGGCACAGAATAGAATGGTTTTGCAACATGAACAGTTTGGCCCGGTGGTGGAAAAGAGGCTATAGATAGTGTCACTTATTTTGGCCCAAAAATTTTGCTTGGAACACAGAACCAGGTAGGAGGACAAGAACATCGTCACCAGGTTGAAAACTACGATGTATACTTTAATTTATCGTAGCGGGATTTCATCCTCGACTGAGCTGTGGCCAAATGCTCGCTAGTAAGGCCACGGGCCTTATTAAGCTTTTCACGAGACGAGTTGACATAGACAAGGATAGAGACAGGGAAAGAGTTTTTTAGCTAGCAACTGCTTGCTTAACAATTTTAAAGGCCCACGAGTAGTGTGGCCAATTACGAGGTCAGCAGGACTGAAGCCAAGAGACTCCTACTCTGCTTCTCGAAATGCAAACATGAGAAATGGAAGTCCTTCAGCCCAATCTCTTCCACTCACGACACAGTAGGCACACAGCATCGATTTAAGGGTTTGGTGGAATCTTTTAAGTGTGCCCTGTGACTCTGGGTGGTACATGCTTGACAGCTGATACTTGACACCTTACTCGGTTTGAGTTTGTGTGAATTCCTTTGATATAAATGTTATCCCTTGATCAGTTTGCACTGCACGTGGCTTACCAAAGAATTTGACTAATTCTTTGATTATCACTTGAGCTTTGATCGAGCACAATGGTATCACTTCCGGATAACACGTCGATGTGCACATATTTGTCAGGATATATTCGTGTCCCAACTTGGATTTGGGTAACTGACCTACACGATCCACAATTAGGTGCTCAAAGGGTTCTCTCATGACCGGGTTCGGGAGGAGAGGGGCAACTGGCACTTTCTGGTTTTGCTTCCCCGTAAGTTGACACATGGCGAATGGCCACAAAAGTTAGTCACGGCATATTCTACAAAATTTCTGCAATGGTATCTGTTACTGAAAACTTGATTTTGAATGATGCTACATCCACACCACTAGGTGTCACACTAAGTCCAAGATGGCATGAACAAAAAGTTGCACCTTTAAATTAAAAATAGCTTCAAAGTAGCTTCCCCAATACTAAATAAACTAGGAAAGTGATTTGAACCCTGCTCAAGTATTTATGCTCATAAAAAAGGACCCTACTGTACTGTCTAAATATCAGAATGTAATTGTTGTATTAACACAGTTTTGTTTGATCTAACAGTGACACTAATGAAGTGGACATCCCACTAAACACACGTGTGGGCACCAAACGCTTCATGGCTCCTGAAGTTCTGGATGAGACTCTAAACAGAAATCATTTTCAGTCCTATATCATGGCAGACATGTACAGCTTTGGCCTCATACTGTGGGAGATCGGCAGGAGATGCGTGTCTGGAGGTATAATTATTCATTCACTCATTCATCCATTCAAAAATGACAAAGACAATTGTTGTGAAGTAAAGGACTAGAGTTATACAATTGCTCAGATAATTTGGTTTTGGAAGAGTTAAATGGGAATTGTTTTAGTTCATGTTAGGACTGCACAATTAATCAGATTTTAACCGCGATTACGGTTTCTGCCCCTCACGGTTCATTAAACATAACCGAATTGGTGAGCTAGCAAACAGGAATTTTATTACAGGCAACCTCTTTCATAGTCCATTTTTACCTCACCTGATCAATCACTCTCTCTCCAGAAGTTCGCCAATGCCCAATCAATGCTTCACATTCGAGCACTCTCTGAAACGCAGATCCGCAGACGTATACGAGTGTCATATGTGCGCTGCTCTGTTACACATCTGAACACACATGAGGATAATGATACGGTGTTATGGCGGTCTCAAATCATTTCCATCTCGTCCTTTCATAATGTGTGTAAAATACAGAACAGCTGTGCTCTGAGTTCGGTTTGTGCGCTGATTGCATTATATTTAAAGTGCAACAGATTTACCTCAGTTGCACATTTACGTAATTCAAAATATGTTTGTCTAAGTGTGTAAATAAATCTAAAGTAACCCAATGGGACTGAGGTTTTGTTGACCCAAGGAAGAGATGAGAGCATTTCACCATGAATGGAAGGAGGAGCACAAAACTGTTGTTGCCAGATTAGTTTGATGTTTTCCAGCCCAATGATTCTTCAAAACCCCCTCGAATGTATAAATCAACGCCCAAATAGTGTATATGAAAATCAAGCACATTTAACCATAATACCAAAGCATAGCTTTTACAACCCTAATGACACTTACGCATTGAAATGATAAATCTTTAAACAGCCAGTTGCACAGAAGAGTCAAAGTTTCCTCACAGCTGTTCAGTGTTCAGGCCTTTGCGCACATCCATGACATGGCAAATTGACTTAAGTAGTGTCACTTGTGAAAATGCTCCCTTCACATCATTATTAGATATGGGAAGATTAGGCAATATGTCAACATGAGTGCTAAAATCTCAAAATATCCTGCAGTGGTCTCATTCAGTATCATTTAAATTTCTTGGCATCTCAGGTGCAATTTTTCCATTGTTGCATGAGCGTCGAATATGCTTGAAGATGACTTGAGGTCCACAGTCATTTCCCCATCTTCAACACGATCTCTTACATTTTTCACCACTTGGTCGTTGTTACAAACTTCTGTTGCTAAAATCCAGATAAATTTTGAAGCATCTGAAAGCACACTGGTTACATTTAAGCACATCACTGAGATCTGGTTGCGCTTAGCATCCATATATCCCTTAGAAATACATCCACTTACATGTTCAATTGTGACATGTTCAACTTTTTTGCCTCAGTCTTGTTGCATCATATGAAAATTAGCAAAATATCATTAAACCGGTTAACCGTTTTTTCTCAGACAGTAATCTAACCATCAAAAACTCACACCGTGCCATCCCTAGTATGGAGATATTTTCTTTATTTTAGTGGCATTGGTAATGTAATTGCTTAATTGTATACATTTTAAAACATGCCTAAAAAAAGAGCCTACATTTTGTCCACCCACCCAAGCACATTTGTCTTCGCACAATTTAATCAAAACTAGCCCAACTGGGCAGGAACCCGCCCAATCTGGCAACATTGTTTTGTCACTGTCACCTCTGCTGATAACACGCAGAAAAACAACACAGTCTTCTTTCAAAATAAAAGGCTTGAGACTGTATAGGAATGTTGCATACTAAATTATTACAGAAATATACACCAATCAGCCACAACATTAAAACCACCTGCCTAATATAGTATAGGTCCCCTAATGCTATTCTGAGATGCTATTCATCTCATCACAATTATACAGAACGGTTATCTGAGTTACCGTAGATTTTGTCAGTTCAAACCAGTCTGGCCATTCTCTGTTGACCTCATTCATCAACAAGGCATTTCCATCCACAGAACTGCAGCACACTGGATGTTTTTTTGTTTTTGGCACCATCCATCCATCCTTCCATCCATCCATCTTCAACTGCTTATCCGAAGTCGGGTCGTGGGGGCAGCAGCTCCAGCAGGGGGCCCCAAACTTCCCTATACCGAGCCACATTAACCAGCTCTGACTGGGGGACCCCGAGGCGTTCCCAGGCCAGTGTGGAGATGTAATCTCTCCACCTAATCCTGGGTCTTCCCCGAAGGCCTGCTCCCAGCTGGACGAGCCTGAAACACCTCCCTAGGGAGGCGCCCAGGGGGCATCCTTACCAGATGCCCAAACCACCTCAACTGACTCCTTTCCACGCAAAGGAGCAGCGGCTCTACTCCGAGCTCCTCACGGATGCCTGAGCTCCTCACCCTATCTCTAAGGGAGAAGCCTGCCACCTTTCCGAGGAAGCCCATTTCGGCCGCATGTACTCGCGACCTAGTTCTTTCAGTCTTGACCCAGCCTTCATGACCATAGGTGAGGGTAGGAACACAAATTGACCGGTAGATCGAGAGCTTTGCCTTCGGGCTCAGCTCTTTTTTCGTGACAACGGTGCGATAGAGCGAGTGCAATACCGCCCCCGCTGCCCCGATTCTCGAGCCAACCTCCAGCTCCATTGTCCCCTCACTCGTGAACAAGACCCCGAGGTACTTGAACTCCTTCACTTGGGGCAATACCTCCTTCCCTACCTGGAAGTTTCTCCTGCTGAGGACCATGGCCTCAGATTTAGAGGTGCTAATTCTCATCCTAGGCGCTTCACACTCGACTGCCAAGTGATCCAGTGAGAAGGTCACGGACCGATGATGACATGAAGACAACATCATCTGCATCTATTTTTGGCACCATTCGGAGTAAATTCTAGAGACTGATGTGCATGAAAATCCCAGAAATACTCAAAGCAGCCCATCTGGCACCAATTAAAATCCATGCGATTATCTAATCAGCCAATCACATGGCAGCAGTGCAGCGCATAAAATCATTCAGATACGGGTCAGGAGCTTCAGTTAATGTTCACATCAACCATCAGAATTGGTAAAAAAAAGTGATCTCAGTGATTTGGACCATGGCATGATTGCTGTTCTGAGATGTGAGTTGGCCCTGTTTTGGCTGCACGAGGTGGACTTACACAATATTAGGCAGGTGGTTTTAATGTTGTGGCTGATCGGCATATTACTATTTTGTATTGGGATATAATATTAATGTCAATAATGATAATTTAAAGAATGGATCTTAAAAGTGGACTCAAGTGTAAACACCCTACAGAGTAACACTTTTTTTAATGGCAGTAAATAATGGGCAAAACATGACATCATTTTGGTCAAAAGGAGTCATTAAATATTTTGTAGTTTTTGTATTTTGTAGTCATTTAATGTTTTTTGTTTTTAAGAATTCATAGCTAAGTATTTGCAACAGTATTTTTTTTTTTATATTTCAAATGATTAAATTTTTTTAGCAAAATAATCAGGATTATCATTTTAACCATTACATGAGTTCATATTGAGTTCTTCGACTATTCATTACAGACTTTAATGCAAATCTGTGCACAGTTTGAGACTTTTTCTCAGGAAAACTTGTGCAATGCTTCCTCAAAATTCTCTGTTTGCTCTGTATTTAATCTCTTTGCTGTCTTGGAGAAACAATTTTATATTTAACATTTAAAGAGATCTCATTTGTGATTTTTCCTACCTCCTGGCTCTTTATTTGGGCATTGATCAATGTTTCATCACATTTGCAGGTATTGTAGAGGAATATCAGTTACCATATCATGATCATGTGCCTAATGATCCATCATACGAGGACATGAGAGAGGTTGTCTGCATCAAGAGAATACGGCCGTCTTTCCCCAACCGCTGGAGCAGCGATGAGGTAAACACTCAAAACTCACTCACAAACACACACAAACATCCACTTTCACACAAAACAGGGTTGTGCACAATTCAGAATTTAATTGCGCATGCCTTTTTAAAAATCTGGTATTTAAATGAAGGTAGGAAACAGGATTCAGAATTGCATTTTGAGTTTGAATATAAGATATAATTAAAAATGAATCTAAAATAAATTCATGTAACTGCTGTAAGTGTAGTATAGGATGATTCTCACAAAACCTGTCATGAAAATGTACTGGTCAGATTTAACCCAGAATCAATATAGCACATCTACTGATATACAAGTATACAGATGGATGAAATTACGTTTAACTGAGTCCCCATAGTGCTACTATTGACACTGCAAGACAAAAACAAGAGCAAACAATCACAAATGGGAGACAATACATAAACAATGGAAGACAGAACAGTGTGCAATAGACTTTAAACCAGAGACTTATTATTTTATATCTTCTTATTAAAAATAAGCCAAAAGACAGTAAATATGGAGAAGAAAATATTGTGCCACTTTATTTTAAGGATCCACAATAAGCATGAATAAGACATTAATTAATTTATTAACTGAATGGAGAGTTGGCTACTGTGTGTGTAGAAAGTAATGTAATTATTGCTCAATTTCAGAGTTCATCAAGTACTAAACAATATTAAAGGAATATTCCAGGTTCAATACAAATTAAGCTCAATCCACAGTATTGATTACCACAAAAATGAATTTTGACTTCTTAAAAAAAAAAAAAAAAAAAAAAAAAAAAAAAAGCAGCAAAAATCTGGGTTACAATGAGGCACTTACAATGGAAGTCAATGGGGGGCAATTTTTTATTAGTGTGTTAAAATACACACCTTTTCAGAAGTATAGCCCAAAAAAAAAAAAAAAAATGTGTAAACATGATTTTAGTGTGATAAAATCACTTACTAAAATTTTTGGTGTAAAGTTATAGCCAATTTTACAACTTGGTTGCCATGGCGATGTAATGTCAATAAATCCTACTGTAAAATGTACAATTGAAACTTTTTTAACTTTACAGCTCAAATAATACACAAATTTTAACAGATGAATTAATGTAAGTGCTTTTATAAATTATAAGCTTCACATTTCTGCCTTTTTAAACCCTCAAAAAATGGGGCCCATTCACTTCCATTGTAAGTGCCTCACTGTAACCTCCATTTGTGCTCTTCTTTTTTATGAAAAGGAGTCTAAATACATTTTGGTGGTAATCAACATTATGCGACAAATGCTGTCGATTGAGCTAAACTTGCATTGAACCCAGAACATTCCTTTAATTCACTATTTAAGGTTTATTAGTATTAGCTGTTATTAAAACATACTAAAATCTTCTATTAAAGACAACTTCTAAAGTGAAAGTTTAACCTATTCAGCCTATTCTTATGCACATGTTTAATTTACAATAAAACTCTCTGAACATTTTGAAGCTTACTGCATATACTGTAAACCTCAAACGGATGTCAAACTAATAAATAACTTGTGTAAGTGAATGTTTTACATTAGAAAATTATATAGTAACAATTTGGTAAAACCAATTCTAATTAGTCATAATTACTCTCCTAATATAGTTCAATAAACTTAATACCACCTTATAATTGCACAACAAACCTATAACTTGAATAGGTACAATGTTCACTTTAGAACAGGGAGTCAGATGTCTTTTAATAGAACATTTCATGAATTTATTAGTGACAATATTTGTAAGACGTTTAATATGTTGTAAGTTATGGCTAAGATAGCCTTACTATGCATTCAGTTAATGACATTCATATTCATGCTTAACTACTGCATTATTATCGACCTTTAAAATAAAGTGTCATCAAATGTGAAATACCCCCCAAAAATATTCTACCTATCAAGGATTAAATAGGCATTATTAACCCCAAATTAGAGTTAAATAATCTAAAGTGATTATATTGTCACAAAACTTGTGTTTGTCTAATGAAATTGTTGTGTGTGTGGTAATTCCATGAATTTCTCTTCCTGTCATTCCGATTCAAAGTGTTAATCAACATCCCGCATTCAACATCCAATTCTGAATCCAACCCTGACACAAACGTGATGTTGTTGTGTGTTATTTCAGTGTCTCAGACAGATGGGAAAGCTCATGACAGAGTGTTGGGCGCATAACCCCACCTCCCGGCTAACCGCACTGCGTGTTAAAAAGACCCTGGCCAAGATGTCGGAGTCTCAGGATATTAAAGTCTGAGAACAATCCAACTGCACTGACGCTAACGCTGAACTACCCACCCACAATGTCCTACTGTGGATTCCAACAGCAGTGGTGACCATTGTGGCAGAACATCCTGCAAATTGACTGGTCAAAGGCAAAGGAACGACACCAAAGACCTTTGCTGGCCAATGCCAATGAAGGCACATCTCTGTGATTGAATGAAGGACAAAAATACAGCCTTTTGCTTGCTGTGAAATCTACCGACGACACCAGTGCCTGAAGCTCTTCTGTGTGACATAAACGTCAATGAGAGCTCCCCCTATTGGTGACGAGAGGAATGTCCCGAAACGTCTGTCATAATACATTACTCTACGAGGACTGTAAGTATTGTGGGATAAAGCAGGACCTCATTGAGCAAGAAGGGACATGTGTGCTTCACAAAAACTGTCTTCAGCTCAAGACTTTCTTGAGAGCTGGAAACTGACTGACTTGCGATTATCCTTACGACAATCTGTTCAGCTGGTGCAACACAATTATGATTGTGTCAGATTTGTCACTAACCCTGTTGCCAGTCAATCTAACTTGCAACAAATTTTATGGTTGATGTTGAAAATGTATTTAAAGTCATAGAAGCTGTGGTTTGCCTTGATGGCCTGTGCCTTATTTATTGTGTACATAACTGAGAGCATCACTGTACTTGAATAAATGTTCTTATTTCACTGAATTTTTCTGATGTGACTATTTTTACATTCCTTTGACCTTTGTGGTTATTTATATATATTAAAAACATCTGCCTAATATCATGTAGGACACCCTCGTGCCACCAAAACAGCTCTGACCCGTCAAGGCATGGACTCCACAAGACCTGTGAAGGTGTCCTGTTGTATCTTGCACTAAGAAGTTAGCAGCAGATCCTTTCAAGTCCTGTAAGTTGCGAGGTGGGGCCTCCATGGATCGGATTTGTTGGTCCAGCACATCCCATAGATGCTCAGTCGGATTGAGATCTGTGGAATTTGGAGGCCAAGTCAACACCTTGAACTCTTTGTCATGTTCCTCAAACCCTTCCTGAACAATTTTTGCAGTGTGGCCGGGCGCATTATCCTGCTGAAAGATGCCTCTGCCATCAAGGAATACCGTTGCCATGAAAGGATGTACGTGGTCTGCAACAATCTTTAGGTAGGTGGTACGTGCCAGGACCAAATGTTTCCCAGTAGAACATTGTCCAGAGCATCAAACTGCCTCCGCCGGCCTTCCTTCTTCCCATAGTGCATCCAGGTGCCATCTTTTCCCCAGGTAAATGACGCACATGCACCCGGCCGTCCACATGATCCAAAAGAAAACGTGATTCATCAGAACAGGTCACCTTCTTCCAGTTCTGACGCTCATGTTCCCATTGTAGGAGCATTCGACGGTGGACAGGGGTCAGCATGGGCACTCTGACCGGTCTGTGGCTTCGCAGCCCCATACACAGCAAGCTGCGATGCACTGTGTGTTCTGACACCTTTCTATCATGGCCAGAATTAAGTTTTTCAGCTATTTGTGCCACAGTAGCTCTTCTGTGGGATTGGACCAGACGGGCTAGTCTGTGCTCCCCACGTGCATCAATGAACTTAAGGTGCCCATGGCCCTGTCTCTGATTCACCGGTTGTCTTTCCTTGGACCACTTTTGGTAGGTACTAATCACTGCATATCGGGAACACCCCACAAAACCTGCCGTTTTGGAGATGCTCTAACCCAGTTGTCTAGCCATCACAATTTGGCCCTTGTCAAATTCACTCAACAAAATCCAAAATAAATCAAAACTGTGTTATATTTTAGCATCTTCATCCTTTGCCTGGAATTTGCAGACATGTACTCTTGACTTTTTCTTAACCAACTTCGTGAGGTGTCACCCTGGGATGCTTTTTAAACAGTATTGAAGGAATTCCCATCTATATGTTGGGCACTTAGTGGCTGCTTTTCTTTATTATTTGGTCCAAGTCATCCATTTAAAAAAATAAACTTTAGTTTTGAAATGAAATAAATTAATGTGCTGGCACAGTTATATTTTTGTCTACAAAACTAATTTCAAACATTTAAGATCAAAAGATTTTTAAGATCAGGAGAAACATTTCAGTCGTGTTTCAAAAGTTTTAACTGGTAGTGTGTGTGTGTGTATATATATATATATATATATATATATATATATATATATATATATATATATGTATATGTATATATATATATATATATATATATATATATATATATATATGTATGTATATATATATATATATATATATATATATATATATATACACTGACAGCCAAAAGTGTGGAATAATGTACAGATTTTGCTCTTATGGAAAGAAATTGGTACTTTTATTCACTAAAGTGGCATTCAACTGATCACAATATATAATCAGGACATTAATAATGTGAAAAATTACTATTACTCTTTGAAAAAAGTGTTCTCATCAAAAAGTCCTCCATGTGCAGCGATGACAGCTTTGCAGATCCTTGTTCTTCTAGCGGTCAGTAAATCAAGATACTCAGATGTCATTTCGTCTTGTCGGGCACTTCTCACGCACCTTACAGTCTAGCTGATCCCACAAAAGCTCAATGGGGTTAAGATCCGTAACACTCTTTTCCAATTATCTGTTGTCCAATGTCTGTGTTTCTTTACCCACTCAAACCTTTTCTTTTTGTTTTTCTGTTTCAAAAGTGTCTTTTTCTTTGCAATTCTTCCCATAAGTCCCCCTGAGTCTTCTCTTTACTGTTGTACATGAAACTGGTGTTGAGCAGGTAGAATTCAATGAAGCTGTCAGCGGAGGACATGTGAGGCGTCTATTTCTCAAACTAGAGACTCTGATGTACTTATCCTCTTGTTTAGTTGCACATCTGACCTTCCACATCTCTTTCTGTCCTTGTTAGAGGCAGTTGTGCTTTGTCTTTGAAGACTGTAGTTACACCTTTGTATGAAATTTGCAGTTTTTTGGCAATTTCAAGCATTGCATAGACATTTACATTTATGCATTTGGCAGACGCTTTTTATCCAAAGCAGTGCCCTTATAACAGGGACAATCCCCCCGGAGCAACCTGGAGTTAAGTGCCTTGCTCAAGGACACAATGGTGGTGGCTGTGGGGATCGAACCAGCAACCTTCTGATTAACAGTTATGTGCTTTAGCCCACTACTCCACCACCACTCCGTATAGCCTTCCTTCCTCAAAACAATGATTGACTGATGAGTTTCTAGAGTTTCTTTTTTGACTTAATATTGACCTTAAGACATGCCAGTCTATTGCATAATGTGACAACTCAAAAACAAACACAGACAATGTTAAGCTTCATTTAATGAACCAAATAGCTTTCAACTGTGATTTATATAATGGCAAGTGATTTTCTAGAACTAAATAAGCAATTAAGGATGAGGTTAAGGAAATGCGGCCTGTTTAGACTTGATCAAAAATGAATTTTAGTGATGATGCTGTTTTTTACATCAGTAATGTCCTGACTATACTTTGTGATCAATTGAATGACACCTTCGTGAATTTAAGTACCAATTTCCTTCCGAAACAGCAAAATCAGTACATTATTCCAAACTTTTGGCCGTCTGTGTATGTATGTTTGTACACACACACACACACACACATTTAAAAATGTTTGACTGTATTTATTTTTCCGTTAATGAATGATTAATTTGTGTGTACACACGTGTATTCAAGGGGCAAGGGAATTCTTTGAATACCTTTTTACTTTATTGTCATACCATCTGACATTTTTTAAAGTCATTAAATACATTTTTTGCAACCAATGCTATAAAGTTTTTTTTCAGAAAATTATGGAGTCATGGACACATTGCATTTCTACAAATGTAAAAAAAAAAAAAAAAAAATTAAATTTATCACCTCAACCTTATTTGTCAAAAACATACACAGGCATTTTTTTCAGCGTGTGCTTAATGGTGCGTTCACGTGCTATGGTAATTATGGTAAATACCAAAAGCCGACGTGGAAAATGCACATGAACACCCCCTCATGTGGTATTTTCCACTGGGCAACTCGTAGAATATTTTGGTGCCCGAGTTGCCGAGATGAGATAACCTTTGACCTTTTCAAAATGGCGGAGAGCATCGCGAGAGTGTTGAATGGTAAACATTGTACAAAACCAAACCTTTTTTGCTACTGTTAGCTAGGGGTGGAACGGTACATTCGTATTGAATCGAAACGGCGCGGTCCGGTGCACGAATTTACACGGAGAATACACGTTATAAAAATAAATAAAACTCTAAATAGCGATAAATTACGCTCTATTCGCGTTTGGTGTGAACGCAGCATAATGAACAGGCTGCGATGTCAAGATTGCAATTGTGTGTGTGTGTGTGTGTGTGTGTGTGTATCCATCTTTTTACCACATTACGACAACAAAAGCACTTGAACGCAACACACTGGTAAATACCAGTTCACAAGTGGAAAATATCATATTTACCATAGCACGTGAACGCACCATAAGACCATACTACAGTACGGTATTCCAGTATATACAGTACGGTATTCCAGTATATACAGTACGGTATTCCAGTATATACAGTATGGTGCAATTTTGAAAACTTTTAACCACGATAGATGTTTGTGAAGGCACATCTGATCACAGAACAGATGTCAAGAAATAACCAACACAAGACCACTTTCAGTGCTGATTAAAAATATAATTTATTTAAAAAAAAAAAAAACTTTTGATAAATTTTGTACAGAAACTGGCTGCAGACACAATAGCATTTTACTTTGAGTGTTTTTAATGAACTTGCTTTATTCTATAGATTAAATCCACTCTATACTGTACACGCACGACACAAAGCACATTTGCCAGCAATTCTGTCATTCTATACAGAAGTAAACATTGCATAGTTGGCACAGCATTTACGCCACACTAAAATATTCAATGCTTTGCTATGCTTGACACTTAAATAAGGGGGGTTCTGTTGTTGCCCATTCATTTGGCTTTTATTTTCACACATATCCGCTCCTCTTTCAGAGACGTGGTGAATTGTACAGAAATGGCAGTTGGTTAGAGGTTTTTACACGGTTGTGCAAAAGGTGGCACAGGCAGTGATATTACAGACAGATCCACAAATAATGAGCTCTTGTTTCACATCACACCGTGAGCACAGTTACAAGCACGCTAACATTCACATTTAATGTGACGAGTGTTTGTTTACAGAACTCCTATTGTGGACGCTTTATTCTAAAAAGTATCCAAGCACAAACTGTTGTGGAAAGTCTTAATGTGGTTCCAGTCACTTTGCAATGAGGTTGCACAGACTGTCATTAACTGTTCGTGAGGAATATGTGAATGGTTTATTCCAGTTGTAAACACTTAACATTTTCAAAAGAGTTTCTTGAGGTCTTTGAGTTAGACTGAAGGTCTTGCTGTAGATCCTATTTACGATTCATCTGTGCGCGTTATTCTAATCCAAAGAAATCAAAGTTTGACTTTTCTTAAAATATAACACCACGCTCCCCTCTGAGACGCTGCTCTTTCTCAGCTGACGTCACCGAGCCCTGTGACTTTTTCAGCCCCTCTTACCACCTGTCCACAGGCCCCTTAGAGGACAGGGAGGGTATTCATGTTCCAACATTGCTTTGCCTTCAATCACAAAAAGATTCACATTCATTTGCAGTTGTTTGCATTCACTTGAAATAGCTTTGTCCATCCCTTATGAAAATTAGCCACGGTTTTACTACATTAACCACACACCATTTTATCCATGATATTTAGTGCAACCTTTATAATAATGGAAAAAGCAAAACTATGCATGTGGTCATGTAAATGCATTAAACGGCTTTCAGTTATTGTAAGGTCATAAGAATAAAGCGATTGACACATGTAGAATTTTGCCATTACACCGATTTCACGTTGCATGTAAACACATTCACCGCCATGCTTACCCAATGTGTGCTTGCATGCCCCTTCCCGGTTTGACGTCAAAAGCAGAGAATATCTCTTACTATTTCAAATCTCATGTAAAAAAAAAATATATATTTAAATATAATTTTTTATATATGATTTTTTGAGTTATAAGTGTATTGGTGTGCATGTGTAGTTAAATGGGCTCAATGTGTAGTTAAAGAGTTTCGTTGTAATAAGTGGTACTCAGGGGTGTAGATTCCAGGGGGGATGGTGGGGAGATAACCCTCGCCCAATGTTCAAGCCAAATCTACGCCATTGGTTGTACTGTATAAGCATTAACAAGGGAATTAATGACATTTTTAACTAAAAACTATAGATAAAATTACTCTGACATCACACCGCAGGAAACCGTGCTTCCGGGTTCTTGCGAGCAGCTTACTTCAATGGTGGAAATCGGCAGCGCTGCAGTTTTAATAACCTTTTACGCTTTATAGAACGTAATATTGTCTTTTAATGTTAATAAAAGTTATTATAAAGGAATGAGGACATGTAACAGGTTGATGAAGACACATCCTCACATGTTTACCACACTTCTAAATGCAAAACTACCACTAGACATGCAATATGTGTTTTAACTTCTTAAATTATTAACCCACGAACAATAAATAACAATATTCTTTCTTCAATATGATCGTATTCCATATCAAAACGTAATAACAGCCGTTTCGATTGAACAATATTATTTACTGCATTCAAAATAATTGCGAGGACATAATTTTAGCAGTATGACAATATTTGTATTCACTTATCCTTTCACAAACAGTAGTCCATGTGCTGCGGTGGTGGAGACGGGTCCCGTTCTTCCCGTTCTATCGTATCTGGTGATCTTGATCAGATAAGATCTTTGCTAGATCATATTTGACATCATATCTGTCACAGTGACCGCACTTTGGAAATAAAAAAAAAAAAAATCAGTTTACAAGTAGAGGTTATGTGATTTCTTCAATTGGGTCTAATAGAGCAGATGCGATAACAATGGCGGTGACCTGTTAATTTTCATAATTTATGTAAAATGTAAATGGTCTGCACTTATATAGCGCCTTTTTAACCTTAGCGGTATTCAAAGCGCTTTACACTATGACTCATTCACCCATTCTCACACATTCACACACCAATGACAGCAGAGCTGCCATGCAAGGTGCTAGCCTGTCATTGGGAGCAACTTGGGGTTCAGTGTCTTGCCCAAGGACACTTCGGCATGTGGAGTCATGTGGGCCGGGAATTGAACCACCAATCTTGTGATTACTGGACAACCCGCTCTACCACCTGAGCCACAGCCGCTATCTGGTGGAAATTTAAAGAAGCCCCACTCTCCAATAATCTGTGGGATACGGGTTATTCCAACCCCACTGTGGCAGGGTGGAGGGCGGGGCCGGGTCATGACGATACACACCCGGTCCCGTATCAGGCTAATCAAGCCTCCGAGAGGGATAAAGGCCGATGGCAGACGGTGGTGCGACGAGAGAGAGATCGTTTACAGACATGACCGTCGTGTGTGTGTTTGTGTCCTTTGTTTTAAGTTTATCATTAAAATATTATTTATATCGTCCAGCCGGTTCTCGCCTCCTCCTTGCCCGTCGAAAAACCTTTACACCCACAAACAAGGGGCAATTTCAGCACAATTTGAGTGAAGCACCCATAGACACCAGTTCTTTTCTGGGCTACCAAAAGAACCCGGAAGGGGCGGAGCGGAGCATTTGTTTGTAAACAGTAATTTAATCTATACTAAAAACTATAAAGTCTGTAAAGCATTTATTTGTATTTTTTTTACGTGTTAGTTCAAATATAAAATAAAGCATTTGGTAACAGGCTGCAGAGGGTAGCAAATCCTATAATAATGGCATTTTATTTCCAAATATTACTTCCTCAGAAGTACTAAAATAACTGTTAATAAACAAATTACCTGTCGCGTTGACCAGGTTCGGACACATTTACATTTTACATTACAATTTTTCTTTTGGCAGACACTTTTATCCAAAGCGACTTACAAAAGAGGAAAAACATACGCGAATCATCTTAAGGAGACAGTGGTACGAAAAGTGCCATACTACAAAGTTTCACTATCATCAGATATACAAAACCGATTTAAGTGCAACAAGAATTGTTAATTTTTTTTATTTTTTTTTAGTGACTGGTTAAATACTCTTGGAAAAGATGTGTTTTTAGCTGTTTTTTGAAGATAGAGAGTGAGTCAGCTTCACGGATTGAGTTGGGGAGGTCATTCCACCAACGTGGTATGATGAAACTGAGAGTCCGGGAAAGTGTTTTGGTGCCTCTTTGTTTTGGTACGACAAGGCGGATGTTCCTTAGCCAACTGCAGGCTTCTGGTGGGAATGTAGCTCTGCATAAATGTTTTCAGGTATGCTGGAGCAGACCCAGTGACTGTTTTGTATGCCAGCATCAGGGCCTTGAATTTAATACGTGCATCAACCGGCAGCCAGTGGAGAGAGACAAAGAGTGGAGTAACGTGCCCTCTTTGGTTGATTAAAGACCAGACGTGCTGCTGCATTCTGGATCATTTGCAGGGGTCTAATAGCACATTCAGGAAGGCCTGCAATGAGAGCATTACAGTAGTCCAGTCTAGTTGTGACAAGTGACTGAACAAGCAGTTGTGTGGCATGTACAGAGAGGAAAGGTCTTATCTTCCTGATATTGTAGAGTGTAAATCTACATGATCTTGCAGTCTTTGAGATGTGGTCTGTGAAATTTAGCTTGTCATCAATGGTTACCCCTAGATTTCTGACACACTGTAAGATACAAAACCCCTTTCAAAAATGGACCATGGTAAATCAAAGCTTCTGCCAAAAAATAACAGTTACTACAATTATTGTCCCGACAATAAAACTGGCGTTAGAACCCACTGTTATAATAAAGTATTTAAAATGACAAAGATTCTAAAAGCTTCTTTCACTCTTTGAAGTAGAACTCATATTAATGTATTCCATTAATAACAATAATTATAGATTCTATCACACTTCGGCACAAACTATGATTTCCACAATAATTTTGTGTGTGTCATGTGTTATGTCGACATTAAACTTTTTATTTGTTAAATGCGATAAACAATGCAACATTCGACAAATGTCCGCAGAACATTTCAGCCAGTAAAAAAAATAATAATAAAATTCACGTTTAACGCTATGCATTCCAAGAAAATCAAAAATCAATTTCCAATATTATTCTTTAATCCCTGGCAAGTACACATATGCACTTTTGTTCAACAAAGAAACACAATTATTTCCATCTTACATATGTCGGCGTTATAAAAATAATACAATTGATATTGTTAATTGGATTTTTAAAGGCCACTTTAAGGTACTCTGTCCACACACTAAATACTATATTTTCATGTCTCAAAATATATTACATGAGCGTTTGTTTCTGCAACCACTAGATGGCACCACAAAATTCCGTAAAAACAATCACTAAGGGAGACAGGAAGGAGATTTCTGTTATTTATGTGCAAACGCACATTGGGATAACATGGCAGTCCCTACACGTGCAAACTGGAAGGGTTTTAGGATTTTGAAGAGTGATACGAGGGTCTGAGTGAGGGGTTTGGTTGTCTAGTACAAGTCTGTTGTGTCTTGACCCTGTTCCTGGTTCACCTTTGACCCCTCTAGATATCCAGCCCGGCAGTCAATCCCAAATCAGCGGCATTCACATACACGGACAGCAGTACCGCATGTTTCCATGGAAACTAAATAAGATGCTAAACTGAGACGGTGCAAAAGGCAGTTGACTCTCAATATGGCAAAAGCTTTGACTTCTTCACTTCGTTCAGTTGGCGAGTTGCTCATTTTTCCAGTTCAATAACAGTGGCAAGTCTTTAATGAGCTCAATCTGGCCATGTTTTTATGCTTAGGACATCAACGTACAGGATCATTGTTCCTTCGTCAAGGAAGCTATGCTGTTGTCATGACGTCCCATCTCCTCTAGAACAGTGGCGAGTTGGTTGAGGTTCCCATGTGGAAAGTGTTTGGCTTCCCACAGGTCCAGAATGACACCTGTAGGACTGGTCTTAGTCGCAAAGTAGTTCAGATACCTGCAAGACAAGTGAGATGACAGGGGTACTTCAAGGCTAAACCTGTGAAATCTATACATAAAATGCATTTGAAAAGTACCTGAAATAAATGATGAAGGCCAGGAAAAAAGGTTTTTGTAACCTTTATGTATATATATAAATATATATTAGAGCTGTCAATCGATTCAAATTTTTAATCGAATTAATTACATGGTGTCCCGATTAATTAATCGCGATTAATCACATAGACAAATTAGACGCATTAAATTGACAGCCCTAATATATATATATATATATTTAATAGGTTGAAATCTGTTAGATTCCATTAGACATGAATTCACCTGACGTTGAAGAGAATGGCATATATATTATTATTATAAGTTACTTTTACCAGAAGTTGAATGGAAACATTTTATTATAATTTTAATAAGCATGTGGTGATTTTATATATATATATATATATATATATATATATATATATATATATAATCCTGTGAATTACTTGAGTTGAGAGAATTAATACTTTAGATTAACGAAAGGTAATTTATCTCACAGGTTATACTCTTTAATTTTCACATTAATCAATGTTTTTTTCATGTGTAAATAGTGTAAAGCAGTCCTGCCTGCTGACAGCTGAATTTACTGAATCTCCAGCAGTAATAAATTATTCATTTAACCCCAAATAAAACGTCAGTCTGTCACTCACCCCTGTGTTCTTATAACCCCAATTTTACTTTCTGTCTTTGTCTGAACACAAACGGAGAAATTGTGAAAAAATGTTGGGCTCAGTGATGTCATACAATGGCAACTCTTCAAGCTTCAAAAACATGCAAAAGTATAATTCAGAAGTCTAATCAATTATTCCATGAGACTCATGATTGTTATGAAAACATACGATGAGGTTTGGTGAGAAACAAATTAAAATCTAATGTAGTATTTAGTGAAACTGTTGACTGACCGTTTCACATAATGAACGATTTTTGCCACTACACAACTCAGTCACTGGCCAGTGGCTAATGAGACATTTTTGTCACCTAGCAAAGAAATCTGATCGCATATGCAAGTTGTAGAGGTCTGTGTATACACACTGACATTTGGCAACAACATAAAGCACAGACATTAGTTTTTTACCCGCCCCACCACGTCACATAAAAATATGGTTGGTCGCTTTTCATATCGGTCAAATGGCCCCTTTCAATATTGGGCGGTTCAAATATGTATGCTGTGAGTGGGAGATATTGCGAATATAATCTAAAGATATGTGGAAAATTAATGCGTTTCTCAGGCATGCTAAATGTATAACAATTTTCCCAGTTAATTTCAAGCAGTAAATAGCACTTTTCAACAAAACATGCTGATTTTCCTGGTATTCCAGGATTCAAATTTCTAAAAACTCAATACGAGCACTTTAAGCACTTTACTCTTACAAGTACTTGGTTTTTGTAACCTGATTACATAATCCAGATTACATGTAATTCGTTACTGCCCAGCACTGGCTGTCAATCGCTTGTTTTCTATTGTCAGCACAGCGCAGTGAAACCCCGCCCGCTGTGAACTGGCACTGGTCCAAAAACTTTCTCATAACAGTACATTGAAGCCAGCATCTGAGTACTTGATTTTGGCCGAGAATGTTACACCTACCGATTGTTTTCGATGAGGTGTTGCTCTCTTCAGTTGGAGGTCTTTCTCAAATGCTCACCCTCACCGGTTCAGAATGGAGAAGAGGAGAAGAACATTCCCGACAACTCTATCTCTCTCTCTGTTTCATTTAGTACTCCGTTTCAAACAAATAAGGCTGGGCATAGAAATGCATCGATTTTCGGACCACAAACTCATCAGACATGTTTAGTAAGTTCAGTTCTCTGGTTTGTGTTCAGATGTGTTGTGTTCTGTTGTTTCTATCGCTGTGGTGGACCTGTTTTTCGAAAACAATAGTGAGTTGTCGCTTGAACGCCCTATTTAGCAAACGGAGGCTGCTTCAACTTGCTCTCTTGCAGTCTCATAAATGCGCAGAAGAGATCAACAGTCGGTCAACAGTTTTACTAAATAACACATTAGATTTCAGTTTGTTTCGCACCAAACCTCATCGTATGTTTTCATAACAATTGTGAGTCTCATGGAATAATTTGTTCGATTTCTGAATTATACTTTTACATGTTTTTGAAGCTTGAAGAGGTGGTCACCATAAACTGGCATTGTATGACATCACTGAGCACACATTTGTTTTTTTTCACAATTTCTCCCTTTGTTTTAGGAAAAAGAAAGAAAATCAAATGGGGTTATAACAACACATGGGTGAGTAAACAATGACTGAATTTTCTTTTTTGGGTGAACAATCCACTAAAATCTTTCACTGTTGACACATTTCTACCTTTACACAGTCATATTGCCTAGCCTCAGGGATACTGTACTTATCAAAGCCCAAACATCCAACATAAAATCTGAGTTTAACGTAGAATCCCTCTATGATCTGGAACAGAATAAAAACATCTTTGTAAAAAGAGCTACTTCACAAACTCTGGGGGCGTTGAGTCTACTACGACTGATGAAGAACTTTTAAGAGTCTTTCTTTTAACTTTTAACTTGTTTTTCTCAGGATCCTCTTACCTTTGTCTCTTCCTCTGCACTTCTTGTCCCCTGTGAACTCTAACTCTCTCGCCTCCTGCCTCCAAATTCCTCTTTTATGCGCCGTTTGTCCTCAGAGGTGAACAGCGTGCTCTCCAACCAAAACTCTCTCGCGTTTGAAATTAGATCTACCTTACATTTAAAGGCCTACAGTAATACCCCAACCATAGGGGTCCTGCACTTTTTGTATTTATTTTTTTGTCTTTTCCTCTAATTATGCGCATAGACATTAGTATTTTGAAAAGTTGATTTTGGGGACAGATCTCTTCATTGTCTCTTGACAGACGGAGAGAAAAGAGTGATTGAACAGGATATTTCTCTTCCGTTCCCCTGCTGTTCTACTGTTAATCTTTTCCAAACTCTCTAGCTCTGTAAATGATCTTTTTAGAGTGGGAAGTTGTTCTTCTGTTGTTTTATAAATTAAAACTGCACTGCAATCTCTGAAAAGGCTAATAGATGACTGTTATTTCGATGTTTTGGTTACTAACTGATATGATTGATCCTATAAGGTCAATGACGTACTATAATTTTTTAAAAGTTATTAAAAAATGCATAAAAATACAATAACTTGAATACACCTCTACTATGATGAACATGTTTTCAATTTAGGAGTTTTCTGGGGTTTAAAGCACCGGAGTCGTATCATGGAGTAACCCTAAGAAAACCTCTTGACATTCGTGACTCATAAATTACATTAAATGAATGATTAAGTTGTGTACACACGTGTATTCAAGGTGCAAAGAAAGGATTTTAATACCTTTTACATGTTGGTTACACCACATGACATTTTTAAAGCCATTAGATCTTTTGTGTGTGTGTGTGTGAGAGAGATTGAGTGTCACCTGTCCAGGTTGAGTTTGTGTGCCAGTATTCTCCAGTCATTGCCGCGTGTATGTGGTGCGTCCAGACTGCTGCAGAGTTTTGTTCTGACGCGGAGTGGTATTCTGAATGCATTCGGACCCGTCAACACAGTGATACTGCTGCCTGGATCCATCAGGGATGTGTCAATGCTCTGAACGTCCTGCAGTACACACATATACATTTTCTCCAGAAGACTCCAGATAAGATTTTGTGTGTGTTTGCTAACTCTCATTGGGATTTATGTCTTCTAGTGTCATAAACAAACCAATTTACACAGTGCTGATCTGACCAATAACATACATGTCTTACTATAACTAAAATAAATAATAATTAAAAAAACATTCAAAGGCTTGATGCTCTTTATACTGACCTGAGCCACAAATTCTCTCATTGAATCACTTTGTCTTCACCACATGGGATACGGTTACTCTCAAATATAATCAAATCCCTTTATTGTCACTCAACCATATACACAAATGCAACTCTTATGGTATTTATAAATGTTCTCACTAAATAAAGGGTGTTTCACTACTTGGCTTCTTGGAAACATTATCGTCCGACTTTTCAAATGCATTTAAAATCCAAGCTGAAAGTGCAATTATCTGTGAGTATGTGTGGAGATGCGTTCATGAGATTGTTCGTAAAAAAGGAACAGCACCAAATATACATTAGTTTCAAGAAAAATGGAGGATGTGAAGACTGGAGTGAGAGAAATCAAGTAGTCTTGCTAAGGCAGACTTCTGACTATCAGCATGAAGTCTGGTCCAGTCGTAGCTTTTTTGGGCCAAGAATCATCTACTTTGACAAGTAAAAAAGACCATCTGACAGACATGTTAATCGTTTTTTTTATATACACTGATCAGCCACATCATTTAAACCACTTAACCACTTAAAACCCCAATGGCACCTATCAAGGGGTGGGATATAGTAGGCAGCAAGTGAACCGTCAGTTCTTGAATTTCATGTATTGGAAGCAGGAAAAATGGGTAAGTGTAAGAACATGAGTGACTCTGACAAGGGCCAAATTGTGATGGCTAGCAACTGAGTCAGAGCACCTCCAAAACGGCAGGTCTTGTGGGTGTTTCCAGTATGCAGTGGTTAGTACCTACCAAAAGTGGTCAAAGGAAGGACAACTGGTGAACCGGCGACAGGGCCATGGGCGCCCAAGAATCATTGACGCATGTGGGGAGTGAAGTCTAGCCCGTCTGGTCCGGTCCCACAGAAGAGCTACAGCTGAAAAAACGTAATGCTTGCCATGATAGAAAGGTGTCAGAACACGCAGTGCATCGCAGCTTGCTGTGTATGTCAGAGTGCCCATGCTGACCCCTGTCCATCTCTGAAAGTGCCTACAATGGGCATGTGAGCGTCAGAACTAAACCATGGAGCAATGGAAGAAGGTGACCTGTTCTGATGAATCACGTTTTCTTTTAGATCATGTGAACAGCCGTGTGTGTGTGTGTGTGTGTGTGTGTGTGTCGTTTACCTGAGGAAGAGATGGCAGCAGGATGCACTATGGGTAGAAGGTAGGCCAGAAGAGGCAGTGTGATGCTCGCGGCAATGTTCTGCTGGGAAACCTTGGGTCCTGGGATTCACGTGGATGTTACTTTGACATGTACCACCTACCTAAAGATTGTTGCAGACTACCTACACTCCTTCATGCCAACGGTATTCTTTGATGGCAGTGGCATCTTTCAGCAGGATAATGTGCCCTGCCACACTGCAAAAATCACTCAGGAATGGTTTGAGGAACATGACAAAGAGTTCAAAGTGTTGACTTGGCCTCCAATTTCCCCAGATCTCAATACGATGGTGCATCTATGGCAAGGCTATTCAAATGGCGTCCCGCAGGCCAAATTTGGCCCAGCAATCACCTTTGTCTGGCCCCCCTCTTTTTTATCAAATTGCCAAAACTCAGCATTTATAAGACTCAGCAATTAGCGGTGAGTTTAACAACACTCATTGGCAGAGCGGGCCTTGTAGCTCAGCGAGTATTGATGCTGACTACCACCCCTGGAGTCATGAGTTCGAACCCAGGCTTGCTGAGTGACTCCAGCCGGATCTCCTAAGCAACCAAATTGGTATGGTTGCTAGGGAGGGTAGAGTCACAAGAGGTAACCTCCTCGTGGTCACGATTAGTGGTTCTGACTCTCAGTGGGGCATGTGATAAGTTGTGCTCGGGTCGCAGAGAGTAGCATGAGCCTCCACATGCTGCGAGTCTCAGCGAGCCACTTGATAAGATGCACGGATTGACGGTCTCCGAAGCGGAGGCAACTGAGACTTGTCCTCTGCCACCTGGATTGAGGTGAGTAACTGTGCCACCACGAGGACCTACTAAGTAGTGGGAACTGGTCAATCCACATTGGGAGAAAAGGGGAGAAAAATAAAAAAAAGCGTCTTTTTCAATCAAATGTTTTTATATGGTAAATAGTCTGCACTTATATAGCAACTTTAACCTTAGCGGTATTAAAAGCGCTTTACACTGCGTCTCATTCACCCATTCATACACCAATGAAGGCAGAGCTGCCATGCAACACGCTAGCCTGCCATTGGGAGCAACTTGGGGTTCAGTGTCTTGCCCAAGGACACTTCGGCATGTGGAGTCATGTGGGCTGGGAATCGAACCGCCAACCCTGCGATTAGTGGAAAACCCGCTCTACCACCTGAGCCACAGCCGCCACATATAAAATTGCATAGTTGTGTGGAGTTGCTTTTATTGTCTATTCTTGAAGTGTCAGACGATTGTGTCTCATCTGTTCAGGGTCTGTAGGGCTTGGGAAAAAAATTATGAAGTGAAACTGAACCTGTAAATATCCTGATAATCTCTGGTTGTATATACAGCTGTGAGTCAGCCCTCTCAATCACGAACAGCATCAACTCAGTTTGTGCTTATGCCAATGATTACCTAAACAAAAATCTGGCTCCTGCACTGGCTATTGTGTGCAAAAATTACAATATTTGGAGGAATATTTTTTCCTCAATAAATAGGATGAAACTTTATAGAGTATATGGAAGAATAGAAATGTTATCTCTTTTATTTCCAAAAAAGAATATCACATTAAGTAAACATGAAATTTGTATATGACCATTGTTTTTATATGGGGGTTGATATTGTGAGAGGGCTTTAGCAGGTCAAAATGTTTCTCCTCAGTTTTAATTATTTGTAAATATTAATATGAATATTTGCACAGTATTAAGGGTGCAATGAATTGCACTGAATGTGTTAGCTAAGATAAATATGGAAAAAAAATTGGCAAAAGCAAGAAAGTAGTTGAAGAGCCCTGATCTATGGGATGTACTTGACCAACAAGTCCGATCCATGGAGGCCCCACCTCACAATTTACAGGACTTAAAGTATCTGCTGCTAAATGTCTTAGAGCCAGATACCACAGGACACCTTCAGAGGTCTTGTGGAGTTCATGCCTCGACGGGTCAGAGCTGTTTTGGCAGCACGAGCGGGACCTACACGATATCAGGCATGTGGTTTTAATGTTGTGGCTGATGTGTATGATGTTTAAGAGTGCATGATTCTGAAATCGGATATAATTCTGAGAATGCAGTGGAATATCTAGGTATATATTTTCAAAGATAATTTCTCACAATAAATACAATGAAATCTAAGATTAGTCAATCTAATTCTCTAAAATGAGGACAGCATGGAGGCATTGCAGAGCCCTCTGAAACGATATAAACAAAACAAGCAATGTTTTGGTGGTGTATGTATAAATGTTGGTGGAGTTAAGTGATCGACCAATATGTTTTTAATTTAATGGCCGATGCAATATCTAGAGAGCAGGATGGCCGAAGGGCAGATATACAATATTTCTATCAGGAAGACTCACAGCCGGAGTGAAATTTTAAGATGACATTTATTTGATGAATATAAAACAGAAAGTTAATGTCTCTCTTTGGCGTAGGACCCATCTGGCGGTTCGAAGAAGTTGTAATCGAACCGTCCTATCCTGCCAGAGATAGGAGGCAGGGGCGAGAAGCCTACCCCCCGTGCAGGATGGGACTCAACTGGTGGTGGTGGGGTGGAGGAGGTTGCTGTGTTAGCACACTGAAACAGCAATGTGATTGTGAGCAGACTTATAAAGCAACGGCTTACATATGATTGGCTGGGAATTACCCAGCTAATGGCGTGATGATGTACAGCTGCTAGTCTTCCCACTAGAACTACGCTGCGCTTACACATATTGTATGATATCACACAATCCACAGGAATATGCTCTTTGGAGAAAGAAATCACTGGTTTTTGTGCTAGTTTTGTGTGGTTTGTGAATGAAATCTTTTAAAGATATTCAATCATATTGCTTAAACGATATGTGACTTTAATCTCTTTTGAAATTCAATACCTTTTATTATTTTTTTTTGTATAAACACCACTAATACTCGATTACGGGATTTGCCGAAACAAGGTCCAAGGATAGCGGAGTCATCGCAGAAACAAAACGAGCAAATTTCAGTCTTTCTCTGATCAACACATCGACTCATTCCAATTTTTTTGGGGTGTAAAATCAGCAGCATTTAAAACAAGCCCCGAAGAGTCCATTCACCAGTCAGACACATATACAAGCGCTCTGTATCCCAGAAAGACTCAATTTATTGCAGTGCATCCATCTTTAATGATAATGAATCTGTGCTGTTCTTTATTAGAGACATTGATTACAGCAGAGGAGAGCTAGAAAAAAATTGCTTTGGCTTCACGAAAAGACTTTGTGATGTATTAGACAGGCAGTCAGGGTGTTAAGAGCAGCTGAGAACACTTCTCACACTGCTGTTAGAGATTAAAGAGAAAACAGCCTCTTCTCCTGAGATGGAAAGAAATTGGAAGTGATGGTAGAAAGAGTGAGGAGGAACTGGATACTGCTGACATAGAGGATGGCTCCGTTCCAAACTCTAGTTAGTCTACTTCCTAAACTGCATTTTAAGGCATCAGTCGTGTGCTCCCAACTCAAATTTCAAACAATGAGTAGCGAAATGATGCAGTTGCTGCCTATGTAGGGTGAATAAATCAGTCACTGAGGATTCATTTCAGTAAGCATCTTTAGAAGGTAGCTTTCCAAAGCAGGCTGTAAAAGGTGAGGCAGAATGAATGAGATAAATAGTGAGAGGGAATTCATGTCACGGGATGACAGCATTTACAGACGTGTGTGTGTTTTCAGTCTGTGCAAATATCAATGGTCTAAAATAGTCACATCATTACGGGCGGAACAGCAGGGGGCGTAAGTGGGTGAGTTACCTCAGTCAGGGTGGTGTAGAGCTGGAAGATCTGACCTTCTCCCTCCACCTGTCTCACACACAGCTTACAGCACAGCTCACACACTCTCACACTCTGACGCTCCAGTGTGAATGAGCAGTGCGGCCTCCTCACAGAACCACTCCACATCTGAGAGAACGACAGCTCCTGTACACAGACGCAGAAAAAGCTTCAAGCACTAACACTTCGTTCTAACTCTTGTATCTATAATTCAATCAAATAACATGTTTTACAATTCATGTATCCCCCTTTCCTTTCATTCCGTTCCTTTTTGCTTTCATCTCCTTCCCTTCCTTTTCCTTTACGTTGTTTCCTTTCATTCAATTTACTTTCATTTCCTTCTTTTTACTTTCCCTTCCTTTTGCTTTTAACTTTCGTGTTTTTCTTTTCTTTCCTTTTTGTTTCCTTCTTTGGCTTTTCCTTTAGTTTCAGTCAATTCCCTTACCAATCCTTAATTTCCCTTTTCTTTTCCTTTCCTCTCTTTCCATTGAATTTCCTTCGCTTTTCCTTTACCTTCATTTGGTTTTATTCCCTTTCCATTCCTTCATTTCCCTTTTGTTTATTTTCCACTTCCTTTCCTTTTCGCTTCCTTTCCCTTACTTTCACTTTTATTTTTGCTCCATTTTCTTTTCCTTAACTTTCCTTTTATTTCCTTTTGTCCTTTCTTTTACTCCTTTTTCCATTTCCTTTCCTTTCATTTCGTTTCCTTTTCTTTCCCATCCTCATTATTCCTTTTGTTTTCCTTTGTTTTCCCTTCCCCTTTCCCCTTCCTCTTCCCATTTTGTTTAATTTACTTTTCTTCCCTTTCCTTGAAATACCTGGTATTTGGTGAGTTGTTTGCTTTTCCACTGTGTGTGTATGTCATGTATGGAGAGTCTCAGGTTGTGGTTGCTGGAATTGAAGTTCATAGTCTTTGGTTCATCCAGCAATTTTCCACCAATCTGTTTTTCTATCTGTAAAACCTCCTGTACACACACACAATCCGCAATGTCAGTTATGTTGGGGATTTTAATGAGGTTCATATCATAGAAAGCAGGATTTTTCTTCTTTTTTTTTTAAATAAAAGAGGTCATGTTCTATATAGACAAACTCATTCAAAACCCCAAACTCCCTCCACACTCCTGCCAGACAATATATTGAAACAAAGGAACAAAAATGTCTCTTTTGGAAATTGTCATGATCTTGACACCACAAACATAAACTCATTAAAATATGATTGGCCATATTTTTATTTCAACATCTATTCAACATTCACCAACTTGACTCGTTCTGATGAATGACAGTGTGAACTATGTCAATCATAAAAGAGGTCATTTACATACAGCTCTGGAAAACATTAAGAGACCACTGCAAAATGATCAGTTTCTCTTCATTTACTCATACTTTATGATTTATTCATACTATACGATATATGTGTTTGAGTAAAAAAAAATATTTGAGTTTTATTCTATAAAGTACTGACAATATTTCTCCCAAATTTCAAATAAAAATATTGTCATTTAGAGCATTTATTTGCAGAAAATTACAACTGGTCAAAATCACAAAAAACAGATGCAGTGTTTTCAGACTTCGATTAATGCAAAGAAAGTACAATAAGTACAAGTACATATTGCTGAAGCACTCCCAGATCGTCACGGATCCTCCACCTGGTCGTCTAATGGTTAGACGGAGACCTGGAGAGGACCTTAAGCCACATTATCTCACACCCAATGTGAAATTTGGTGGAGGACTGGTGATCTGGGGGTGCTTCAGTAAGGCTGGAATTGGGCAGATTCATCTTTGTGAAGGGCGCATGAAAGAAGCCACTTATAAGGTTATCCTGGATGAAAACTTGCTTTGTGCCCTAACAATGTTCCCCAACTCTGAGGATTGGATTTTCCAGCAGGACAATCAATGTGTGGATGGAGGAGAACCAGATCAAGACCCTGTTATGGCCAGCCCAATCTCCAGACCTGAACCCCATTGAGAAACTCTTGGAAGATGGATGGTCACAAGCCATCAAACAAAGTCGAGCTGCTTGAATGTTTGACCCAAGAGTGGAATAAAGTCCCCCAACAGCAATGTGAAAGACTGGTAGAGAGGAAGACAAGACGCATGAAAGCTGCCCTTAAATGATTGATTGAGCTTACACTCACCTTTAAAGTATCCTGAGTGTCGTTGAGGCAGTACACTCTGATGTGGTAATCCAGTCCTGATGTAACGACAGGTCCAAAAACGGCCAGTTTGATTCGTTTAGCTGCTGACGGACAGATGCTCTGGCCAATCAGACAATAAGATCCTAGAGTTTCAGTCAGGATATGACACGCCTCGTCCTCCAGCTGAACATAGCAGGAAGTTGTGAACTTCTCCTCTCCGACCACAACAACATCCTGGACACATATTGGATGTGGAGTGTACTGTAAATGTAATACAACTTTACATACTTACTGTTTCATATTGTTGAGGTGCAATGTTCCGCCCAAGGGACATTGACATTTTTTGCATACTGTACCATCCAACAATGTTATTAATGTTGACTATATATCATTTAAAAGGTCTATTTGAACGGTCTATCAATATATATTTATATGAAATTATTTTTTTTCTTTTGATTTTGGAGTGAAATACGAGCTCAGCCATGTTCTTGAGAGGTTTCTTGAGATTCCCTTCCCAAATATAGTCACAATGCAGTTTTTTAGGACATTTGGTCCACACAAAGAATAAAACTCGCTCGCCACACACACACTAACACATACAGCGAAACGGTGTGTGTGTGTGTGAAGGAATCCCAGCCCTGATAAAGGAAGTAGATTCCTGCAGATAAATTTACCCCATCCCTCTTGCAGCTCCACTCTTTAAATAATTGAATTTTGTGTTGTCTATTTGCAGAAGCCCACCATGCACAGCAGGGCCAATTTAGCCTGCCTGCCTTCACTGATAGTTACATTTATTTTCCAGTCATGTTTTCTGTGTCTCGGCAGGATAAGTAGTTTATTGAAATGGAGCTGCTCATCTCCAGAGCTCCTGGCCCGGTTCTTCTTGCTGTAATATTTTCATTCAAATACTGGGAGTCCTATTTGGCAGTATTGTAAGTCCTCACCTCCCATTGGTCGTGCTGCGTGTGGTTCTTGAGAATGATTTGCCAGTTGTCAGAGTGGGCGTGTGTGCAGTGGTGTAGGGTGAGGATGACGGGACGTGTCAACAGAGCGCTTGCAGGACCACAGCTGACCACTTCACTGAGCACAGCCTCCCCGTCACTGACCGCTGGCCTGAGAGAGACAGAGAGATTGCTTTAGCATAGATTTACATATCACAATATATCAATACGCACTAACGCGTGACTAAAGTCAACAACGGGCATTGCAAAAATAATCATTGTTTTTGAACAGCTCTCCGGAATAATCTTTCTGTCTTTCATTGGTCGAAAAAATAAAGATTGTCCCAACCCCAAACTCATGCGATTGGTTGAGCCAAAGTTGCTGTGACTCACTGGTCAGGATACTTAAACAAATAGATCACCATTGCAATCTGTGTGGGTAAATATGCTTTCTTTCTTCATGGGTCATTGACAAATAAGGTTTTTCAAAGCAACAAAAATGAAAAATCTTTTAAAAATCTAGTTTAAAATATGTGTCAAGTTTGTGGAAAAGTGATCTTTGCGTACATTTGGAATTCATTCATTTTTATAAACGTTTAGAGCATTTTCTCCCAAAAATAAATAAATAAAAAAAAGTTAAATGTATTAAGATACTTTCATTGCAATTTGAATCCACGTTTACACAGTTTAATCATTATTTCATGAATCATTATTTCATGAATCATTATTTTTCAAGGATAAATTTTTTTATATACAAATATTCATTCATTATTAAGTCACAAATAAGTTTTCTCAGGGTTAATACATTTGACTTGAACAAAATGTGCTTTTGCATAGAAAATGTCTATATATATATATTAGAGCTGTCACTCGATTAAAATTTTTAATCTAATTAATTACATGGTGTCCCGATTAATTAATCGCATATACAAATATTTGCTGAGAAAGCCCCTCATATAAAAATAATTCAATATATAATGATTAAACATATTTATATCAATATATAATTATACATAGTTATCTTTATTTAAAAATTATATATATATACACTACCGTTCAAAAGTTTGGGGTCACTTACTCATTCTTTATTTATTTATTTATTTCACATTTTAGAATAATAGTAGTCAGCAAAACTATGGAATAATAGAAATGGAAATATGGGAATTATTTTGTGACCAAAAAATCCAAAATAAATCCAAAACTATGTAATATTTTAGCATCTTCAAAGTAGTCACCCTTTGCCTAGATTTTGCAGACATGTACTCGTGACATTTTCTCAACCAACTTCTTGAGGAATCACCCCGGGATGCTTTTTAAACAGTATTGAAGGAGTTCCCATCTATGTTGGGCACTTATTGGCTTCTTTTCTTCATATTTTGATCCAAGTCATCCATTTCAAAAACTTTTTTTTTTTTAGGAAATTTTAGATTTGTAATTAAATAAATGTATATGTTTTGACAGAATAATATTTTGTCTACAAAGTTAATTTCAAACTTTTAAGCATACACCTTCAGATCAAAAGATTTTTAAGATCATGAGAAACATTTCAGACAAGTGACCCCAAACTTTTGAACGGTAGTGTATATAATTAAAAATATTCAGATAATTAAAATGCTTTACATTCCTGTAGCAGAAGAGTTAATAATTAATAAGACAAAAAGCGGCTTTAGAATACAATGTATTGTTTACTACCATATTATTGATCATAAGTCAATCATTGACACACAGTTCACAGCAATCCATTACACAAGTGAATTTGTCAATCAGTTGGAGATTTATTATGAGGGCTTGTTCCGTCAATGTACACCAGCGTCAGACATCTCGGGTGCGTTGAGTCATAAACATAAAATGTTTAGGTCACTGTTTCAAGTTAAATATAGTTTAATACTCTATCTTTAAACACATCTTGAGATCCTTTAGTTCGAATTTGCGCTCCTTCAAGTGTTTTGAACGCAAGAACGTAACGCATGTTTGTGTTGTTCTGCTGAAGTGTTTCTTCACTGTATAAACTGTGTGTTGCTCACACAGCTGAAGTTTCACTTACTGCCCTCTGGAGTAAACAGGTGGTACTACAAGCTTGGCATTGTGATTAATTGCGTTAATTTTTTTTTAACGTGTTATTTTTTATAAAATTAATTGCACCGAATTAACGCGTTAAATCGACACCCCTAATATATATATTAGATCATTTTTAAACCTCATGCATTTGAGTGTTTAAAGGTTCCTCTCTGTTTTGTTTTTAGTTCAATTCTTTGGTCAAATGACAGTAAAATGGTAACCTGCGTGTTGGTTACAGCACATGACTTTGATTTGGTGGACAGAAGTTTTTTTAATATTTATAATATTTTTCAAACTAAATTGTTTCACTGCTTATTTCTTTTAAGACATTATAATAAAATATTATTCGCATTACCAATGTCAACATTTCTTTTTTTAGGAATTTCAACATGACATTTTTTTTTTTACTTTAAGCCCCAGAAAAAATATCAAAATGATTTTTGAAATCAATAATTGAAAACATGCTCATCACAGAAAAAATGTCTTTAAGTAATTGTTTGTGTGAGTTGCATTTTGTAATGTATTTGCACATAACTTAATTAGATCGGTTACTGTGTTGCAAATGAAACTAAAGAGATATCCTTTAAATTTCTTCATAGAAAATATCCTGAAAAAAACACGATTTCATCTGGAAATCATTGTTCATTTCATAACAGTGAAAGAAACTACAGTATACTATCCATATTTGCTTGTTTTTGAATGTCCTTTTTCATCTTCCTTTTAGCGTGCAAATGAATTTAGTCCTCAATAATCAACTGATTCACGTCTTTATTGTGATATTTTTAAAGCCATTTAAAACCCAATTTCTGAAGAGCCCTTGTTATTTTTATATTTTTGGTCTAAAACATGAGAAAGCCAGGAATAATGTCTCATTGCTTCAAGGATTATTCTGGGTTCAATACAAGTTAAACTCAATCAACAGCATTTGTGGCATAATATTGATTGCTACAAAATGTCATTTCGACTCGTTTCTCATTTGGAGGTTCCAGTGAGGCATTTACAAAGGAAGTGAATTTTTGGAGGGTTTAAAGGCAGAAATGTGAAGCTTAAAATTTTATGAAAGCACTTACATTAAATATTCTGTTAAAAGTCAAGTATTATTTGAGCTGTAAAGTTATTTAAATTGTCATTTTTATAGTCAAAATCATGGAGACCAAAGGGGTGTCTGGGTGATTAGGTCATGTGTTTTGTCGTTATTACCTCATGCTCTCTGTCCTCTGTATGGTCACAAACATCTCGTACACACGACCCGGAGGAATCGCCCCTGCTGGAACCAACAAACTCACACCTGAAATAAAATGAACAGTCCTTAAAGAGATGATTTGTGTGAATAGACAGACAGACAGATAGATGATCTGCTTTGAGGGATATAGATAGATAGATAGATAGACAGACAGATAGATAGATAGACAGACAGACAGATGATCTGCTTTGAGGGATATAGATAGATAGATAGATAGACAGACAGATAGATAGATAGACAGACAGACAGATGATCTGCTTTGAGGGATATAGATAGATAGATAGACAGATGATCTGCTTTGAGGGATATAGATAGATAGACAGACAGACAGATAGATAGATAGATAGATAGATAGATAGATAGACAGATAGACAGATGATCTGTTTTGAGGGATATAGATAGATAGATAGACAGACAGACAGACAGACAGATAGATAGATAGATAGATAGACAGACAGATGACCTGCTTTGAGGGATATAGATAGATAGATAGATAGATAGATAGATAGATAGATAGATAGATAGATAGATAGACAGATGATCTGCTTTGAGGGATATAGATAGATAGACAGACAGACAGACAGATGATCTGCTTTGAGGGATATAGATAGATAGATAGATAGACAGACAGATAGATAGATAGACAGACAGACAGATGATCTGCTTTGAGGGATATAGATAGATAGATAGACAGATGATCTGCTTTGAGGGATATAGATAGATAGACAGACAGACAGATAGATAGATAGATAGATAGATAGACAGATAGACAGATGATCTGTTTTGAGGGATATAGATAGATAGATAGACAGACAGACAGACAGACAGACAGACAGACAGACAGACAGATAGATAGATAGATAGATAGACAGACAGATGACCTGCTTTGAGGGATATAGATAGATAGATAGATAGATAGATAGATAGATAGATAGATAGATAGACAGATGATCTGCTTTGAGGGATATAGATAGATAGACAGACAGACAGACAGACAGATAGATAGATAAACAGACAGATAGATGATCTGCTTTGAGGGATATAGATAGATAGATAGATAGATAGATAGATAGATAGATAGATAGATAGATAGATAGATAGACAGATGATCTGCTTTGAGGGATATAGATAGATAGACAGACAGACAGACAGACAGACAGATAGATAGACAGATAGATAGACAGACAGACAGATGATCTGCTTTGAGGGATATAGATAGATAGATAGATAGATAGATAGATAGATAGACAGACAGATGATCTGCTTTGAGGGATATACTGTAGACAGACAGACAGACAGATAGATAGATAGATAGACAGACAGACAGACAGATAGACAGACAGATAGATAGATAGATAGATAGATAGATAGATAGATAGATAGACAGACAGACAGACAGATGATCTGCTTTGAGGGATATATATATATATATAGATAGATAGATAGATAGATAGATAGATAGATAGACAGACAGATGATCTGCTTTGAGGGATATACTGTAGATAGACAGACAGACAGACAGACAGACAGATAGATAGATAGATAGATAGATAGATAGATAGATAGATAGATAGATAGATAGACAGACAGACAGACAGACAGACGATCTGCTTTGAGGGATATAGATAGATAGACAGATAGACAGACAGATAGATAGACAGACAGACAGACAGACAGACAGACAGATAGATAGATAGATAGATAGACAGACAGACAGATAGATAGATAGATAGATAGATAGACAGACAGACAGATAGATAGATAGACAGACAGACGATCTGCTTTGAGGGATATAGATAGATAGATAGACAGACAGATAGACAGACAGACAGATGATCTGCTTTGAGGGATATAGATAGATGGATAGATAGATAGATAGATAGATAGACAGACAGACAGACAGACAGACAGAAAGACAATCTGCTTTGAGGGATATAGACAGATAGACAGATAGATAGATAGATAGATAGACAGACAGACAGACAGACAGACAGACAGACAGACAGACAGACAGATAGATAGATAGATAGATAGATAGATAGATAGATAGGATGTATGGACATTATTTTTATACTATCAGAACACAGTTCTAACAGACGGCTTTTGGTGGAGGAAGTGTTTTATATGATTATACATGATTCATAATGACAGCAGAGATCTGTCATTTCTGCTGTTCATAAAGTGGAGGACTATCTGCTGCTCATCCTGTCACCCTCACAATTAATGCATCACTGTCATATCTCCATTATATGAATGTGAGATTGTAAATGTGATATTTCCACTCCCGTGTTGTACATCATCTTACTGGAACCCATTATAACCATATGCCTTAATTAGACTAACGTAGAGCCATCAACACAATTAATCATCATACAGTAAATTACATCACAGAGCAATCCATAAATATCTTGAACAAAGCCCGACACTCAGTGAGTGTGATGGTGTATCATCAATCATGCATACTGGAAGCATGCCGGTGATTCTCCAATTAGTGAAACTTTTCTGTTCACAAAGATGATTTAAAGATAAAAAGAAAAAAAGCATGTTTTTAGTTAGGATTAGATAAGTTATAAGATAACTTATTTTTACGGTGAAGAAATAGTACATATACATGATATCTGGATTTGAGGCTTCTCCCCTTACCAGACCTTTTATATTCACCTTTATAACACATTTACAGCAGCAAGAAAAGTATGTGAACCCTTTGGAATTGCCTTCCTATGTTATTTATTAATAAAATGTGGTCTGATAATTAATAAACACGATCTTCTTTAAGCAATAATACACAAATAATTGTAATTTTCATGTCTTTATTGACCATGTTGTTTAATTTTTCGCAGTCCATGCTGGAAAAAGTATGTGAACCCTTGCATAAAATAACTGGTAGAACCTCGTTTGGCAGCAATAACCACCTCCAGACGTTTCCTGTAACACTTGAACAGCCTTGTATATCACTGAGGAGGGATTTTACATCATTCCTCCCTACAAATATGTTTCAGTTAATTAATATTTCTGGTATTTCTTGCATGATCAGCACCTTTCAGGTCATGCCACAGCATCTCAATTGGGTAGAGGTCTGGATTCTTGATGTTGCCATTCCAAAGCATGAATTCCTTCCTCTTTAACCATTCTGTTGTTACCAGTCTGTTTGTTTTGGGTTAGTGTCTTTTAAATTTCAGATGATGCACCGCTACCCCTGACATTCTCCTGTAAAATCTCTTGATACAGTTTTGAATTCATTGTTCCATCAATTATTGCATATAACTCTCCGGCCCTAGTTTTTCTTGTAGTGGGCATATGAACAAATATTTTCACAGTTATAGAGTTTTCTGCAGATCTTTTGCTGTTACTCTTGTTTTTTTTTTCTTCTTACTTCATCACTACATGTTGTGCTCATGGGGTGATCCTTGCAGGGCACCCAGTCCACGGCAAAGTAACAACAGTACAGAATTTCCTCCATTTGTAGACAGTTTGTCGTACTGTGGATTGATGAACATCCAAATGTTTTTGGAGCCTTTTCCAGCTTCATGATCCTCTGAAAAGTCAGATCTGACATTTGTTTAAATCAAAGCATGGTTCACATGCTTCTTGAGGAGCTCCGACTCTGTTAGTACACAGACTGTACTGTTTTTAAATTGCAGGGCACCTTTACAGTCCACACATACAATCTCAGCTCAATGACTGAAACACTAGCTTTTTTTTTTTTTTTTAGAAGTCATTAGCCCAGAGGTACATATACTTTTCCAACTCTAGACCTTGAATGTTGAAATGGTATATTCAGAAATGGAATTCTGCTTGTCTGATTTAAGTCCTATCTCTCAGGTAGGTCCATCAAGATAGTCTAGAGAGGTGAGGTATCCAAGCCACATCAGCTACTTACTGGGGTACCTCAGGGATCAGTGCTTGGGCCACTTCTCTTCTCCATATACACAACATCACTGGGACCCATCATTCAGGCACACGGTTTCTCTTACTACTGCTATGCTGAAGACACGCAACTCTACTTGTCTTTCCAGCCAAACAACACCACAGTGACTGCTCGAATCGCTGCCTGTCTGGCAGACAACTCAGCCTGGATGAAGGAACACCACCTGAAACTTAAATCAGCCAAGACCGAACTCCTTGTCTGTCCAGCCAACCCTGCTGTTGAACACAACATCAACGTGCAGCTGGGTTCAACTACAGTAACACCTTCCAAAACTGTCAGAAATCTAGGGGTAACCCTAGATTACTAAATTTCACAGACCACATCTCAAAGACTGCAAGATAATGTAGATTTACACTCTACAATATCAGGAAGATAAGACCCTTCCTCTCTGTACATGCCACACAACTGCTTGTTCAGTCACTTGTCACAACTAGACTGGACTACTGTAACGCTCTCATTGCAGGCCTTCCTGCATGTGCAATTAGACCTCTGCAAATGATCCATAATGCAGCAGCACATCTGGTCTTTAATGAACCAAAGAGAGCACATGTTACACCACTCTTTGTCTCTCTCCACTGGCTGCTGGTTGATGCATGCATTAAATTCAAGGCTCTGATGCTGCATACAAAACAGTCACTGGGTCTGCTCCAGCATACCTGAAATCATTTCTGCAGAGTTACACACCCTTTTCCATGAGCACTTAAACAGACACAAAAAAAATAAAATTCTTGTTGTACTTGAATACTATTCTGATGCTAGTGCAACTTTGTAATATGGCACTTTTCTTACCACTGTCTCTTTAAGATGATTCACTTATGTTTTGATGCTTTGGATAAAAGCGTCTGCCAAATGAATGTAAATGTATTTACCCAATGAGTACAGTTTATTATTTGTTTCAAATAACGTTGTCCGAGGTGATACAAATTTGGAGTATTTAAAAAAATCTAGATTAAAACACATGTATAATAAATATATGACTTTAAAAATGTAAAGTTGTGTAACCATAAAGTAAAAGGTATTTAAATATGAATTTTAAAAAAGGGTTGCAAATATATTTTTTATAAATATAATTTATGAGTCATGAATAGCAATAAGTTTTCTTAGGGTTACTCCATTTGACACAAACAAAATGTGCATTTTCATAACAATTTCTGAAAATAAATAAATCAGATTTTAAAAACTACACACATTCATGGGGGTCTAAATGAGTATCTTTGTATAATTGTTTTTTTCTAATATAACAGCTTGGCTACCTGCATGTTGGTAACACCACCTTATTTTTGCTTTGGTGGACAAAAGTTTTTCAAATATGTACTGCTAATTTTTTTCTGCATAATTGGAATGAAAGATTATTCTACGCATTTCAGCTTTTAAAGTGATTTATTTTTAATTTTCTCCAGACCTTTACATGACTCAGACATTTTTGACTTTATGCCCCAGTGAAAAAATGGAAAACCTGTTCATCATAGTAGAGGTATATTCAAGTAATGGATTTCTGTGAACTTAACAGATCTGGACAAAAAATTAACATCATGTCAAATAATAACAATTAAATTTTTTAGAGAACTACAGAGTTATATATGGAACGTAACAGAGGAGCACATCTTTGCCAGGGCAGCAAAGTGAAATTGGAAACAAGAAGATCCTAATTGTTATTCATTTTCCATAAAGACTTGAGTGTGTGTATATTTGGTATCATTTTGATTCAGAAACAATCTATTTATTTATATTTTTATAAATTGACTGCCAACTAACTTATTGTGTTTACAAGTCCAAACCAAGGCTTCTCCAACTTTCTCCAAAAACTGAAAAAAAGCATTACCATCGTATCAATTCATATCGATACAGATTTCCAGATTTGATTAGACTCCAATTCACAATTGATTTGATTCCGATTTTGTTATGATTAATTAGATTCTGATTCATTTGGGTATATTTCAGTTACAGTATAATAATACTGTAATAATACAGTCCAGAATGAAATTCTCTCACAGCTAAAGGTGCAAATTATACTGTGTACATAACTTGGTACGTTCCAAAAATATAAATAAAAAAAAATTACAACAGGGCCCAAACTATGCAGTTCAATTGCTAATTATTTAACAAACATGATAATCAACACACCCAAAATGTACAAATCAAGATCAATCTTGGGCTTTTAGGAAATAATCACTCAAATGAAGATCACAATCAATCTGAAAATTTATATTTTTACCCAGCCATCCCATCAAACATTGCAAATCCACTTAAGGCTTGATCAAGGCCGTGATTAGATCTTTATTGCAGGACATGCAAAAAGACATTTTATTTTTCATGTAGATTTCATAAGATTTTATAAGATTTCATGTAGTCATAAGTGACTGAATAATTACCCATTCATATGTGTGTATTGTATGATCTTACCTGAGTTGGGTATAATCAGATGTCCTCCTAGCGAGTTAAACGACCCCACTGCAGTGCACGTGGGGTCTCGTGTACGTGCCAGCATCTGGTTGCGCAGAGTCATGGGGTCGCTGTCCAAAAGAGAGTGGGTGACTTTTGGGGACAGGGTGGCGGAGAGGTCAGATGTCATGTCGTCCTGAGGGGTCACTGTACCGGAGGAGTTGTAAACTTTGATTTTGAGGTTGGGGAGAGGAAGGGGATCCAGCAGAGGGGAGCTGGTCATGGCGATTTTGTCTGAGATGTCATGGAGGGCGTATACTGGACCGCGATACAGCGCTGCCGCAGTGGACATGTCAGGAGTCGCAGCCAGCAAGTCCGCTACAAAATCACAAAGGTTATATTACTATTAAATCAAAATCATTAATGAAACTCAATCTGTGAATGCTGTTGATTACAGAAAAATATTTAATCACTAAGTTAATTCATTAATACACTATATGTTCTTGCAAAATGTTTAAAACATAGAAAGTGCAACAGGTAATATAATAAAATGGCATTTGAAACAGAAATATATGTAAACTCCCTTTAATTGATGAGGCCGCAGCCATTTATATTATTTTCACGTGATTTCACAACAGTCAAGTGATTTCATAGAAATTGGACATGGCCCCTTTGACACCCGCTTTCCAGCACTTTCTAGAGATGTGAAAACAAATGTTGTGCAAGAGAGCTCCCAGTTTTGTTCAAAATTTGAGAGTTCTTTGGGGTGCATATGGATTGCATGTGTGGAGTTTGACCATGTTCTGTGCACACTTGTGCGAAATGGCCTACTTTAATTCCCTTATTCCATTTTTGTTTTTAATTTTTTGTATTTTCTTTATTCTTTTTTCCTCTTTTTATATAATATGGCCCCATCAACCACTGTTTTTTCCTTTTTAATAACCAGCCATCAGAATAAAACCCCCAAAGTTATTTCTACATTTTTGGCACCAGGAGTGGTGTATCTGACTGTTGGGAACCAATAGGTAATTTATTTATTTTTAAATATGGTGGAGGTGAAGATAGGTGCCTGTAGGACACAGAGTGGAGGCTTTCTTCAGTGGTGCAGTGGTCCATTGTATATGTGTAGGCCAGAGGTAACATGGTGATGTGACGAGACTGCTGGATGAGAGAGAGCGGGCACCTGATTTCCATTGATGCCACGGGGGTACTGTTTGATGAGACACCTATCTAGTGACAATAGTGCAAGAAAATAAGTATATTCCATGTATACAGACATTTGGCAACATATCCTTTGGTTTCAATGTTACGGACTGATTAAGAGACTTTTTGATTTGGCCACAAGTGAACATATTTTTACTGAGTTGAACTGAGATTAACTTTTCAAAATGTCAAAATCTGATGATGATAATCCAGAATTACAAAACACTGATGGTGAACATATTGCAGGTAGTTTGCATGATGTTCAGGGACATATTCAAGAACTCAACAGAAAGCATGATAAGACCATGGCAGCTATCACCACGTATATGTGCCAAGAGAGTGTCAGAGACTAAAAAACTCTTCTGCTGTACTACCCCTCATTGGCATGAACATCATTAGCAGATGTAGACAACTGGCTCATGCAAAGTTTCAACCTATCCTAGGTGGAGAGTTGCAGTCTGATTGGAGGGAGGCATTTCAGCAGATAGAGTGCCAGCATTCTAGAGAAGTGAAACGTAGTCCGAGTAGCTGGAAAAGACATGGTACACATACCTGCTTCATCAATTACAATGGTAATGGTCAAGGGAGCTAAGAATGTTACATGATGGTTCAAGGGACTTCCTGTTAGAACCAGCGAACACACTCTTACCTGGCAGTCTGATTATTGTTCCCTCTTTCGTGTCTTCAGATAAACTGTTGTTCCCTGTACAGGTTGTGAATCTCTCTCCAGAAGATATCTGTTCCAATGACACATGTGTGGTGAAATTTCAGAGAATCTATGTTGATACTGAAGAGATCAGTGTAAACACAAAAGACAGCCAGTTATTTGGGGCAGCAACAAGATACACATTGGTGGTACTCCTGAAAAGCAGACAGAGCTGAGTGATTTGTTGATGAAGTACTCTGATGTTTTTGCTCTCGAGGGTGAATACCTCAGTTTTACAGACAAAGTGCAACATGAGATTCACGTGGTGTATTATGTACTGGTGGACCAGCCTTATATGCTTATCCCACCCACTCAGTATAGGGAAGTCAGAGAACATATCACCAAGCTCCTTAAGAAAAGAGTGATCCTAGAAAGCACTAAAGTTTTTGCATATCCCAACTAAGCTGGGGTCAGAGCGCAGGGTCAGCCATGGTACGGCGCCCCTGGAGCAGATAGGGTAAAGGGCCTTGCTCAAGGGCCCAATAGTGGCATCATGGCAGTGTTGGGGCTCGCACCCTTGACCTATAGGTCAATAACCCACAGTCTTGTCAACCAAGCTACCACTGCCCCTTGCCAAGCTACCATTGCCCCTTGCCAAGCTACCACTGCCCCTTGAGGATCCCATTTGAGATCTCTTGAGTATTCTCGGATGCCCTTTGGGGTTTGCAATAGACCTTTGACATTTCAACGTCTTATGCAGGCTTCCATGGGTGATCATATTTTTCAAATCATGCACCTTGATGACATGCTAGTGTAACCGGCCCTGCTCGCCCCGCTTTGAACGGGACTCAAACCGGCATCTCCGGTGTGGGAGGTGGATGCGCTAACAAGGAGGCTAAAGGCCTCTAGTGTCAGTCGCTAGTGCACCTCTTGAGGTCAGGAGAGTGAGGTTTACACAATGCACTGGAGACTGGAAGTAGTCTGTAACAGACTAAAAGAAACAGTTCTCAAAGTTAAGCCTGAAAAGAGTAATTTTTTGCAGCAAGAAGTAACTTTCTTAGGTCATCAGATCTCAGCTTGAGGTATTGGTACTGTTCAAGGTAAAGTTGAAGGAATTATGGTTGATCTTAGGGTTCACTGAGGGTTTTTCTAGAACTTCTGGCCCCCTCTATGATTCAGTGTATCAAGCAGTTTGGCACCACAAAGAGAGAGTTTAGTGCTTTGCGGTCATCAGAGTGCCAATCAGCATTTGAGTTGCTGAAGGAGGATCTTACTTCTGCTCCTGTGGTAGGGTATGCAGATTTCAATCTTCCTTTCATATTGGAGACTGATGTGAGCAGTGAAGGCTTGGGTGCTGTTTTATACCAGCAGCAGGGTGTGTAAGGAGACTTACAGCTCATGCCAGTAGGTACTTCATAAAGCAGAAAGGAATGACAGAAATAACAGTAGCATGATACTTGAGCTACTGGCCCAGAAGTGGGCTATCTCTGAAAAAATCTGTGGTTACCTGCTGTGTTCCAAGTTTGTGGCCATCACAGATAACAACCCTCTGTGACATCTAAAAACAGCCAAGCCCGGTGCAATTGAGCAAAGGTGGATTGTTCAATTAGCCGTCTTTCATTTTGAGGTGATATAGCACCCAGGATGGCATAATGCAGCTGCTGATGCCCTCTCTAGGCAGCCATCTTCAGGGGAGCCTGCCACTCCTGAGGATGCAGAATATGATGACTGTAATGCCATCTGAAATATAATAAACAAAGGAACAGCCTTAGAACCCGACTTAGTGATGGCTGGTGAATAGTTCTGTAGGGCTAGACAGATCCATGCTTTAGAGTGTGGAGTAGAGGAAGGCAGTAACCCTCAAGAAAGTATGTCTAATCTGCCAGGTTATACAACAGCTGAACTGAAGTATTTTCAATTGAAAGATCCCACTCAGTTATTTCAGAACCATTTGGGAATGTAAACAAAAGTCCACCACTTGTGAGAGATCTGGTCTATTAAAGTGTGTACAGTCACTGATAAAGCTGTGGAAGTGTGTTAGAGAGCTGGAAGGCTTGTTTTATTGCATTGTAAATGACCAACATCATGGTGAATGTCAACCGTCATGTGTAAAAGAACTGGTCCTTTATAGTGTTCATGATAGTATGGGACATCAAGGCATTGAGTGCATGCTAAAACTTATGAGGCAACGATGCTTCTGGGTTGGTATGTATAATGATGTGGAGTGGTGGATCAAAAAGTGTCAAAGGCTGAGATTCATCCTCCGCCACCTGGATTGAGGCGAGTCATTACGCCCACATGAGGACTTGGAGTGCATTGGGAATTGGGCATTCCAAATTGAGGAGAAAAGGGGAGAAAAAAGTTTTAAAGGTGCATCTTAATCAAGATGCCACAGCCAAGGATATATTCTCCTATGAAGCCGTTTCTGGTTTCAAGGCCGCTTGAAGTAGTGGCAGTAGATTTTACTGTGTTTGAACTTGCCTCTGATGCCTGTGAGAAACAGTTAATAGTCACACAGGCATTTCCAACCAAGGATCAGAGGTCTGATACCACTGCCAAGATCCATCTGAAAGAGTGGTTCATGAAATGGTGTGCCTGAACGATTGCATTCTGATCAGGGCAGAAATTTTGAAAGCGACGTGATTGCTGAGCTGTGTAAAATGTATGGTGTAAAGAAAACCCACACAACACCCTATCGACCTCACGATAACGTTCAGTGTGAGCACTTTAACGTGATCAATGATGATCTATTACATACACTTCCCCCTTAAAAGAAACAATGTTGGCAAGAACACCTTCCTGAGTTGGTTTATGCTTATAATATAACACCATATGCAACCACTGGGAACTCACCATATTACTTACTGTTTGGAGTCAACCCGCATCTTCCAGTAGATGCACTGCTAGGTCAAGGGCAAACAATGGAGAGAAACCATGGTTGGTTAGTGATTCACCAAGACAGATTGAAAGAAGCTCATGAAAAATGCAGGGAACATGCCAAACTCAAGTCTGCTGAGAGACTTGCCATTTTGAATGACAAGGTCTTTTGCCCTGTGATTGATGTGGGTCAGCAGGTATACTTGCCTTACAAACTTTTGGGTAGGAACAAAATACAGGGGGGATTCATGGGGTTCTACTGTATATAGGGTCATATGTGCAGGGTACCAAACACATACAATTGAGCCCCTTGAGTGTGGTCCAATAAAGAGAGTCCATAGAGGTGACTTGTGCCACTGTCTTAACTCTGTTCTTGAGCCAAAGGTGACTGAGACCTGTTCTCCCATAACACCACAATCGAGGGGCAAATCTGTTTCTGAGCAGGTTGAGGTTGTGCATGCTGATCCTGGTTTTGTTGTGTTAGAAGTGGTCACATATACTAGTCTGCAAAAGAACCCTGTAAACCACGTGTCAGTTGCTGAAGCCCTTATAGGTGAACCTGTACTGATTTCAGGGAACATTGAACAACAAGGTTTGCTACCAGAGAGTTGAATCTAGCAATGACACAGTTCCTAGAGTGACTAAACCAGAGATGAAAAAGCCTGTAACAGCACCAAGGAGAACTAAAAGAAAGAATGCTGGCATACAATCAAACCAAAATCATTAAGAAGTGCTGTTTAACTCATGTCCTGACGTCCTCTCATGGGTGTTAACAAGCCAGGGTAGTGTGTTCTTTAGAGAAACTGTTAAAGAAGTGAAAAATATGTATTAAGTCATCAGGGATAATGACTTTTAAGACGAGAAATTTCATTTAATTTCATAATTGGACGTGGCTCCTATAAGAGTTTTGTGACACCCGCTTTTCGTCACTCTCTCGTGTTAGAGATGTGAAAACAAATGAGAGCTCCTGGTTTTGTTCATCATTTGAGAGTTTTTGGGATGCATATGGATTGCATGTATGGAGTCTGACCACGTTCTGCACACACGTGTGAACTGGCTTCGACCGTTTTTCATTGCACCTTATTTAATTTTCTTTATTCCTTTTTTTCTCTTTTTATATAATATGGCCCCATCGACTGCTGCTTTTTTTTTGTTTTGTTTTTTTTATTTTTACTAAACAGCCTTCAGAATAAAACCCCAAAAGATATTTGTGTATTCTGTGGTGATTATTTTCAACCCACTGACTACAGTTACTTGAATTTAACAATTCTGGTTTCGATTCTGATTCTACTTAATAATTCTGGTTTCTTTATTCTGGTTGGAGCCCGACAACCCCTGTTTACTGTCTACTTGTTATGTATGGATAATAAAATAATATAAAACTTTTGTGTTTTTTGTAGAAATTCATAACATGAGGGTGATTGAAATAATGATGAAATTTAAATTTTGGCGAACCATCCCTTGTGTGTGCGTTACTTTGAAATGGTTGCAAATTCCTTCTAAGCGTGTGTGTGTGTGTGTGTGTGTGTATTTGCAAAGAACTCTTATAGCCAGCGGCTGGTAATCTCCATACTGATTGCTCATTAACATTCAGCTTCCCACAGTGACTAAACATAAGATTGTCACTCTACACACCAGCTCTCCTCTCTCTCATTCCCTCTCTCTCTCACTTTCTAGTTACTCAGGTGTGCTTTACTCACTCTGAGCACTACACTTGCATTTCCAGTAATCATGTTCAAGTCATTCATCATAGTGTGATCGCTGGGACTGAATTGACCATATGCGTTTTTGTTTGTCCAGCATAATTTGCTTTCCCCCTCCCATGTCACCCCATTACAGGTGTTAACTACAGTACATACTAAACAAAACAATACTGTTTCTGTGACAAGTTTGAATGTTTCTGTCTTTAAATACCAATAAAAAAATAGTTTTAGAACCGATTATTTTTATGTTTACATAACTAATATGCAGAAATGATTTTAATCATATATTTTAATAATAGTTTTATTTATGGCTTTTAACTCAACGATTACTAAAATCTTTAGATGAGAACAATGGCTGTGTTTATGATGCAACGTTTGTGTTCAATAATATGGAAATAAACAATATACTGACTTAGAAAGCCACATTTTGTATTGTCTTATCAGTAATGTACTCATCTGCCACAATAATGTAATGCATTTTAATAATATTAATTATTATATTTATAATATACATTATATTTATAATTATTTAAATATAACCATTTATAACTAATCAATCATTATTGAATTGTTGATGTCTCAGGGACTTTCTTAAGACATATTTATATATGTGACAAATTGTGCTTAATTCAATTAATTAATCGGCATATCATGTCATTAATACAATTTTAATCCATTGACAGTCCTAATATATATATATATATACACACACACACATACATACATACATACTGTACACACGCACACGCACGCACGCACACACGCACACACGCACACACAACAGTTTTATGTTGTAGATTAAAAACAACTGGCTTATAAGAGTAATTCATTCGGCAATCGGATAGCACTGCGTTCCGTCCACAGAGGAGGAAAACTGCACGTTCAGGAATCATTAACGGAACCGAAAGTCATAATAAAATGGTTCCAAAATTTTAAAAAAAATATGGAATATTGGACAATCTTGGTTCCCAATGCTAATCACTGCATTGAAGATGTCCAGCGGTTAAGGCATGTTATAGGAATGTTTCATTAAATAAAAGATTGAGCAGAAAGTGTAAATATTGGTTAGAAAATATTGGTAAAGCCGTTCATCTCTTGATCTCTAGAAATTACACTGATTTAATTGTCATGAACTTAAGTACACATAAGAGTTTTTTCAGTTCATTTCAAGTCAGACGTTATACAATGTAATTTTGACTTGCCTTTCGTAAGTTTAATATTCACTCTGACTGATTCAGCAAATCGTTCAAACCAATAGCTTGGCCATTCTTCTTGACTAATTCTATTAGATAACCACCTCGTAAGAGTTTGCAAAGCATGTTTGTTTTTGTGTGCAGCTAGTAAATGCAACTGAATAGAAAGACACATTGTTTTTGTTTCATTTTGCAAATCCCGCCCATTTAAACTCATTTCGTTTGAACATTCGATTCGGACCGCTATTCACAAGTCAGGTGAAATAAGCTTCTTTTTACACAGGGGCGGAAGATCTAGCGATGCAGGAAACACTAGTATGTGTGCAGCCTACATTGCATCACACCTGCAAGACTGCAGTAAACAGGGCAAATCCGCAGCCCCTGGCAGAAGATCTCTTCAGCAGAGCAAGACACACAGCAACTGACGGATGTAGAACATCTCGTTTCCGCATCAAAACATTCTGCCAAGGTATTTATCATCTCATTTATTGACGTGCTCTACGGCGTCTCCGTACCACATCCTCACGATTCTTCCACCCTGACAGGGTGCCATTTACACCTCCAGCCTACTTCATGTTTAATTAACACAGAAAACGAGGGAGAAAATTGGAGAAAGATAGACAATATAGAGAGAGAGGGAGATGGCGAGCAAAAGTACGGTCCTTCATTAATGATAACCTGTTCAGGTTGGCCAGTGACAGGCATTCTAATGTTCCTCGGATAAAATGTCACCTTCCTCTCTCAGAATTTAACAGCGGAACCCCCGCTTCCAATCCGCTCAAAACTTGATTGGAAATTTAAGAATTTCTGTGTCTTATAGTGCCATTTAGCCCCCCCCCCCACACACACACACACGCGCACACACACGTTCACCTAGCTATCTAAACGAGTCTTGTCTCATTGTTTTGGTTATGCTGTTAAAATATGTTTGGTCCAAGCCATTTTCAATTGATGATCTATGTTCTTACATGTTTATTTCCATGTGTAGCAAAATAATATCAGTTTATATAAGATGGAAATTCAGTTCCTTCTAAATATTTTGATATCATCAATCTAAACTACAGAGAGAAAAATCATTCTAAACTAAATCATTAAATCATTAAATACATAATTAAATGCATAACTAAAACCATTCATCCGCTCACACGGGACACGTTTTTTCATCCGTCCGCATTGATTTGGAATCGTTTCTCCACATGAACATGCGCATGGTTGATGCACAACTTCTGACTTGATTTTTCAGCATCTCTTGCCATGAGACCAGCATCTTTAAGGTGATGTGTCAAGTTAAAAGCCTTTGTTTTGGAGCCTGGGTAGCTCGAGTGAGTGCGAGTTCGAATCCAGGGAGTGCTGAATGACTCCAGCCAGGTCTCCTAAGCAACCAAATTGTCCCGGTTGCTAGGGAGGGTAGAGTCACATGGGGTAACCTCCTCGTGGTCACTATAATGTGGTTCTCGCTGTCCGTGGGGTGCATGGTGAGTTGTGCTTTGATGCTGCGAAGGATAGCATGAAGCCTCCACACACGCTACGTCTCCACGGTAACGGGCTCAAGAAGCCACGTGATAAGATTCACGGATTGAAGGTTTTAGACGCATAGGCAACTGAGATTCGTCCTCCACCACCCGGATTGAGTCACTACGCCACCACGAGGACTTAGAGCGCATTGGGTATTGAGCATTCCAAATTGGGGAGAAAATAATAATAAATAAAAAAACATTTGTTTTTAATGTGTGAACAAAACAACACAAATGAAATAAATGGGACACATTTATTGATGTAATTTAATTATTTCATCTTTTAAAAAAAATGAAAACTTATTTTATTTTTATATTGAATTAATTAATTAATTTTGAGATATTTTAACATAAAAAAATAGTTTTTTTTAAAGCAAATATCTGCATTGCCAGGGTTATCCCAGGAAAATTGTATATGTGTATACTGTATGGGGTAAGTTGTCACATACAGTAAGCTATTTTGTTTGAGATCATTAGGCCAAATGGCATTGTGTATATTTCTGCCATTTTCCTCTTGTAATATATTGGCCAAAAAAAATAATAATCCACATTGTTTTGCCACTAGCCTGAACCAACTCCAGTAATTGCATTTTATGCAGCATTTATGCAGCTAGTGCAGAACTCAAATGCGCTAACATAATAAACATTTATTGACTCACCTGAGCGCGCCTGTTTGATGTTAACAGGCTGAAATCCTCCGTTGAGCACTGACGAGTCGATGATGTCAGAGTGGAAGCGCTGATGCGTCTTGCGGTACACCAACAGGGCCACGATAGCAGAGACGACAAGACACATGACAATCGCCATGACGATGCCCACATACAGCGCCACCTCATCTCCACCTGGCGCAGCTGCACAACACAAACGCACAGGCAGTATGTTCAGTAATGCTAGCTAACTGCATATTATGCACCGTATACTGTCAAACATTTCAAACAGGTGTATGCCACATTGTTTTCAAATGACATCATCACCTTGCATGCGAGTGGCATCCAGTTATTATTTTGGAAATATGTATGGGTTGTTACACATTTGTGACCCAATTTTGTGTAAAAATGATGTAACTTTGGCACTGCATGTGCACTGTACTATCAAGTCTCTTTAAGGCAGGTTAGTTCACTTTCTAGCTATCCTGATAATGCACATAGGAGCAATTGTCTATGAAGGCAATAGGCATACATGTTCAACTCTACTTCACTGGGAAAAGACCAATATCTCCAAGACTGTCGGTCAACATAAAGTTTCAATACAATACATTTTAAACAAGCTTTAAAATCTGACAGCAATGGTATCATAAATGTTGCTTCTTTAGTTCAATTCACACCAAAAACTGCCTTTTCAGGCTGGTCCAGCAAATGCACATGTTCTAAGCAAAGGCCTTGTTCAGACAGTCGGCAAAAATCTGTTTTTATTATTAAATTTTTTGCCTATCTGACTCAAATCAGTTTAGTTTTTGTAGACTGAAAAGGAAACATGTGTGGTATCCCAGATGTGTATGACTTTCTTTCTTCATCAGAACACATTTGAAGAAAATAGAAAATATTGCAGCTCAGTAGGTCCTTAAAATGCAAGTGGATGGTGATCAGACTTCTGAAGCTCCAAAAATCACAGATAGTCAGCATAAACATCATCCATATGACTCCAGTGGTTAAATTAATGTCTTCTAAAGTGATATGATCACTTTTGGTGTGATAAATATCAATATTTAAGTACTTTTTAACCATAAACCCTCACGTCCTGTCAGCAGTGGTATGCCTGTGTGACATAATCATGTTGGCATGTGATACACGCATGAACTGACGCACATGTGACACATCTGGAAGAGCAGCGCTGTTTACAACTGAGCAGGAGCAAAGTTATAATAGTTTTAAATTATTAGTTTTAATTCATTTTTATTTAATTTTCTATTTTTCACTCCAAGTTTTAATTTGGTTTGTCAGTTCTTTGTTAGTTTTAGTTTTGTTTTTCAGTACATTTAGTTTTTATACAGTACTGTGCAGATGTTTTAGGCACATAAGATGCTTCACAAAAGCATTTGTCTAAAGATGGTTATTTATATCTTCAGCTTTAGTGTGTCAATAGGAAAAATAAATTTTAGACTCAAACATTCCTTCTGCAAATAGAAAAGATTAGAATAGAAGAACAGGGAGCCCTGCTGCATCAAATGTCATGGCCCCCACAGAGACCCCCACTGAACATCATGTCAGTCTGAGATTACATAAAGAGACAGAAGCAATTGAGACAGATAGAAGAACTGTGGTGAATTCTTCAAGAAGCTTGGAACATCCTGTCTGCCAACAACCAAGAAAAACGGTGTCCAGGTATATCAAGGAGAATTGGGGCTGTTTTAAAGGCAAAGATGGTCACACCGTATATACAGTAGATTTAGCTTTTTTATATTTACTGGACTTTGTCTGACATAAAGTGATAAATGAAAACTATTTATGTCATTATTTTTGAAGACATCCTCACTATGCAACATTTTTCACAAGTGCCTAAAACTTTTGGACATACTATATAAGGGGTAAATGGAAAATGGTAAAACATGCATTTGTGTAATGAGTAGTTTATTGAACTTTAACCACAAAGTCCTCTTAAATGCACTGGACGTGAGAAAGTAACTCTTGCCACAACTCTGAAAACAAAACTCTTTACCAGTTCAATACCAAATGTAAAAAAACAGATTATCTTCAGAATGAGTGTTAGAACTGTGTGTGTGCGCCTGTGTGTGTATGTATCATATGCATGTTGATATGTGTGTGTGTGTGTGTGTGGGAGAGAGAGGGAGAGAGAGAGAGCGAGAGAGCGAGAGAGAGATGTTTTAACCTCATGCTTTGACAACACAATGAACAGTCATGCCAATAAATGTTAAATTATAATAAATATTAATTTACTGGATGTTGCGAACATCTTTAGACCAGCTGTTCCCAATGTTTTTTATACTATGGCACCCTTCTATTATTAGATACTGTATGTATGTTAAGGTTAATATGCTATTTATTCCATGCAGTCAGAGTTTGACTGAGAAGCAGACCTGACATTGAATATAAAGCTACTAAAGGTTTCCAGCAGAGGACAGGGAGACTTCTTCTTTTCTTCTTGTCAATACTGCTGTTTGATTAATATTAACAATCTAACAGACAGCAGCAGGTCTATTAGGCTACATTTACACATTGCACAAATCGGATATTTTGAGGTATATGACTATTACCCCCTTACCTCTTACTCACATTGTACTTACCCTCATGTAATAAAGTAATATAAAATATATAATGTAATATAATCTTCATGTTATGGTAATGGTGGGTTTAAAGGTTTAAAAACATGCTGGAACAAAAACAAAGTATTTCGCACCAGAAGCAATCGTACTGATTTGGAAACATTAATTTAACCCATGGAGTTGTATCAATGAAGTTTATGCTGACTGTCTGTGATTTTTGGAGCAAAATCAAAGGTTTGATCACCATTCACTTGCATTTTAAGGACCTACAGAGCTGAGATATTTTTCTACTTTTCTTCAAATGTGTTCTGGTCAAGAAACAAAGTCAGACACATATCATGAGGGTGAGTAAATGATGAGAGAATTTAAATTTCTGGGTGAACTATGCCTTTAATATCCTATTAAAAAGCACACGAAAATCATTGCAATATATCATCAGCAAAATTATTGTGATTATCTCGTGAAGTTTTTGAGATATTGCCCAACCCTAGATGTCATACTGTACACCACCAGTTCCAGTTTTTATGCTGTCTGTGATTAATTTGTTCAGAATTGGATATTGTCCCACAAATGGTCTGTCTCGTCCTTATATTGTCTCTGGTGCAACAAACTGCAGAAATAGTAGAGTAGTATGCAGGGCTGGACTGGGAAGAGAAATCGGCCTGCGATTTTACATAGCAACTGGCCCAAAAGTTGTTTAGCGGGGGGTGGGTGGGGGTTTGCTGTCCTTTTCTGCATATCGCGGTGCCGTTTTGCGGTCCGTTCTGCACACGGCGGCGGCTCTGTTCTCACAATGGCCAGTCCGCCCCTGATCGGCCCCAAAGTGCGTCGGCCCACTGGGAAAATGCCTGGTATGCCAGATTACCAGTCCAGCCCTGGCAGTATGTTAGTATGCTATTCCAAACGATGACACATCGTCATAGATCCACTTGGGGCCAGAGGCCACATCTTGGAACAACCTTTGAAACAATGACATTAATGGCAAGTTGAATCCCCCTATGTCAATCGTTAGAGCGAGTTTTTGAAAAACGAGGGAAAATAAGACAGACAACTGCAAGAAGACAGAAAAACGCCCTGAAAAAATGGAAAGAGACAGAAACAATGCAGGAGGAAGAGAATTCATAATAAGACACTGGCTTTTAATTTAATGAGGCTATACATTATTACATGCCCTATTGCTCATATTCCTGGAAATCAGACAGTAGCAAAACAATACTGACATGTTCATCTGACCTCTTTTCCTGCTGATTCTCAAATGTGTTTGTGTGTGTATGTGTGCACCAATTGTGAGTTTGTGAATGTGTGTGTATGTGAGTGTAGATTAAAAGGGGATCAGGGCTGAATGAAACTGCAGTTCTGGAACATCAAAGTGAGGAGCAGACAAAATCGGCACTATTTCTGAAGTTTAAAGTGTGTGTGTGTGTGTGTGTAAGTAAGCATGCCCAAATCCCTACTTATGTAACTATTGGTTGTGCAAATCAGACGCAGGAGCTCATCACTCATTAATATCAGTGAGACAGTAATGAAGGCCTTTGGTATAAACAAAGATAGTCCAAACTCATGCCATTGGTTTGGCCAATGTTGCTGTGTCAGGAATCTCAAATAAACCGAGCCACAGTGTTTACAATTTTCAGAGAAATGAACTAACTTCTGACTAACTTCTGACTATCTCTGCATATTAAGCTTGGAAAGGAGAACATATTTTAACATCAGAGAATTACACATTTTAGACTAGACTTGAACTATGAATGGGGTTGCCACTTTTGAAGTAGTAAAATACGGGACACTCTCTGGTCCTCATGCTGCTGGTCGACATTTACAGAGGGTCCCTTATCCACAGTAAGCAAAATTTCCAACAGATATCTAGGTTAAATTAACAATCTTCAACAATTTCGCCTTGGCGCCATCGGACCATCTTAAATCCGAGACAAATCTCATTTATTATTGATTCAATAAAGGACGCTTACGGATGATCACGTATTTTACGGGACGGGTGGCAACCCTAACTGTGAATTGGAATTTAAGATCCTTTACACACTTAACACCCATTAGTTGGACTTACAGTTACCCACCTTACCAGAACCATGTTAACACACATATTGTTTATGTCTTATGGCTATACTTCTGAAACGGTGAGTATTTGAATGTGGGCTTGGCCCTATTCACTTCCAGTGTCTCACCTTTTAGTGATCTAGCACTGTGTAAATCTATAATAAAGTGATAATGACAGTACATATGTATTTTCAATGTGCCATCCGATATTGATATTGAAAATATTTTAGGAAGGCTTCATTACATACAACGATGTGTAAATGTGCGCATTGGCTATTGGTTAACATTATCCAAAAGCCCACACTGCATCGGTGACGTCAACCAGAAAGTAAAGTTGTATCAAGTTATTACATTTTGATGAAAGAATATATAAAAAAATCTGTTTTACCTTTTGGATTAATGTTTACCGATTAATCATGCACAATAATACCACAAACATAGATGAAAAAGTATTCAAAAAGGCTCAATTTTGATTTCATGTAGACCTTTGTATATTCAGACATGTGTATGTGCATGTTTAAATATGCATTTGTGTGTGGGAGAGAAAGGTTGCGTCTATGCAGGAGCACGCTTGACTTATAAACGGTATTGATTGTATTCAGGAAGGGATTAAAGTGGCAGTACAGTATGCAGAGGCCGAGGGGGGCTAATGACAAGTAAATTATGACAGAATTTTCAATTTGGGGTTAACTATTCCATGGTAACACTTTATAATTTTGTTCCACTAGTGGTGCCACAATTACACATTTTACCTTTAATCTTTCAAGCGCAAAAACAAAGTTCTTAGTGTCTCCTAGACCTTAAAACTAATATCTTCAGATACCTCACACAGAAAATGTTTTGGATTTGTTGTAATACACATACAATGTGCTACATTCAGAAAAAGACGCAAAACCAATGGGTTAGCAGAATGCTCCTTTGTCTGTGGTGATCAGATACCACTTCTTGTCTGGTGAAGCTCAAACATGACCGGCCCTAGCTTCCATTTGACCTGGAGGGGCTCGGACAGGAAAAAGCCCAGTTTATTGCTGTGGTGAGGCCGACAGGCTCTGACCCAGTCCTGTCCTCTTATCTTGGTTGGCCGAGCATGATGCTTGCCATCATAACTGGCTCTCATGTCGCACTGGTGCTGATGAACTTGTGCACAATTTGAAGCGTTCACTGGGTGCTGACAAGGTGGGCACAGACTCATCAACAGAAGTTCCAGTTCTCTGCCGAGCATGAGACTGGTGGGGGACACACCTGTAGTGGCATGCTGGGTGGCGCGATAAGAGCTTCCCCATTAGCTTGAGGATGGTAGCAGGCAGTACGTATATGGGCTATTCTCTTGGCTGCCAGGTAGGATGAAAACTAACTGGAAATGAACTGCACTGTCTTGAGGTATTTGACCCCCCCCCCCCCCCCCTTCGGGAAATGAGCTGCTCCAGAAAATAATTTATTGCAGAGGCTGTAACTGAGCCCATAAGTATGACCTCAGGCCACTTTGAGTGGAGGTCAAACACCACAACTAGGAACGGCTAATGGTGGAGGACAGAGGTGAGTTCCCAACAGACGTCCATTGGGAGATGCTCCCATGGCTTGGAGGACCAATTCAAGGGTTTCATGGGTGGTGGGGCTGGAGATCCTATTTTGCCACTAAGCAGACAAGGTGTGTAGTCATGCAAAAGAGCTTCTAGCTTTCTGTCAATCCCCAACCACCAAACCAAGTCTCTGCATCTCTGCTTCAGTTTAACCACCCCCACAAGACCCTTGTGTGCCATTGTCAGTACCTGCCCCCTAAGGGACAAAGGAATGGCTGCTCGGTGCCCCCACGCAATGCATGACTCACCCTAGCATGTCAGTTTTGTCTTAACTCATGAGTAGGGTGCCAGTTCAGGGCTCACCCGAGCTGGCCAGCCTTCCCGAATGTTGGTGTTGAGGGTGATGAAAAGTAGGTCTGTGCAGACTCCCACTGAAGCTCTCCAAGAGACAGGCCACTGTGGCCTGAAGGGGCTAATACACAAGCTGCACAAGTTCTCTCTCTCCATGTCTGACTCCGGCTGCACGGCTGTGCTGGTTGAGTCCGCAACTGAACATGACAGTAAATTTGCCACCACATTGACTTTGCTGGGGGTGAAATGCAGCTAATAGTTGTACTGATTCAGCATGTTAGCCCATTAGTGGAGCCGGAGTGGCTTGTGGCCAGTCCCTGCAGTGGACATGAGGGCAGTGAGTGCCTGGTGGTCTTTTCTAAGTGTAATGGATTGTCCATATAAGTACATGTGCCAGCACTCACATGCCCAAATGCATACCAGTGCTTCCCTCCCTCCCACCGAGTACTTCTTCTTAGCAAGACTCAAAGCCCGTGAAGCGAAAGCAATAGGCCTTTCAATGCCGTCATGCAGCTGTGACAGGACTGCTCCGACTGCTACTGCTGAGGCATTGCATGTCATCAGGGTGGGACTGGAGAGATCATAATGAGCTAGTGTTGGTGGTGATGTGAGAAGATTCTTGAGCTGTTAAACTGCGCACTCCACTGTCCATACCCAGGGGGCATCATGTTTGAGCAGCTGTCGTAGGGGGGCAGTGACTGCAGAATACTGAGGTAAGAACCTGAGATAGCAAGCAGTCATACTGAGGAAGGATGCAAGCTTTCCAGCTGAGGCTGGCACTGGGAGGTTTAGGATGGCCTCTACATTGGACTGCAGTGGTGTGATGCCTGATCTAGACACCTGAAGACCCACAAAGTCTATTGCTTGGGCTGAAAACACAAATTTTCTGTATTCAGTGTCACAATCCAGATTGTGTCTGGACAGAGCTGTGAACACCCGTCTCAGGCATTCATCATGAGTAGCCATGTCCTTGCCGTGCACAACAACAATCTAAGTACACAGCGTGCCTGGGAACCGTGCTAAAACAGTGGTCATAATCTTTTGAAAACAGCTAGATGCTGAACTCAGGCCAAATGGAATACTATTGAAATGGACCACCCCCATGTTTTCTGCTTTTTTTGCAGGGGTTTCTGCATGTAACCTTGCTGAAAATCCAGCTTTGTGACACTGATGAGTCTTGGAAAAGTGTTGTGAGCTCCTCAATTGTCTGCAGTGAGTATTTATCTGGCACCACTGCCTTATTAGGTCCCCGAAGGTCGATGTGCATTGATATTTTAGAGACCCATGGGGAGGCATCAATGGGCTCAATGAGGTCTGCTGTCAGCATTCCCTGTAGTTCGGCAGTGAACTTGCCAGGCATGGTGAGAGGCACCCTGCGTAGTGGCTTCATGATGTGTGGCACATCCGGGTTAAACAGGGGTTTGTGGGCGAAAGCAGAAAGGCAGCCTAAACCACTGAAGAGAGTGAGAAACTGTGTCTGCCATGGAGAGTCCACCTGAAGGATTGCTGCCAGGCTGATGAACAGGTCTAAACCCAGGATATTAGCACCATGCTGCATGATGAAGAATGGGAAGGTAAGAAGACATTTCTGCCCAAATTGTACTGGCAACTTAACCTCTCCAGTCACTCCAATGCTGGCTTGGCCATAACCACAGAGCTTCAGAAGTGATGGCTGTAATGCAACGTCTGAGAAAAAATTTCTTGTAGGTGTCAAGGAGCAGCAGAATGTAACAGTCTTTCAGCTGTACACCGCATGTAGAGAATGTGACTGAGTGAAGACGGCTGTGTGGGTTACTGTTGGTGAGGGCTGTGATGTGGTAAGTGAGCCTGAGCTGAGCTTTGACCTGCACCGCCTTGCAAAGTGGTTAGGCTTACCACACTGCCTACACTTTCGGCCGATAGCTGGGCAGTCTGGGAGAGGTCAGCATGATGAGTGGACCCACAGTTTCCACATCTCATTCTTTGTTGACCCAACTGAGGCTGCGTTTGCTGGATGATTGCACCTGCAGGCTGGAGCCCCTCATCAGTGACTACATTTGCAGGTACAGTGATGAGCAGAGCTTGTTTTAGCTGCATTATTCTCCACTATTTTAGCTGCACACTGTGTAGCTTCTTCAACTTGGAGCACCAGAGTGAGAGCCCTATCCAGAGTAAGTTTATCATCTTCAATTAGCAGTCTCTCTCTGACTCGTGAGCTGTTTGTTTTTTCAATAAGAATGATCTCCAAATTTGCATGGCTCAGCAACAAACTGGCTGGCTGGTTCACCCGACCGTTGGCATCTTTGTCGGAAAGAGTCTTTTGAAAATGTCCATTTAGTTGCGCAACAGCATCAGCGTATGTATTTGCAGTTCCCAGCGTCTGGAAGATCCATATTACGTCCGCTCAAGACAGTGAAGGAGAAGTGCGCATTTTCTCTCATTCAGGGCATCATCCAAACCCGCGGCAACGAGGTACATCTGAAATGACACATACCAGTACTCCCACGGCATGACAGGTTCCCCAACATGGGGCAGAAATGGATCGGGAGGAGGTAGAGATAAAGCCATCCTCATCACCAAATGTTACGTTCAGGAAAATATGCAAAAACAACTGTTTAGCAGAAAGCTCCTTTTACTAAACAAAAACTTCAATAACTCACAAAACGAGGTACAAATCAAAGCATGCGCACCGACATGACTTTACGACAGATACAGATAAAAGATGTAGAACTGATTAACCACAACACAATATGCTTGGTAACGGCCTTGTTAAACAGTGCCAGCACAACATTTCCTGTTCACTTCTGTTGTCTGACACTAATGTGAACAGTGTTCTGAGTTTAATCTAAAGAAATCTCTCTCTCTGTCCCTCTTAAACTCTCGCCATCATATGCCTCGAGTCATTAAAATAATTTCCCACGAGGAACACTCGTACAAACACTAACACAAGCTTTGATGATAAAAGTGCCAAGCTACTAAATGCAGCCACTAAAATGTATCTGGAAGATTAAACTGTGTCTTTGAACATGAGCGAGAGCAAAAGACAGGGAGCACAGGCACGGGTGTAGAGGAGGGGGGCCCGACCAGGGAGAGAATGTTTAATAAATAACAGAGTCAGGAGAAAAGAGATAAAATTGTCCCCTCACACAGTCTGTATCAAGGGTGTCTAGAGTCATTCCTAGATCTAGTTCACAGTTCTACTGTTATTTCGTTGAATGGTGCATACAAACACATACAAATATTTAACTTGAGCTAAAATAAAGCATTAAGACAGAAAATGTAGTTTAGTTAGTAGCTCTACTCTTAGTTTGGTTGCATTTGTGCTAAAAATCATCCTGTGTTGGTCAGTTAGTAAATAAAGAGAGAAATTGCAAAAAGGGTCTATTCTTTCAGATTAAAATCACTTGAACGCACATTTGATTGGAATTACGACTTCAGACATCATAAATACGAACTTCCCAGGATGATATGAACCCAGCGTTAATCCAACAATGCATTAAATTGAGCTTGTGTAGATAAAAGTATTTGCTTTCATGCACTTTTGTGTTGCAAGTTAGTTCAAAACCAACGTCGGGGAAGCAACACTTTTCAAAAAAGTAGTTAGCTAAATTTCAATCTACAAACGTTGTGCAGGTAAACACTGACCACATTTACATGCACTTTAGAAAACAGTTTATTCATTTTATCATGTAAATGCAAATGCAGATTTCCTCACGTGATTGAAGGAATATTCTGGTTCAATAAATATTAAGCTCAAGCTTAAGCATGTGTATATATATATATACAGAATCAACTTCAACCCCCATTATTTGCACCTCCCCAAACCAAAACCCACCCTGTCCCTCAACAAGCATCCCTGTGGTCAAAACCTAAATTACCCAATGCACACATATAAATGAACAAACAATCAAAAAATATTTGTGATAATCAACAAAGACAAAAGAAATCCACAAAGAACAGAATCCATAATTACTACCACAATTTTGTCTCTCTTCACATGGTCCTCACTGAGCGCCTTCCAGAAATGACAAATACCTGTCCCATTTCTTAGCATACGCGTACAATCTGCCAAGCCGCTTATATGACATCTTTTCAAATGCCGCCACCCTGCCCAATTCGGTGAACCATTCTTGAAATGAGGGAGCACCTTTTTACTTTTATTGTCTAAGAATTATCTGTATGTCAATCATTACACTCATTTGGACCCATCTTTCAGTATATCTGTCACCTCAAAGATACAATTCTGGGCTCTTACCCAGAATTCTTGAATCTTAGCACAAAATCATAGAGCATGGCCCATATTTCCATCCTCCAACTGTCATCGCCAGCAGGTAAGTGTGTCTTTTAAACAAAGCTTAAACAACCTAGAGGGAGTCCAGTAGAAATTATGCAAAATCGTATACTGAATAAGGCGTACCCTTGCATGCCTAGACATAGTTTTATTTTTTATCCTTTCCCACACACCATCCTCCAATACCAAGTTAAAATCTCTTTCCCATAACCTCTTAAGAGCTGTTAAGGTCACGTCACCAAGATTCTGAATCAACAAGGAATAATACACTGACGCCTCATGACCCTTTCCAAAGGCTGTGAGCACCATACATAGAGTGTCTGCAGATATAGGGGGCTGTGTACTACCCCAAAAATAGTACAAAGTAGATGGCGCAACTGTAAATACCTGAAACATTGAGACCTAGAAATTCCAAATGGCTGTGTTATACTTTAAAATCATCTCAAAGCTCAGTTTTCATAAAGATCACCAAGTATAGCAACACCCCTCTCCATCCATTCTTTCCAGCAAAAGGGAGACTTGTTAATACACAATTTAGCCAAGTATAAAAAAATGTGCATACTAATAAAACACAGTTTTGGGGAGACCTAAACCTCCTTTGTCAATAGGTCTATGTAACTTACTAAAATGCAACCAAAGTAATTTACCAATCCAATAAAAGTCTTAGATACTATATCAAAATGTTTAGAATAAGAAAGAGGAACTTCTAGAGGGAGACACTGTAGTAGATAATTGAATTTGGGGATGCAATTTATTTTTATAACATTGACATTCCCTGCCATAGACAAATGTAATGAAGCCCACCAGTCAACAATGCACAAGTACCTTTTCATTAATGGGTCAAATCTCTTACTTTTGCTGGAAATAAAATACCTAAATACCTAATGCCTTGCTTGGGCCACTGAAAGGTGCCAGGTTGGAAAGCAGGGCAATATGCTGTCAGAGCAAGAGCTTCTGATTTAGACCAATTCACCCTGTATCCGGAAAATTTGGAGAACGAATCATTTTATGGGGGCTAGCCATAGATCTACTAGGGTCTGAGACAAATAATAATATATCATCTGTGTAAACTAGGAGTTTATGCACCACACCTCCCACTACAATGCCAGGAAAATCATCCTCTTTTTTATTGCTGCTGCTAATCGTTCCAGGGCAAAACAGAACAATAAAAGGGAGAGAGGACAACCTTGCTGGGTTCCCCTACCAAGAGAAAAAATTATCTGAAATGAATCCATTTGTTTGCACTGCTGCTATCGGTTGTTTATAAAGTAAATAACTTAATCCACCCAATAAAAGTGTTCCTAAACCCGTAAATTTACAAAATCTTAAAAAGATAGTCCCATATCATATTTATAAAACGTCTAATACTATCAGAAGAACTATAACCATGAATCAACCCCACTTGATCTATATGTATAAGAGATGTAATTACTCTACTTAATTGATTAGATTTAAGAATGAGACTGATCAGGGCTTGCGTCATGGTAAGCGGTAGTTCAACTTTCTTTAATGACGTAAGTGAAGCAAGTTCTGTGATATAAGATCTACAAAAGTCTGTGTCCCGGTGCCTTACCTGTTGGCAAGCCTTTAATTACCTCAACAAGCTCCTCCAAAGTAATATCTGAGTCAAGAAAGTTTTTTTGATTACTCATCAATTTAGGGATTTCTAATGGCTCCACAAAGTTGCTAATATCCTTATCGATAGATGTGGAACTATAAATATCAAATCAGAATAATTTAAAGGCTTTATCTGTGACAGAGGTAAATATATTGCCTCAAGAAGACTTCACTGAAGGAATGGTGGGCAAAAAACTCTGTTTTATGAATCTGGCAAGGTGTTTCCCTGCTTTGTCCTCTGACTCAGTATGTCTGTCTTGCCCTGAATAACCAAAACTCTACCTTCGGTGACAAAATAGTACTGTACTTATACTTTAGCTGAGTCAACTCTCTAAGACCATTGGATGACATTCAGCGCTTCAGCTCTGTTTTAGCACTTTTAATGCTCTTTTTTAATTCTATGAATTCCTGTGCTTAATATTTTTAATGAATGAGGAATATTGTATGATCTGCCCCATAAGAACTGCCTGAAGTACCTCCCATTCCATGCCCACAGAGGACCAATTGGTTTCTACATAAACATTGACTTCTGTCTTCAATGTTTATTGAAATAATAGGTCCTGAAGAAGGGATGTATTAAAGTGCCATCTATATGATTTTATTTTCTCTATATGTGGCAACATCTCTAAACACACCAAGTCATGATCTGAAACTAAACTTTTCCCAATTGTGCAGTCAGTGGCAGATGGAATAAGGTATACTGTAAAAACATAATACTGTATATTCTAGAGTAAATCTTATGAACTGATTAAAAAAGTTGTAGTCTCTCCCAGATGGATTGAAGAGACTCCAAATGTCTGTAAGAACAAGATTTTTACACATCCTCTGTAGTGTGAATGTTGTTCTAAAGGGTCTACATACTTTTGCAATTCTATGATCAAAGACTGGATCTGTTAAAGATCGAAGTCTCCACCCAAAACCATTTCATGAAGGAGCCCAGCTGGTTGAAACTTTCAAGCAAGATCTAAAAAATGTTCTGATCATCAGCGTTGGGTGCATAAATTTGACATTTAAATGGTAAACGCTTACTTATCAATGTGATGACTCCCCTGCTCTTACTTGAACCAGCACTACAAAACACATGCCCACCCCATGCCCTGCAAACATTTGTTGAAGGAACACTAAATAAAACAAATTATGCTTAAGAAAAGATATAACCTTCCTTTTTTATATTGTTTCCCAGCACATTAATATTCCATGTGGAGAGAGACATTTTACCTATATTAAAGTGTGAAATATTGACATGCAAAGAAAAATCTTGTACCCAAGGCTAAAATATATAGACCACGATTCAGCATTGATGTAACCATAAAATCCTTAATAAGCCACAGAAGAAAAAAAAAATGCGCTTCAACCTCACGCATAACAGTCCCAACTGGAGTCCATCCCCCGGAAATCCGACGGTCCATGCACACACACACACGAGACCCTCCGTGACACCATTGCTACAAGTTTACTTCAGTCCGGTGTTTTGTTTTATTAACATACACCATAAAATTTAACTGCACATGAAGGTTTTCAATGAAATTGGCCCAGTAAATAACAACATCAAACCCAAAAAAATTAACAAATAACTCAACAATAAGCCAATAAAGGAAAAGAAAAAAGCATAGTAATGAAAAAGTAGATTGAGAGAGATATACAATGGGCAACCAACCGTATAACAAACCCTCTCAGAAAGCAAAATGCACGATGTGTAGTCCCGCTGATTCAGTGCTGGCAACGCGACATTCCTCGCTGCACGTAAAACAATATCTCTGTCTGCCAAACTCAAGAATCTTGCCAGTATAGATCGGGGTCTGTCATCCGCTCTGGGTAGCTGACTGAGAGCTCTATGTTCATGCTCTATTTCCAGATTGTGGCCCGCTGTGTCCAACAAATTCAGAATAAGCCTGTCCAGGAACTTGACCCTATCTGGACATTCCTTCCCCTCTGGGATTTCAACGAACTGAACATTATTACGTCTGCTTCGATTTTCCATATCCTCTCATTTTTCCAACACCTGATCCATATAAAATTTAGTGTCCGGAAAGTTAATCTGCAGCTCTTTTCTGGCAGCTTCTAGTGACTCGATTCACTTTTCAGCCTCATCTATTCTTGTGATCAGGGTGGAAAGTTTCACCTCCATAGATGTGATTACTGACTGATTGTCGGAGATTAGTTAGTACTGCATAAATGTTTGCAATATTTTTACCTACATCCTGAGGCACGCTGTCATTCCTAACCGTACCAATGCCATCTTGCTGAGAGTCGTCAGAAGTTTGTGACCATAAATGCTTTTTATTGTCCCCACAGGCCGACAATTTCAAATTCTTCAACATCCTATACTCTCCGTGCAGTTGATTGAAAGGATAATTGAGCAAAGTGTAGCAGAGGCAGCTATTGGCAGCGGTGGCTCAGTGGTTGAGGCTCTGGTCTACTGACCAGAAGGTCAGGGGTTCAAGACACCACTGTTGGGCCCTTGAGCAAGGCCCTTGACCCTATCTGCTCCAGGGGTGCTGTATAATGGCTGACCCTGCACTCTGACCCCAGCTTAGCTGGGATATATGAAACAAATAAATTTCACTGTATATATGCAAAAATGTATGTATAATGTGTGACCAAAATAAAGGCTTCTACTCTATTCTATTATGCCACAAATGCTGTCGATTGAACTCAACTTGACCCGAGCCTTGAATATTCCTTTAAGAGAAAGCTGTTAAACACACCTGGACTGTTTCTCCTGGAAGCATTCTTACAGGTTTTTTTTAGATACTGGATAACAAACATCATAGGATGGAGCCCTAGAACAAGTCAACACAGCAGAAAGAATTCAACAATTCTGGGAGTACAGTTGGGAAATCACACACTATAAAATACACCAATGTAAAATATTGACTGTCCCTCACTATCGACATCTGATTATGTAACTCCTTTTCCAACATACATCTTGAATTACACTTGACTTACTGGAATAACAGCTTGATTACACTTCCTATTGCGCCATCTAGCACTCTGCGCATGGGTCAAGCACTAGGAAGTGTAATCGAGCATCAAATCATGATCGTGCCTAGGGACTGCCATGGCTCGAAGTACAGTAAAGTGAAAATGGAGTTATATTTTGGTCTGTTCTCTCTCAAAATCAACTGGATCACTTCGGAAGACATGGATTAAACCACTGGAGTCATATGGATTACTTCTATGCTGGAGCTTCAAAGACCAGATTACAAATCACTTGTATTGTACAGATCTACAGAGCTGAAATATTCTTCTAAAAATCGTTACACTGCAGGACTGCTGCCCAAAATGTTGGACACTATCAGAACTCTGAGCTTCACCATTAAGGCAATTACTGTAGAAGACCACCAATGAACATTTTTCCTATGGCAAAATAAATGTTTTGTGATCCCTCAAATTTGTTTCAGACAGCAAAATCATGGACAAAAACGTACAGGCTTAACAGATATGACTCTGTTTGTCTTTAAAACTGGCTTTGAAAGTGCCTTTCACTTTCTCTATAGCAAGCACATCGTCATGACCAGAAAGAAAACAAAAACAACAGATAAAAGGACGGTAATACAGATATTGTAAAATAGGGCTCTCATCAAAGACAAAAAAGCAGTCCGGTTGATATTATGACTGATAAGTTGTTTTTATAAAGAATTGCAGAGACTCACTCTGCCTATAATGAAAGGCTGTTTAATGTTGTTTGATATTTGACTCTGTTCGTATCTCTGGGCTTCATATTTATAAATAACATTTGGTTTTCTCCTAATCCAGTTTTAAGGAGCTCTGCAATATCCTTAAGCTCACATCTGAAGTGACACGTAAAGACACGTTTAAAGGGCAAATGCCGCAAGGGAGACATCACAGTCTTCTTCAGGATATTATCAGTGCAAGTTTAAAGCAACTTAGTTAAGTAACATTAACATGCAGATTACCCTCTGCCCAGCGGCTGCCGTTTGAGATTCAACGCTACATGAAATGGTGTTCATGACATAAATAATTAGTTAGATTAGTGATCAAGACCCCAAAGCGAAGTAAAGAAGTCTTTTATCACCCTAAAGGGGTTTATTTTATAATAATGACCAGATGACTGCACATTATCCCACTTAATACATGGCTACTTACCATATAAATAAATGCATGTGAGATATTGAATTGAATATTGGGTTGAAATTATTGCATTATGTTAGAAGAAATAGACAACAGAGTAATACAAGATACATGAAACGAGCGAAGCTATGCATGAAATCAGCTGACAACAGTCAATTATCAATTTTAGTGGACAATACAAATATTTGACCAATCAGAACCAAGTATTCCTGCGAGCAGTTCAATAACATGCACTGATGAATCATACACAATAAAACCACAAACATTAACTCCAAATAAATCAAATAAAATATGGAATTATACATTACACTAACACGTCTGGGTGTTATACTTTTAATGTTCCTCATTGGTTTTCATTGGTGATTCTTAATACTGTAGCACAGTCATGATTTTACTGTATTTCAGTAAAAAAGATGTGGTTGCACAATGATTTTTTTAATTAAAATCAGCAAAAATTAAAGGTAGAACCAAAGGAGAACTACTATGACTTGTAAGTACAATTTAAATAATACATCATTTTTACGAGAAGCCCTCGTGTGTGACATCATATCCTGTCCATTGTGTAGTCCAAATAATTTTGCATGGTGACAGCCTAATGTGACATTGGCTTTAAAGTGTTCATGACTTGAGGAATCAAATTGACCTTAAACTTTCGACATATAAGATGATCTTTTAACATTCATTTTCAATTGATAAACGGTAAAAGACGGTAATATTGGTAAAAGATCCCGCAGACCCCACTGCTTTGGCTGTCTCTGGACCCCTGTGCAGTTTTGTAGAGACTATTTTGACTGTTTAGAATTTATTTTTTCTTATTTTCTTCCGTCAACTTTGAAATAAAAAAAAGAAAGTGAAGTGTGTAAATGTATATCGTGATAAATAAACAATATGAAAAAGATTATCGTGATAACTATTTTGGCCATATCGCCCAGCCCTAAGTGTGTATATATATATATATATACACACACAGGTATCTTCTAGACCATGCTAACTAGCAAAACTTTGACCCCTTGAACGATAATACCTTAAAATGCTACCTGGGTAGGCAGTTAGGGGGAGAGAGAGAGAGAGAGAGAGAGAGAGAGAGAGAGAGAGAGAGAGAGAGAGAGAGAAAATTGGAGAAAGCTGTGAGATCAGTGCTGTTAAACGGATTTTGCATGCACAACTTTTAGGGGGAAAAAGAACACTTTTAAAGCTGAAACTTTATTGAGGAAGTGCCTAAGATTCAGTGAAATCCATTTCATAGCACAAAACAGAGAGGAGAATCACACCCGCAGCCTTTCTCTCTCTCTCTCTCTCTCACCACAAACAACAATCTTTCTAAACACCAGCACACAAATAAAATTGTGTCCACTTGTGACAGTAATTGAAACAGTTGAAAATGTCATTAAGTACAGGAGGAAAAAATAAGAAAATGTCCATTGTTGTAGATTGCAACAGTCTGGTTCTGAAGTAAAATCCCATAAATCTTTTCTATTGTGGAATCAATTTTTAACAATTATAAACCTTTAAAACAAAACTACCATGAGCTCTGAGGTTGTTAATCGATGGTATATTTTTCTGTTTAAGCCATCAGTCTGCGTTATTTTATTTATTAAAAAAAACAGTTTAATACACACACATTCATACACCAATGAATGTGTGTGTAAATTCACCCATTTACACACACATTCATACACCAATGATGGCAGAGCTGCCATGCAAGGTGCTAGCCTGCCACTGGAAGCAACTTGGGGTTCAGTGTGTCTTGCCCAAGGACACTTCGACATGTGGAGTCGAGTGGGCAGAGATTCGAACCACCAACCCTGCAATTAGTGGCCGACCCGTTCTACCACCTGAGCCACAGCCCGAGTGTTCGTGGCACCTCAATAGGCATCAAAAATCATGAAACGACATTTGACAGACGGCATTTTTCTTCCATAGTGTGACGTATTTCAAGCTGAAACAAGATATTCAACAAGGAAAAAATCATAGTTTATCCATCAGGATTTGATTGGCTCATGAAAAGTTGGTGTTCCTTACCAGAATGTAGTCAGACCTGAATGTGAGTGCAACAGAGCAGTTCTGTGAATGTTGTTTGTGTGTGTGTGTGTGATTGTTCACTTACTATGTAGGCACAGTCCATCAGTGCAGTTCTGGGACTGTAGTGTAATTCCGTCACAGTCTTTTCCTCCATTTTGTGGTGCAGGGGCATTACATTCTCTCTTCCTCCACTGAGTGCACTCTGTGTTACATGCCGACCATTTGCTCCAGTCGGCCCACTCCCCGTCAACTGCACACAATATACATACAAAGAAACAATATTAATGAACTACAAAGAATACAAGTACAAAAGTGTTATGCATTTTTATGGTATGTGGTATGATAAGCACTGATTATTTTTAGGGAAAACAGCAAATTTAATTTGATGTGAATTAAAAACAAGGTCTGTGTGAGGGATTGAACAGTCCAAGGCCCTGATTTACTAAAGGTTTGCGTGAATAAAAACAAGCAAACTTGACAACATGCACAAAAAAGGTTAAAGCTGATCTACTAATATAGTCTTCTAAGGATTGCGTCTTTCAGATGAGCTAAATAATATGCAATATTAATATGCAATTTTGAGGCGTGCCGTCAAATCCACAAAATACAGGTTGGGGTCTTTGCAAATTAATCTAACTGAAATATTTTAAGTGATGGTTCTCTCCAGTGCTCAATCGAAGTGGGTTGACCGGTACGTCCCCGTACGCTGAACAAATGTGTCTGGATCCCGTGAAATAAGGAATTGAACGTAGGTTCTCCCACGTCTTTCTCGAATGCAACTTTATCATGGTCAAGGTATTTGCTGTTTGAAATTCAGATTTTGTTGATGGATTAAACATGTACATAATATTGCATTTTCTTCTTTGTTGTGAAAACGTCTAATTTTCACAACAATTTTTTTTTTTTAAACAAAAATACTTTCATTGTTTTGTCACTTGAAAAATCAACACCAAGGTATGCAATATTACAACATATTTTTAAAGACTATGTATTATCCTGCATCCTTATTTCAAACATGTCAAATTAAATAGGATATAAATATGACCCTAAGTTACCTCTTATATGTTAGTCAAGGTTTCTTACACCAAAAACAACCATAATTTGTTTTTCATCGTCATTTCCTACCCACTCTATGATTGGCTAAATTCCATGCACTGGTGCAGTTCACACTAGGGCTGGGCATTAAAACAATCTCGATATTTATTGATGTAAAAAATCCTCTTTGTTGATGATAAACTTTTGAGTAGGCACATTTTTTATATTTAGCCTTTGTTCTAAATCTACATTAGAGTATCAGGTGCATTTAGCTAAACACGCAAGCATTTTGGCAAAGTTATTCAAACAACTAGCTATATGACTAAAATACATTAAATCAGTTAAGAGGTCTAAGCTGGTTTGCAGCTACCAAGCCCTGCTATCATATAAACCAGGAATGAGGCTAGGAAGCAGCTAGCTAGCTAGCTATTCGGCTAATAATAAGATATTGCTGTGTAACGAACAAGACAGCACTGACAATGCCAAACAGCTATCAACTGAACATATCAGCAAATCCGACATAAACACATTGCTGTTTATTTATAAACTATTTAGTTAAATGTGTAAAATCCACAGCGCTGTCACGTCCGCTAATTTTTTGACACAGGCAAGAAAGTCTTTCAGTGGATGTAATGACTTTAATACTGCGTTCCAGACGGAAGGTGGGAATATCCACGTTTAAATTTCCCAATTCTGACCTCAATGCGTTTCAGTCAATCACATGTCACGGTCACATGAATACATGTCAAGTGCATAAACACATGCACAATCTTCCAGATGCTAGCTAGCTGGTTATCTAGTAACTATTTAATGAGAAAAATAGGTGAAAGCATAGGCATTGATTGATACACAAAAAATTATTCTTAACATTCTCTTGTGTATTTATTGTGTGTTGCATATTCATACATTTCGTGCAGTGAAAATACTAAAAATGTTTTTATGTTTCACAAAACTCAGCTTCGGTTTATTTTCGTTGGTCAGGCGACATATTGGAAATGATGACAAATGACACTTCTCACTGAAGTTGGGGTTGATCGATCTACTCCGACTTCACATGTTGGATGTCTGACTTTGGGCATCAATCCAGTCATTATTTCCAATAAGCAGGTCGGAAAATTCCAAGTTGAATAAATGAATTAATTTTACATTTATATATTTAAATGTATTAGATGGCACTACACTCAAAGCACTTTCGTCATGTACAAGTTACGTAGCAGACAAGCGTGAGGACAAATCCAAGAAGAATAACATTGTTGGAGACATAAAATCCAATGACCATAAGGAGAGTCAAATGTTCGTTGAAGATGATGAAATTGTTTCGAAAAGAGGTCCCAAACCTTATGCAGGACTAAATCCTAAACTAAACGCAGCGTAGTGTAGTTTTAGCAGGAAGACTAGCAGCTGTACATCATCGCACCATTAGCTGGGTAATTCCCAGCCAATCACATGTAAGCCATTGCTTTATAAGTCTGCTCACAATCTATCACATTGCTGTTTCAGTGTGCTAACACGGCAACCTCCTCCACCCCACCACCACTGGTTGAGGCCCGTCCTGCACAGGGGTAGGCTCCTCGCCCCTGCCTCCTATCTCCGGCAGGATATGACGGTTCCGAGTACAACGCCAAAGAGAGACATTAATTTTCTGTTTTATATTCATCAAATAAATGTCATCTTAAATTTCACTCAAGTCTGCAAGTCTTCCTGATAGAAGTATACTGCTTGATCTTTAAATTAAAAGGTCCCTCGTTTTTGTTTGTAACTTGTAGTGTAGCTAACTGTTTTAAAAGAGTACTTTTACTGTTGTTTAACTACTTCAATTTTAACTAAGTAGCTTTGCTTTGAGAAGCTACAGTTACAAAGCAGCTGGTAGGTGGGCATGTGCAAATGTATTCAAGGTTGTCATAACCACAACAACTAGATCCGATAAATGGTCTGGGTGGACTGCAGGAGAATTGAGTGTGTCTTCATGGTAAATTGAATTCTCATTTCTGAAGAGCAAGAAATAATCTGTTTCCACAACATGATCCCTTTATTATCCACGCATCCTCCTCTGTCAGACTTTAATCTATCACTCTACTCTGGTTTATTCTGGTCTGGATTCACATCCTCACTCTGAATTCTAAGTGCATGGGCGAGCGGTTGCGCTATATGGGTCAGCCATTAGCGAGTATGTGTGGCATCTCTCCTTCTGGGTAAAGATACTTTAATCTCACCTGCTTCAGATTTGCCTCACTCTCACCAGCGGGAGGGAATGAGGAATCGAAATGTGCTCGACCCTTAAGGGTCCCTAGGGGCCAAAGTATAGGGGAGGCATTTGACTTTAAAGCTGAACTTTAAAGCAGGGCTGTGGAATAGATGCATTTGTCTGTTGATATCAAGAATCAAAAAAGTCAAACTAGACTGGAAATGGATCAAGTTTTTATTAAAGTCGATATTCTCTCCTTCAATAAAATGGCTATATATGAATGACTTGATCAGTGATTTGATTTGAGTGTGAATGTCAACGACTTATATCTCGGTCTGTTCATCATACAATGTGATTACATTCGGCATCTTCAGAAGACTTGGAATAAAACAAACAATTTGCATGGACTACTTTTATGATACTTTTGGATGCTAAAATATTAAAGTGAGTCACTATCAACAAATCAGTGCTCTCAACAATGTTACATCCTTTTAAGTACTGCAGAACAAGGAAAGTCATACGGCTTTGGAATAGCATGTGGGGTAGTAAATAATGACAGAATTTTAATTTTTGGTTGAACTATTTATTTTTAAGTTAGTGAGGGACCTCACATCTACACATATTACCATTACATATGTCATTTTATTAAAGCTGATGTGTGCTTTCTCAGTTCTTCAGTATTAGGTGCAAATAAAGAAATGAATTAATGTTCCTAGTTTAAAGTTGTTAGATTCAAACCTGTGCAGATTGAGGTGCAGGCAAGTTTTTGGATGGCCTGTCCTTCACACGGTGATCCCCCGTTTAAAGGTGCAGGATTGGTACAGCTACGGGTCCTTTTCTGAAGGCCCCGCCCACAGCGGCTGTTACATGCTGACCATTCCGTCCACGTGGACCAGCCTCCGTTCACTATGTCAACACACATAAACACAGCTATTAGGCTCATTACCCCTACACCTTTAAAAATAAGTGTTCTTATATTAGTGGAGCACTTTATGTTCACCAAAAATTCCCTCTTCTTACCAGGAATGATGATTGGTAGAATAGGGTTCTTGCGTTGCTATATGGTTCTTTGCATATGAATAAAGTTCTTACTGTTACATAACAGGGTTGGTTGCTATTTGAGCTGATGGCGACCATTGGCAATGTAACAAACTTGAGTTTGGGAGAGGAAGACAGTGGAGCTGACTTGATATGCCATTAACAAAGTGTAACCAGCAGTATAAACACCAACAGTGCAGCGACTTGCTGTGAACCTTTTAAATCGGTCTATTGATTTCTGGATTCTTAATCAATACTAAGATATTAAAATACAAAAAATATGTAGGGCAGCACTTGGATTAGTTTGGGAAGTGGAGTTTAAAGGTCAAGTTCTCCTTCGAGAGCATCTCAATTGAAGAAAAATAGTGGACGGACGGACGGACGGACGGACAGACAGACAGATAGATAGACAGATAGATAGGAACTGTGCCGTAAGCAGCTGTGTTTGGAATGTGAGAGTTGACATTCCAGCGGGTGGATCCTTTAACCGACACACACACACACACACACACACACACACACACACACACACACACACACACACACACTGTACTGTTGTCAAAAGGTGAAGCTCTTTCCATCCGAGTCTTTCCGGAGAAACACACAGAAACTCTTAAACTCTTAAACTGTGTCACTCCCACTGCAGCGATTAACTTACAATACTCCCCTCTCAGTCTCCACAGCGCTCTCTCTCCCTCTCTCTCGTGTGTGGATTATCTGTAAGTAGATTGCTCCCTTTCCCTCCCATATATCTCATTTCAGAGTTATGAGGCTGAGCAGCCAAAGAGCAAGACATGTTCCGATGCCTCCCTCTCTCTGTCTTTCTCTCTCTCTCTGTTCATTAGGAATATTTCAACCTCAAACTATGTTTTTACATAATGTGAGTGGTGAGGTGGCTGGCAGATTCCTACTACACAGTACATTTTCATGACCACATCATGCATGTCTTTAAATACTGGATATATAACATAATATATTCACAGTTTATAAATATCGAAATCATATTAGTTGTCTTATATCTTTTCCAAATCATAATTAAAGGAATGTTCCAGATTCATTACAAGTTAAGCTCTGTCAGCAATATGTGGAAGTGAATGGGGCCTGTCCATAAAAACTAAAATACACCGTTTCAAAAGTATAGCCACGTGAAATAAACAATATGCATGTTAACATGATTTAGTTTGATCAAACATGGGATTTACTGATGTTGCGGCATTTACCAGATTACAGGGTTTATGGTGTGACATCATCATGACAATTATGTAGTAATATTGGATATAACTTTACACAGACATGGTTAGTAAGCAATTATATCACACTAAACTCAAATTAACGTATAATTTTTACACCTTGAGGCTATACTTTTGAAATGCTGTGTATTTTAGTGACTATGGACTGGAACTTTTCACTTGTATTGTGAGCACCTCTTTGTAACTGCAATTTATTATTTTTTTTATAAAGAAATTAAATGGTAAATGGTCTGCACTTATGTAGCGCCTTTTTAACCTTTACGGTATTCAAAGTGCTTTACACTGTGACTCGTTCACCCATTCACACACACATTCACACACACATTCATACACAAGGCGCTAGCCTGCCATTGGGAGCAACTTGGGGTTCAGTGTCTTGCCCAAGGACACTTCGACATGTGGAGTCATGTGGGCCGGGAATCAAACCACCAATCCTGCAATTAGTGGCCGACCCGCTCTACCACCTTAGACAAATGCGGTCGATTGAGCTTAACTTGTACTGAACCCACAACATTCCTTTGTGTTTATAAGGGTGAAATTAAAATAATTGTTCTACATTATTTCTGCCATGTCCTCAGGCATTAAACACAACTTCTACAATGAAATTCTGGCAATTTCATAAGAATTATTCTTATAACATATTAAAGAGAACTCATTAATAGAGGCGGCTGTGGCTCAGGCTGTGGTGCGGGTTGTCCATTAATTGCAGGGTTGACGGTTCCCAGCCCTCATGACTCCACATGCCGAAGTGTCCTTGGGCAAGACACTGAACACCAAGTTGCTCCCAATGGCAGGCTAGCGCCTTGCATGGCAGCTCTGCCATCATTGGTGTATGAATGGGTGAATTTTTCACAGTGTAAAGCGCTTTGAATACAGTTAAGGTTAAAAAGACGCTATATAAGTGCAGACCATTTACACCATTTGGTGATTTTTCTTTCTTATGGGCTAGAACAGATCCTGAACTAAAAGAATCCAGTCAAATTAATTCAAAAATTCCAGTTGTGTCTTCAGGGTTTGTTCAAATCCCTTCCCTACAGTAAGTATAAATTTATAACAGTTGTGCGTAACACCTTATCAAGCACCACTAAATAACGCCCCACTTAAAACCCACAGTAACAAATCATATGCATGTTTGTTGTTGCGCCAAAGCTAACTAAACACCCCCCGATTAGCGAATTGATCTCAACCGTGACATCACTTGTGAAAGGCGACAGAACCCTTAAAACACTGAGCCACTAAATCTGCTTTGATTAGAAGATGAAGCCAAAGAGAGGCTCTCATGAAAATCTCTGAAGGATCTGATACCATCTATGACACAAACACTCTCGCTCTGAGAAAGCTTAAATCAGAGAAGATTAGCAATGAATACAGGGCAACACATATAAGCACCTAAAACCCAACGGAGGGTGAAAGTGTTCCTATTTAAATGAGTTATTTCACTGATTAGTGCATCATAACTTAAATCTACATGTTTACACTGATTTGTGAAGGTAGAAAGGTAAGACAAGCTTGTTTCAAACACTGTATGATAGCAAGGTTTGGTCCCCAAGGCCAAAAAACAAGTACAATAATGGGAAGAAGCATGCAAGTGTTGAAACGTAAAAAACAAATTTTTATTTTTGGAGATTTTGACAAAAAAAATGTGTGAATAAATACAGGTACATTTCTAGTTTCAACTGAATTTGTACTTTAGACCTTTATTTTGTTTGTTTGTTTTGGGGCGGCTGTGGCTCAGATGGCAGAGCGGGTCGGCCACTAATCGCAGGGTTGACGGTTCCCAGCCCACATGACTCCACATGCCGAAGTGTCCTTGGGCAAGACACTGAACCCAAAGTTTCTCCCAATGGCAGGCTAGCGCCTTGCATGGCAGCTCTGCCGTCATTGGTGTGTGTGTGTGTGAATGAGTCACAGTGTAAAGCACTTTGAAAACCGCTAAGGTTAAAAAGCGCTATATAAGTGCAGACCATTTAACTAGCATGTGACCCATATTTGGTTTTTGACCATAGAAAATTGGTAAAATTGTACAATTTACGGATGGCGCCACATTGTAAGAGCCCCACATCTCTTGGATTTAACTATGTAGAGCCTTAAAGATTAAGATACAAAAAAGAAAGTTTGTTCTGAACCAGAATATGAAATTATAATAAGATATCCTCAATACTTTGAGTAACAGACACTCACTCCAACTTTGGAAAAACTAAATAAAAGTGTTTTTTCCCCCCATATTTGGACTCACATCATTGGCATATAATGCAACAAGGGGTGCTGACGTCAACTGATTTTAGAAATATACCTACCAAAATCTGTGTAAAAATAAAATAATGATACTGACACCTTTCTAAGGTTTTTTTTTGTTTTGTTTTGTTTTTTGGGCAGTAGTTTTGCTCCAAAATTTATGGAAATCTACATAATAATGGATTACTCAGTAAATATTGATCCATAGCATTTCATAGTTTGGCTTTCATCATCAGTTATTTTTATCTTTCTTCAGAAAAAGTATTAACAAAATCTAAAATTTCAGCCAGAGAAGTTTCTGAAATGTAGTTATTTGACATGGAATAACCCAGATGTGAAATCTTAGCCAATGCTAAGTTAATTTACGATTGTATTATTTTCATGACTTTTCCAGGCCTGTAAATCTCACTTTTAAAATCTCTGCTATTTCCGTGTTTTTCCATGACTCCTGGAACCCTGTATTTTTTGTCTTATTCTCAAGAAAACCAGAGGAAGACATCTTTAGAAACCATCTAATTTTGCTCTCCATTTAATCTCTCTGCTATCTAGGAGAGACGCATCAAATATTAAAGAGATCTTGTTGGTGATTTTTCTTTCTTATGGGCTAGAACAGTTCATGAAATGAAAAGAATCAAGTAGAATTCATTCATAAATCATTGAGATCAAAATTGTCACAGCATGTCAATACCTTCAGGGCGACAACCTCTTCTATTCAACAAAAGCTGCAACAAAACGGAAGCTTTTGTCTGGAATAGAAAACGAATCATTAAAACCACTGAATGCTTCAGTGAAGACCAAGTTCACAACTCTTTCAGAATGTAGGTCAAGAAAGAAAGTGATTCTGCTTTTCACATTCAAAACAGACACATTTGTATCATTCAAAAACGATGACAAGCTAATACACATTCACCTGTGTGTGGGAGCGCTTTTGTGTGAGTGTATTTAAAGATTCAAGAGTAATTGATATGTGTGTGTGTGTGTGTGTGTGTGTGTGTGTGTGTGTGTGTGTGTGTGCAGTGATGCGCGGTGTGACAGATGCAAAAGTGCAGCACACATACACACTCCGGAGCTCCTGTCTGAGCGAAAATCAGCGGGAGGCGTTGAGAAGTTTGAGATAGAAGTTGGAGTGTTTGCGTGACTGTGTTATGTTTTTAGCTAAATTGTAAAGATGACTTTCGAGAGGCAATCAGAATTCCCTCGATGAGACTGGCACACACTCACTTCTCTGGGAACGTATTAATTAGCGAGATGAGATGTAGACTGCTAATGTGGCGTTAAGACAAACTTTAACACAAACAAAATTCTGAAAACATTCCGGTTGAAACTGTTCACAATAATTTAGAGAAGAACTCACTATGAATGAATTGCGGCCGTTAGTGGATACAGTATTTGCATGCGCTACCCGTGTTGTTTTAGCACCCGAAACACAAAAGGAATTATGCATATCAAGTAAACAATCTGTGCTGAATGTAATTTTCCATCTTGAAGGCTGGTTTGAGTGTTAAGTTGGGAAGTATACAGCAGACTACCGCAATCTGGCATAACTGACAGTAACATTAAATGCATTTTCATGCACACCAATATGCTAACAACAACCAAAAATCAGCTATGATGCAAGAAAACCGTGTTTACATGAGACTTAAAATCATCTGCTATTCTCGCTTTTTGACATCAAAATGTAAGCAGTCATGCACACAAAACTTTTGCACACTGGATAAGCCAGTAATATAGTTTACATGTAATGCAAAGTCGGGGTAAAGGGCAAAAACATTCCCTAAAACCATTTCTTATCTTCCCTTGAGAGTTTACATGACCGTACATTTTGTCAGCTTATTAAGTATTATTGGTATAAGAACGTGCATGTAAATATGCTCATCATTGCTAGCAGCTATGTTGTGTACCAATTTAATTGCCAAGTCGAATGTGTAATATTCCTACGTGATATTTCCATTTTACGACCATAAAGGTGTTCCATTTTAAATGACCCAGAAGACACAACTTTAAAAATTGTATGCTAAAGTGTTAAGAGTTCAAATGTACTGTTGAAAAAATGCGAAAAGAAGAATAAAAAGAAGGTCAACTCACAAGAACTGTAAAAACATCAGCCTGATCTAAAGAAAATGATATGACTGTGGGGAGTTGTTCAGGGTTGGGGAGTAATGGGATGTGACAGAGCGGAGGGCGGGGCTAATCAAGCCTCAGAGAGGGATAAAGGCCGACTGGAAGCTGCAGAGCGAGAGAGAGAGAGATTTACGAACTGAAGTCCGACACCTTTGCGTGTTTGTCTTTTTGTTTCAGTTTTATATGAATCTATTATTTATATTGTCAAGACGGATCTCGCCTCCTCCTTTCCATGAATTCCTTTACACTGGTAACGGGAAGGAGGAGGGATGTGCCATAGTAGAGTCCTCGCCACTACCATCCACAGCTGCGGCCACCCGGCGGAGGACGGAGGAGCCCGGCAGCCTGGAAGCAGAGGAATGGCCGCCGACCGTGAGTGGAGGAGGGGCTCCCAACCAACTGCCTGGAGGGGTAACCGCTGCCAGGGGCGGGGGAGACCCCTACTGTCCACCAAAAACGGGCCGGGATGTTCCGTCCGCCAGGGGCCGGAGGTCTGCCTCCGATCCGTCCGGGGAGGTGCGGCTGTCGTCCATTAGAGGGTGGAGGAGTGGCTGAGGACCAAGCAATGGCATAAAGAAGAACCGGCGAGTAAGTGTTTTTTGTCCTCTCTCTCTCTCCTCCACTGCCACCCCTGTGTAGGCCTTGCCCTCTCTTTTTAAAATGTTTTTGTTAATTTGGCACAATCGTCATTACGGCATGTAGGTGCCACATTTTTTTTTTTTGTGTCTTGATTCTGCAGTAATCTAACGGAATGTGTTACAAATTACATTTTACAGCATGTATTCTGTAATCTGTAGTTGAATACATTTCAAAAGTAACCCTCCCAACCCTGGAGGTGTTTCATTACAAGTTTTGAGGAAGTTCCAAGATTAAATGTTCACTGTCTGGCGCTAAAAGAGAGTTAAACGTTCTCCCAAACAAAAGAGGTTTTTAAGAATCATGCTCTATTGAATTTTAGATGAACAAAATTGACCTCCCTACCATAAAGCTTAAACCTAACCGATAGAGTAAAAAAAAAAGCAAAATGACATGAAAAATTTAATTGCTGAAGCAATCATGTCATTTTGTGTTGCTTCTACGATACTTTCGACTCACATGCTCTTCATGACTCTTACTCCATTCCTTTGCATCACAAGTGCAATGCTCCATCAGTTGAGCTACTACAAAATCGGATCAAACTTGAATAAGGTTTTAAATGTTGGTTATGAAATGCAAACATTAAAATGCATCGCCTCTGTAGTCTTGCCATGTAAAAGTATTTTGATGTCAAAAGAGAGCATTGTGTAAGAAACAGGGCAAAAAATGTCCTACACGATACGTATAACGAGCCACAAAAAAACTTAGCAAATGTAAAGGTACAGTGACGTGATTCTAAGAGCAGAAAAAACTCACCGTAGACAATCACTGTAGCCGTTGTACTGCGTCTCTTAGCAACAATATTCTTAGCAACACAGGTGTAGTTAGAGGTGTCGGACAGTCGTGCCTGTTTGATGATCAGGTTGTGATCGATGGTGATGTAGAAATTACGATCATCTGCAGGATCGATAATCTCTTCGTTCTTCAGCCATTCCACCTGAAAACACAAAGAGAAATGCATGAAATGAATTTATATGAACACAAATTCCATCATAGCTATACCTGATGGGCTGACTGAAGTCATGGACTATCAGAATGTCTAAAAACATCACTGTCGCTCTGCACCGAACCCGCATATGTGCTTTGAATGATCAGACTAAATAAGCTTCAAAGCCAACTGCTCACTGCAACACTGACTCTGAGTTTCAGTAATTATTTAAAATGATGGCACACATTTTAAGAAAACTATGCAGGAGTGTCTGGGTGTCCCAGTACATGTGCTAACTGGACCCTGCACTGGGGTAGGTGCTCCACATGCGCTACCACGGGGACTTCTCCACATGAGATACTGCTGACAAGACTCGGTAAGACCATGTGATGTATTTCCACACAATTTCCTCCCCTTTGGGCAGGGTGTGGTCTCTGCGGTGTCCTCCCCTTGGGAGTGACCCACCCCTCCCCCCCCAAAAAAGAAGAAGTGGACACTATATGGCCCCAGCTGAATGATTTTTATTCCTTTTGGGGAGAAAAATGAGAAGAGGCCGTGGCTGGGGAAGCCGGTCCTCATTTTTTGGGCAGTCAACTTGTCCCCGAGGTGCAGTGGGGACCTACGACGCTCGTAAGAGCATTGGGGGAGGCTATGTGGCGGCCAGGTGCACTGGCTATGAGGCACACACTCACACCGCCAGTCAACGTAACACAGTTCAGCTAGTTGTGTCGTTTTGTATAGGGACCCCTAGTGTCATTACATCAACACAACATCGAGTGAGTGACAGATAGGGAAAGTCCTGGTTACTTTCGTAACCTCATAGAGATCAGAGGTGTTTGGGGATCCCAAGGGTGACCCCTAGTGACAGATAGGGAAAGTCCTGGTTACTTTCGTAACCTCATAAATATCAGAGGTGTTTGGGGCTCCCAAGGGTGACCCCTAGTGGCAGATATGGAAAGGCCTGGTTACTTTCGTAACCTACCAACGATCAGAGGTGTTTGGGGCTCCCAAGGGTGACCCCTAGTGACAGATAGGGAAAGTCCTGGTTACTTTCGTAACCTCCCAACGATCAGAGGTGTTTGGGGCTCCCAAGGGTGACCCCTAGTGACAGATAGGGAAAGTCCTGGTTACTTTCGTAACCTACCAACGATCAGAGGTGTTTGGGGCTCCCAAGGGTGACCCCTAGTGACAGATAGGGAAAGCCCTGGTTACTTTCGTAACCTCCCAACGATCAGAGGTGTTTGGGGCTCCCAAGGGTGACCCCTAGTGACAGATAGGGAAAGTCCTGGTTACTTTTGTAACCTACCAACGATCAGAGGTGTTTGGGGCTCCCAAGGGTGACCCCTAGTGACAGATAGGGAAAGTCCTGGTTACTTTTGTAACCTACCAACGATCAGAGGTGTTTGGGGCTCCCAAGGGTGACCCCTAGTGACAGATAGGGAAAGTCCTGGTTACTTTCGTAACCTACCAACGATCAGAGGTGTTTGGGGCTCCCAAGGGTGACCCCTAGTGACAGATAGGGAAAGTCCTGGTTACTTTCGTAACCTACCAACGATCAGAGGTGTTTGGGGCTCCCAAGGGTGACCCCTAGTGACAGATAGGGAAAGCCCTGGTTACTTTCATAACCTCCCAACGATCAGAGGTGTTTGGGGCTCCCAAGGGTGACCCCTAGTGACAGATAGGGAAAGCCCTGGTTACTTTCATAACCTCCCAACGATCAGAGGTGTTTGGGGCTCCCAAGGGTGACCCCTAGTGACAGATAGGGAAAGTCCTGGTTACTTTCGTAACCTCCCAACGATCAGAGGTGTTTGGGGCTCCCAAGGGTGACCCCTAGTGACAGATAGGGAAAGTCCTGTTTACTTTCGTAACCTACCAACAATCAGAGGTGTTTGGGGCTCCCAAGGGTGACCCCTAGTGACAGATAGGGAAAGTCCTGGTTACTTTCATAACCTCCCAACGATCAGAGGTGTTTGGGGCTCCCAAGGGTGACCCCTAGTGACAGATAGGGAAAGTCCTGGTTACTTTCATAACCTCCCAACGATCAGAGGTGTTTGGGGCTCCCAAGGGTGACCCCTAGTGACAGATAGGGAAAGTCCTGGTTACTTTCGTAACCTACCAACGATCAGAGGTGTTTGGGGCTCCCAAGGGTGACCCCTAGTGACAGATAGGGAAAGCCCTGGTTACTTTCATAACCTCCCAACGATCAGAGGTGTTTGGGGCTCCCAAGGGTGACCCCTAGTGACAGATAGGGAAAGTCCTGGTTACTTTCATAACCTCCCAACAATCAGAGGTGTTTGGGGCTCCCAAGGGTGACCCCTAGTGACAGATAGGGAAAGTCCTGGTTACTTTTGTAACCTACCAACAATCAGAGGTGTTTGGGGCTCCCAAGGGTGACCCCTAGTGACAGATAAGGAAAGTCCTGGTTACTTTTGTAACCTACCAACAATCAGAGGTGTTTAGGGCTCCCAAGGGTGACCCCTAGTGTCACTACATCGACACACCATCTCATTATCTCTATCAGAGAACGGAGGTTACGAAAGTTGTGAAAGTAAAAATTTTTTAAATAAAAAATCCTGTAACACTTCTTAGTAAGGTTCCAATTGTTAACATTAGTTAATGCATTAGGTATCATAAAAAATAAACAATATGTTTTTTTACAGCATTTATTCATCTTAATGTTAGTTAATAAAAACACAATAATAGAGCATTAACTAATGTTCACAAAAGTGTATGTTGACATTAACATTAACCAATATGCTGTAAAAGTATTGTTCATTGTTGTTTATGGTAACTAGTGTAGTACACTGTTGAGCCCTGCTCTAGCATATACAGGAAGCTTTAAAACCAACAGGCATGGACAAAAATCCACAAAACTCCAGTCTTCAAACTTTCAGACATCCAATCTGTCCCTAAAAGAGAGCTTCAACTTAAAGTACACTTATTACCGGTCAAATCCTCCTAGATCTACCTGAGGTTAAATACTGCTTAAGGGCTCAGTGGTGACAGATCATGGATCAACTTTTTCAGGATTTAAACCTACAACCTTTCAGTGAACCATTTGTGTCTGTAATTGCATTCTCTACCAGGTTTCATCTGATGCCGCCATTTTTATTTGTGCATGAAGAAATATGTTTTTTTAGGCATCATAGACTCATCCATAGACACAAAGGTTGTTCCAAATAGTCATATTTATACTGCCTCATTTTGCCCAAATAATGCAAAAAATAAATAAATAAAATACAGATAAGAAGTGTGTAAGTATGTGTGACAGCAGTGTACCTGAACAGCGCCGAGTGCTCGCCTGGAGGCAATGGGGTAAAAATATCAGCCTCTCATTGGCTCAGCGGGGGGGTACAACTCAACCAATCAGCAGCGCGAGCTTTCCAGCTGTGACAAATTGGCGCCCACATTATACCTCTCACACACATTTCCCCGTGCACTTTATTTTATTACATCTGCATGCAACCCCAATCCCAGCTGTCAAACTAAACTCTAAGATTACGGTGTAGTCGTTTTGTTATCTCGTAGAGCCTCAACAGACTCGTTTTGTTTTCCTTCTGTGCTTGTTAGACACAGATAGCACATTGTTTTATAAAGCACTGCAACACACGTTTTAAATAGATCTTTATCTAAAACTCCACCTGATTCATGCTTGGCAAATTGCATATTTTTTGCATAGCCACAGTTTCGCAAATTCAAAGAACATAAATACAGTTCCATTAAAATGTTTGGTCATCATTTACTGAATATGCAGTACTGTACAGCCATGGCCAAAAGTATTGGCAGTGACATAAAGTTTGCAAAGTTTGCTGCTTCAGTATTTGTAGATTATTTTTTACAGTGTTGTCCCTTGTTCTTCATGACCTGTGCAATTCGCTCTGGCATGTTGGATATCAGCTTCTGGGCCAAATCCTGACTGATGGCGATCCATTCTTGCCTTATTAGTGCTCGGAGTTACAGCGATATGGTAACACATAGAACAGTATGATTTGTGCAATAATTGTTGGTGGTAAATGTCCATGATGTGTGAATGTAAGTAGGAGTGCATTAATTAAGAAGCAATCCATTATGGGTCTTTGCCAAAACAATCATCACTATTACTATTGCTCACATTTCGGGTTAGGAATTTTGACAAACTAATAATACGAAGTATTACATTTTGACATACTATAACTGGTACCATTTGCGCTACGGACATGAATGATATCTTGAATCATTCCTCTTGTTTAGGAGAGATGTGTTTTTTCCTTTCTAAGCAATCACACGATTTTTGTCATGATGACTTTATTATTATAAAATGTGGAAAATAATAAAAATAAAGAATGAGTAGGTCTGTCCAAACGTTTGTCTAGTACTGTATACTTAAACATCTGACATGTAAATGGTGTGTTTTTAAAACAGTCTCTTGGCCTAGGTTTGGGCATGACTGATAGTTTGGCCTTAAGTCTCACTGCCGTGTCTCTGAAGCTCAGACTTTGTCCAATCACGGCTGTTTGTGGTCAGGCTGATTTCGCTCGGCAGGGACTCTTCTGCCGATCAGGATGAAAGCAGCAGCGAAGCACTCTTCACGCACCTGCTCATTTTCTCATGTTGTTGTTTACTGGAACAACTGAGTTCCTGTGCCTGACAGGCAAATGCAAAATCAACACACACACACACACACACACACACACACACACAGACACAGACACACCTATCTTTATGAGGACTCTCCATAGACACAATGATTTTTATACTGTACAACTATAGATTCTATCCCCTAACCCTAAAAACTAATCTTCAGAAATAACTTTCTGCATTTTAAAATTTAAAAAAAAAATGGGGACACTAGAAATGTATACATAATACATGTATACCTTTGTAATTACCAGTTTGTAACCTAAATAATTTCCTTGTAAATCACCCAAACCCACCCAACACACACATACACGTGCACACATACAAAGAGCAAAACTAATCTGGAAATTTCTGGAAATATTTGAATATCTCGCAGATAATTGCTTTCCGTCAAGATGCAAAATATGTGTGTATTTATGTTTAGGCGTCTGTCTGATGGTAATGGATATTTGAAATAAAAATAAACATTTTCACACATCAAGGAGTTGTTTTCATTTAGGACAAAACAAATTGAACTGAAAATTGAGGAAATAGCAGATGTGTCAGTGTGTGTGTTTGTGTCTGTGTGTATAAACGTTTAAACAGCGTTAAAAAGGCATCATTAGGTAGTAATGAGCAGTGGTGGAAAAAGTACTCAATTTCCATACTTAAGTAAAAGTACAGATACCACACAAAGTTATAACTTAAGCAGATGTAAGATGTAACTTTTACTTAAGTAACATCCATTGAAAAACTACTTAAGTAAAAGTAACTATAAATTCAAATCCATTCATCTTTTAAACTACATCCCAAATAATTTCTTCCGTTGAACACAAAATGTGGATTTTTCAAAGAACATTTCAGCTCTGTAGGTTCATACAATGCAAGTGAATTGTGACCAGATCTTTGAAGCTCCAAAACGCAGAGAAATTCAACATAAGCATAATCCATCAGACTCCAGTGGCTTAATCCAGGTCTTCTGAAGTTATCCAATTGGTTTTGTGTGAGAAAAGACCATAATTTTATTCAGAAAATAAGTTATAGTTCAAATGAACATGAACAGAATATTAATAATTCAAACAATAATATCAATAATTGTATTATGTATAAATTCAAGATATTTATTAATTCTGTTTCTGAGCAATTTTGTGATGAAGCTAACATTTTATAATAGTTACTACACTACAATAATAGGGCTGAATCACTAAAATGAATGGAACATCCCAATACTTCATTTCAGAGGGAGAGGGAGGTTTAGGAGAGCTTCATAAACGTGAATCATCCAAACGAACGAATCACTTACATGATTCAGAATTTCTAAAGATTCATATAAAAGAGTTGTTTAGGAGAGCATGTTTGATCAGTCTTCTTGAACAGTGTACACATAAACAAGCGCTCATATCGGTGAGTACGTCAGGAAAATGCTTAAATTCCAGGACATTTTGCAAATTAAATGTTATCTATCCAGGACAGAACCAGGACGATCCCGGGAAAACATGAGCACTATTTACAGCATGCGGAGACTTTTGCACACATGACAGTTTCAAAGCAGCCGACAAACAGCTCACGGGTACCAAATTGAGTCAATACTGCTGTTGTTATGTTTTAATGAGTCTCATTACGCACGGATTCTTGAAATAAGGGACAAAACATGTTCAAAATCACAATTTTTATTTTATAATACTAAATTAATTTGAAATGGATATGTTTGTAGACAAAGGTCTAAGCTAACAAACCATGTAAGGGAACAGGTTAATAATTTTTTTTTTTACAAATCTGAAAATTGACGCTTATTCACTTCATAACTTACACCTACTGTCAATTGTGTCAACTCCATCAGACACACTAAAAACATGCTATTTTAATTTGATCCATCCAACAAGATTGTAAAGTAATTAACTATCGAATAATGGTGTTCAGTAAATGAGTTAAGTGATCAAATAAATTCTGTAAATTTTTCTCTGTTTTCAAAACTATTCTGAAAATTCTGACTGAGTTGACAAAATGTTATATTTTTCCATTTAACCACGTGTTGTACTCTGGAGCCATTTTTCCCCTCACTTAAAGCCACCTCTAAAAACCTAAACTCAAATGCCAAAATCACCCCATAACTTCACAAAATTATCACAATGGGAATGACGGAGTTGATATGAAGTTGTGACTGTAGAAACTTTTTTTTTTTAACAAAAAAAAACTAAACAAATTAAAAAATTTACAAATATATAAATAAGAAATGCCATAATTATACACATTTCCTTTAGATTTAACTTTTTTAGTATTTTTATTATTATACATTTCTTGATTTTTAACATAAAGATAACTTCTTTATGTAGGACATGTTTTGTCCCTTATCTCAATAATCTGTGTAACTGTGTGTGTGTGTGTGTGTGCGCGCGCGCACAATCTTACATTTTCAGTATCAACGCAACCAGAGATAGAGAGTTAGTGATTTGTGGTGGCATACACGACAGCAACAGCATATATTGTTTTTGCATTCCCATTTGTATCAACAGAAAAATACAGTTAAGTTTCAATGACTTTCCAAAAGAGGAAAAATAAAAACAGAGAGAGAGATTACAGCAGTCAGAAAAGAGGAAGAGGCTAAATTTGCTTTCACTCTCTCAGCAGCTGTTTTGAAACCACATCGCAGCAGTTTCAACTTGTTCTTTTTTTTAATTAATGTCAGGCCAGGGTAATACAACACAAATAATAATGTTATGTATTCACAGCCATGGCCGAAAGTATTGGCAGTGACATACATTTTTACAAGTTTTCTGCTTCAGTTGTTGTGGTGTTGATTCACATTGTTTCTAGATTGTTGCGCAGAGTGATCAGATGCATTTTAAATAATTGAAAAAATGAACTTTATCACAAAAAAACAAATGTCACTGTCTTTTGGCCCTGGCACAAAATGACCAGCTAACATCATTTCACTAATCATATCAGCAGCACCTGGGAAAGTGTGAATGAGTACTCGTCAGGTGAAATCACTCTATCATTCTGATTGGATTATAAGAGCAGACTGATTGCTATAAAATGATCATCCTGTTCTTGTTTGCAATGGTTACCTCTAAAGAAAGATGTGCAGCCATCATCGCTTTGCATCAAAATGGCCTCACATGCAAGGCAATTGCTGCAAAGAATATTGCACCTGAAAGAACCATTTACCAGATCATCAAGAACTTCAAGGAGAGGTTCAACTGCAGTGAAGAAGGCTTCAGGACGTCCCAGAGTGTCCAGCAAGCGACAGGACCGTCTCCTCCTGAGGAGTCAGCTATGGTATCGTGTCACCACCAGTGCAGAACTTGCTCAATATTGGCAGCAGGTTGGTGTGAGTGCATCTGCACACACAGAGGTGAAGACTTTTGGACAATGGCCTGGTGTCAAGAAGGGCAGCAAAGAAGCCACTTCTCTCCTAGAAAAACATCAAGGACAGACTGAAATTCTGCAGGAAGTACAAGGATTGGACAGCTGAAGACTGGTGCAAAGATATTTTCTCTGATGAAGCCCCCTTCCAACACATCTGGAAAATAAATAGTCTGGAGAAGAAAAGGTGAACACTACCATGAGTCCTGTGTCGTGCCAACAGTGAAGCATCCTGAGACCATCCATGTGTGGGGTTGCTTTTCATCCAAGGGAGTGGGCCCTCTCACAATTCTGCCCAAAAACACTGCCATGAATAAAGAATGGTATCAAAACGTCCTGCAAGAGCAACTTCTCCCAACGATCCAAGAGCAATTTGGTGATGATCGGTGCATTTTCCAGCATAATGGCGCAGCATGTCACAAGGCAAGAGTGATAATGAAGTGGCTCGGAGTTCATTACATTGAAATTTTGGATCCATGGCCAGGCAACTCCCCGGATCTTAATCCCATTGAGAACCTTTGGTCAGTCCTCAAAAGGCAAGTGGACAAACGGAAGCAAATCTGTGATCAACTCCGAGCACTAATAAGGCAAGAATGGATCGGCATCAGTCAGGATTTGGCCCAGAAGCTGATATCCAGCATGCCAGAGTGAATTGCAGAGGTTATGAAGAACAAGGGCCAACACTGTAAATATTGACTCTTTGCATATATTGAATGTTTTTGCCAATAAAAGCCTTTAAAACTCATGAAATGCTTATAATTGTTTTCCAGTATACCACAGAAACATGTGAAAAAATAATCTACAAATACTGAAGCAGCAAACTTTGCAAAACACAAAATGTTTGTCACTGCCAATACTTTAGGCCACGGCTGTACATTAAATACTTAAAAAATGGAAAATATGAAAAAGTTTGCCTGATTTCCTCTGCTGAATAAAGGCGGAAATGCATAATCACAATCTGTAAAAAACAGTCCATGGGAGAGAAGACGGAGCACATGTGAGAAATTAGCATTTCAAGTGAGTTTAATTCATGCATTCATAATCATTCAATCGCTCTTCAAGGTATGATGCAATACGTTCTGGTGCAATTTATACACACAACGTTTTCCCTGCAGATTATTCATTTCAGCAGAAAGCAAACTAATTCCTCGTCAAGTTAGAATCTTATTTTTACCGGTATAATAACAAACATTAGTGATCAGACTTTCAAAACTTAGAGCGCAACAGTCATGTTCAGGAAATAAAGTTAAAATAATTAAAAAAATACCAAGCATGGTAAATGCCTGATGGAGGTGGTGTGACCGAAACGTTGCAATACAAATTTTGTGATATTCCGTGGAAGCTAAGGTAGTGCGGTAGGTTTTGTTTCTTTATTTTTTCTCTTTTTATTTACTTTACATTTTTTCCTTTAAATGCACCTTCCAACTACATATTTTTCAGGTGTGCATGGTTATTTGGTTATTGTTGGTTCAGGAAGTAATCCAAAGTGGAATTGATATATTATTATAACTTACAAACCTTTAAAAACAAAATGTGGCAAAAGAGCTCTGCAGTGACCGCCAGCTCCCATGACGCACTGTGAATAACACAATCGAGTCTAACACAACTCTAACTCTCCAAACTACTTCTATATTTGTGCACATCTGAATATCAAGCAATGAACTTGAAATATATTGTTTCTATACTTCAAACCAACCACTTTAATATAATACTGTATATTTCGATCCTTTTTAATTCGATTACACCATTCACAATGCTTCATGGGATTGTAGTTCATAGTCTTGTACCTCAATCTGTTTTTCAAAACCTTTTTTAGCTTCAAATCAAAGCTTGAAGTGTTGTAATTTACCTCAGAGCTGGTTGGATTGGTACATATCCTAAAACACTTTTATAACACTTAAATAAATTCCCAATGGAGAAAAAAGACACTTCCAGAACAAAGATGGCTGAAAAAGTAAGCGGGCACTGTTGCACTCTATAGCCAGTTTTACAGTCCACCAATAACACTGGGGTGACGAGTTGAAGGAACCTACAGCTTTAAAATCTCTGTATATGTATTACAGTGCACTAGGGATGTGCAAAACCACATATTTTTAAAATTGATTCATCTGTGCGTTGCATTGAAGGAACATTCCAGGTTCAATTCAAGTTAAGCTCAATCGAATGAATTTGTAGCATAATGTTAATTACCATAAAAATGAATTTTGACACGTTCCAACTTTCCTTAAATAAAAGAGAGCAGAAAACAAGGTTACAGTGAGGCACTTACAATGGTGAAATTCAATGATTCAAAAGTGAATGATGGTCAATTTCTTTAACATTTAAATACGGTTGCGTTTAAACATAACATATGTGCTTTTATATAATTATAAGCTTCACATTTCTGCCTTTACACCCTTCAAAAAGTGCCCCCATTCACTTCCATTGTAAGTATAAGTAATTTCTTTAATGACCAGTCAGTTAATCATTGTTTGCAAAATCCTGTATAGTTAGCCTGGTTTAGGATTCGCCTGACCCCAATTGGACCTGATTCTCTGGAATGTATAAGACGAGAGTTCAAATACAGCTTGATGAAGGGCAATGGAAAGGAACAGAACGCAGAGGTCTTGAGATGGGATATTTTTAAAGACGTTTTTTTTTTTTTAAAGATACTGTCATCATGCTAATCAAAGTAGAGCTGCTAAAAATAACATAACAAAAGATATTGAAACTAGTCGACTGCACAATGTGCTATCAGTTGTTGGAAGAGTCAGTGGCGATTTCTCAGGGCCAGCAAAGCCTTCTCTGCTGGCCTAACATGCCAAATAAATGCATATTTTTTCATCCTTTCATTCTCAATCACCTTTTTGCCTATGTATTTTTAATCGGTTTCCACTCTTAATTAATCTACAAACAAATAGAGAAAAATGCAAAGTTTATCCAGTCAGAATTTATTCCTTGATGCTTACAAAGTGTGACAACTGTTTCACAAATCGCATGCCTGAAGCGCTCTACCACCTGAGCCACAGTCTGAGCTCCGCCCCATCAGGCCTTCAGAAATTCCACAGAATCCCTCAACATTGCAAATGAAAAGGGCAACTTAAGTCAGACTGTCAGATTCATTAGCCAATCAGATTGATTTATTTGTTCTTGGTGGGTGTGATCTTTTGGATATGTCCCGATCGAGGCCTTCTAGCTGGCCCTGAGTGACGCAATCACACTTTAAGTGATATATGTAATTCAAGAGTGAAAAGCGTGAGATCTTGCAGACGAGTTGGCTGTCATCACTGCTGTTATTGCCATTTAGAAAGAGATAATTACAAATTTAAAAACACGAGAAAGAAATCACCTGGATCCAGCAGTTTGCAGAATCGCCTTATTTGTCACCATCGACGTGGTGGTGCTCATGCAGGAAATGCGAGGTAATGCGAACTGAGGCTGAGAGTGTTTGCGGCCATTAATGGACGATTGGAAAGACTGGATATACACACAAACTAATTTTAAGACTAATACAAATCTACAGTATAGCTAAAATAACTCATTTCTTTTGGCCGTTTTCCTTTGCTGTAAACAACACGCATTTTCGCATTCATCACTTCTCACCGGAGCTTGCGCTATGCCTACGTCGAACGCCTTTCACAAGAACGCATAGACCACCGTTACCAGAAGCCTGTGATTATAGTTTATAAAGTTATAAATATGGATATTTTTCTTACAAAAACGCATCGCTTCACTTCAGAAGGCCTTTATTAACCCACTGGAGCCGTTTGGATTACTTTTTTGGGCTTCAAAATCTAAGGTACCATTGACTCCCATTATAAAGCTTGGAAGAGCCAGGATATGTTTTAATATAACTCTGATTGTGTTTGGCTGAAAGAAGAAAGTCATATACACCTAGGATGGATTGAGGGTGAGTAAACTATGGGATAATTTTCATTTTTGGGTGAACTAACCCTTTAATTATTTTTATTTCATTATTTTAATTTAGCTTAATATTATGCAATTCAACTGAATTCAATTCAACTGGCTAAAATATTTGTTTGAGTGTACGTACATTTTTGTACGTTTAGATGGATGCTGAAATGTACAATATGGACACATTGACAACATCTAAAATGTTTACTTTTTTGTTTACATATTTATAGCTTTAGACATGTAACAAGTATAAATCCTTTATATTATAAATATATTTGTATAGTTAGATTTTTACTATTTTAAAGATATTTTTAGATCTCCAAACACAACCCAACCCAAATCTAACCACTTAAATAATATAAAAAAGCACCAGTCAGAAAAATGTAATCACAATAATGTATTGCCAAAAATGGCAAAAACTAGTACAAAACTTAAAAATGATGCTCTTAGATGGCATCCAATAGCTTTGTGTGTGGTAGAGAGTGGAATTTAAATGGTTAATCACCGAAAACCCTTTTCCGATGCACTTTGTGAAGGCAGTCATATTCAAAAAACGTCTTTAGTGTCCCACGGTAAATAAAATAAAAATTAAATGATTAAGTAATGATGAAATTATGACACAATTTTTATTCATTTTAGCATTTTAAAGTTTAGTAGCGGTTAAAGTGATATGATCCTTTGAAACAAGAATGCAGCACCAGAATCTGTTATAATGTCAAATTGGGTAAAGGTGTCAACTGCATTGAATAAATACGATGGCATTAAACATTTAATTAATCTCATTGATTTTAAATACAATAAAATCAACCAGTTAATTCGATATATTCAATATTCATGGTTTCTTTAAGTATTCGTAAACATATGCACGTCTCTAAAGTTGTTCATATATAAAAAGATTTACGTTTCAGATGCTGTTAGTATTGTAAGTTTCAGTGTCTATGACAACACAAGCAAATGTATGTCTCTAGAACCACACTATGTAGAACCACACTATGTAGAACCACACTATGTAGAACCACACGAGGTCACGTTGCTGTACCTGTCCCGCTCACAGTCCTGTCTCATTCCCTCCTGCAGATGTCAATATCCCCACTGTAGCTCCGCAGCTAATAACAGTCCAGCTGTGGAGAATATGAAGCTTGGGCCAGTGTGTTTATTACCCACACCTGGAATTAAATCTCATCTTTGGAGTGGATGAACAAATGCAGTGGATGAAACATATGCACACACAGAAAAAAAGATTGCATTCTGTGTAGAGTGAATGCAGCAGTATGACTGATGGTGCTGGTAAACTGAATATATCATCAACACACACACACACACACACACACACACACACAAACACAATGTATAGCAATATACTAAAAACTATGCCTGAGTGTGTGTACATAATGTAATCACTACTCTTAAAGGTACAGTGCAGTGCTAAAGAGACAAACTTGCGCACTCTTTCCTTATATAGCAAACTACATGAGTGGCAAAATTTGGTACCGCATACTACCATTCTACCCCTACTATTTCTACTAAGTGGAGTGTGAATGACGTGTAAGGGTGCAATCTGGAGAAATCAGCAGAAGGGAATCGCTATTGATGACATATGTTTTATGTTTTTTTTGTTTTTGTCCAAGCAAAAACAATGAATAGGGACTGCAGCTTTCAAGCTTAAAAAATTATGCAAAAACACAGTAAAAGCATTATTAAAAGTTCTTTATATGACTCATACTTTATATATACTAGCTCTAGCCATCTTTGATGCATTCATGAGAGAAGTTGTCCGATTTGTTAAAAAATAGTCCTCGAGTCTGATCTTTTCAACGAATCACTTATCACTCTGAATGATTCACGAATCAGACTGATTAGATTCTCGAGTTTGACTCACTACCTCAATGATTGATTTGTAGTAGTTAACAGCTCTCCAGAGTTAGATTATCAGTGAATAACTACTGAAATGTCAGTCTGTTCCTCACACAAAGCTATCATATGACTTCAGAAGACTGGAAATATACCACATGAGTCAAATGGACCACTTTTATGATCTGTTTATGCTGACTTTTCATCTGTTTTGAAGCTTGAAAGCCTCAGACCACATTTATTGTACTTGCTTTGGGGGGAAAAAAACAGCAAAAAATTTCAAGCAGAAAGGCATGCAGGTTTGGAACAACATGAGGGTGAGGAAATCATGGAAGAATTTTCCTTTTTGGGTGAACGAATCACTTTTGGTTCTAATTAGTACCTTTATTTTTAAGAGTGAACACTCAGAAAAATAAATGTTAGTCTATTTTTAAGATTTATGCATTTCAATCTGATAGAATTTTGTTACAGAATTGAAATACGTAAATCTTAAAAATAGGCAAAAAAACAAAAAAATGAGCTAACTTGTGAGAAAAGGCAAATAAAGAAAATGTATGGCATGATCTACTGTGGTTAAATCAGTCCTGCGTTTGATCTGTTGATACCATGATTAATCAATTTGAATAATCTAGCAATAATGTGGGTCTATCAATTATGCCAATCCACATTAGAGATGATTTCTTTTGTATGGAGAGAAATACAGAGAGAGAGTAAATGTAGAATCCGTTTCACAGTCTTTTATCTATATTTGATCACACGTAGCAGCTGACAGCCTCCTCCAGCAATGTCGTTTCCGGGCCAAGGTGTGTGTGTGTGTGTGTGTGTGTGTGTGATTGTGTAAGCTTGTGACACAGATATTTAAGGAATGCAGGGAAGAGATATATTTTCCTAGAGAACAGAAGCAGAGATCCGCCCTGGAATTCACTTTGTGGAAAACATACACGGCTCACTTTATCATCTCGAACAATAAAATACTTATCCTTGATATCACAAATTAGTATTATTAAGCAAACATTTCTGTAATGTTATTACAGAAATGTTGTTATATTGTTTTTAAATATTTTTCTATTTATTTATATTTCAATCATAAACAAATATCAATCAAACTGAATGTACATATTATGAATTAAACATATAGTGAAGGATTCAATTAAACTTGAAAAACATTTGGGCTTCATTTTTAATCATGTAGATTTTATTGAAGGAATACTAAATTAATTTTGATGTAAACTTTTCATATCATTGAAATCCATGAATGTTGAAAAAATTGAAAAATACAAATTGAGTTCAAAACAACATCCAAAAACAATGCAAATCCTGTCATTATTTACTCACCCTCGTGTTGTTCAAAACCTGCATTACTTTTTATTTATTTCATTGAACTCAAACGGATATGTTAAAGGAATATTTTGTGTTCAACAAAAGTTAAGCTGAATCGACAGCATTATGTGGCATAATGTTGATTATCACAAACAAAACAAAAAAAAACTAAATAAATATATATATCTCAAGTTTAAGTGAGGCACTTACAATGGAATCAATGGGGCCATTTTTTGGAGGGTTTAAAGGCAGAAATGTGAAGCTTATAATTTTATAAATTTATTTTTCTGTTAAAAATTGTGTATTATTTGAGCTGTAATGTTGTTTAAATTGTCATTTTGACAGTTATTTTACAGTTTACGGTATTACATCATAATGGCATGGAATTTGTACAAATTTGAAAAGGTTAATAAGCGCGATAATCTCACTAAAAACACGTTAAACCGCATATATTTTAACATCTCTTGGATATACTACTGAGTATTTCAACATTTAAAGATTGACCCCATTCACTTCCATTGTAGTGCCTCACTGAAACCCCAGACTTTTTGGGGGTTACAAGAAAGGAGTGGCCAGAAATGTTTATGGTAATGAGCATTATGCCACATATGCTTTCGATTGAGCTTAACTTGTATTAAACTCACAATATTCTTTTAAATAGACTGTTAAGGACTGACAGTCACCATTCATCTTCTTCCCCAAACAATAAAAGTGAGTGGTGACTGAGGCTAAGATTCTGTCTAACATCTCATTTTTTTGTGTTTGATGGAAGAAATAGAGTCATTCAGGTTTGGAACAACATGTGGGTGAGTAAATGATAACAACATTTTCATTTTGGGGTGAACTATCCCATTTAGATTTAAAAAGCAATGCAATCTCCAAACATCCCAATATAGACCTATTAACATTGCCATTTATTTACACACTCTTGTACAAGCACTTGCAAATGAGCTGCGACTGCCATTCATTAAAAAAACTCAAACCATACGACTCTGATTTTACAAAGCATCTGCAGACACGAGACCAGAGGTGACCTGTATGTGTTTCTGTAATTATCTGTGTCATGAGGTTATTAGTGTAATGACACAGAAATTACAGACTGACACCAGCACAACACACACACACACACACACACACACATACACAAAGACATGTGTAGACTGTGACTGTTATTGACTCACTGGCATTAGCGGTCTCATTAGCATAACTGGCACAATTTCTGTTGTTAATAAGCTAGTGAAACTACCACTTGACAGGCAGACACACACAGCTACCAACAGCAGCTTTCAATCATTTCTTTGAATCTTATATTTGAATTATTTTGAATTTGAAGTATATTCAGAATTCCTCTGGTATGTTCAGAACAGCACACTACCATATTATTTTATGCTGCATGTTTTTCAGTAAGCATGAAATACCACTCAAAATATGCACACAATCAGAGCAAAAAAAACCAGCAGTACTCCATTCTGAATACAGCCCTTACATTTCCTTTTCTGCTATAAAAGCTCCTTGTTCTGATCCCATAACATTGTGTGTGCTCCAATTCCAGTTTACACACAGGCCAGAAGAATGTGATGTTTCTGTATGTTACTAATGTTACTTTATGTACTGTATGTTACTTTTGTTTTGACATCAAATTATGCTGCCAATTTAAAAAATCTGTGTACATTTGGACGGCTGGGAAAAGTCCCCCCACCACTTAGTATAGTTGAGGCCCAGGGCCATTCAACAGACAGAACTAGGCCATCGAAGTATGTCACCAAGGCCCTAAGATATATATACCTTTCACACAGACACACACACATTGACTACATGCTGGCCAATCTACAGTCTCTTAGTGCAGGAAATCATATTTGAATTATTAGTGATGCTTGCATCACCACTTCTATAGCTCATATTAAGGGTTTGAACAAAGATCTAACCCACAGCGTTTGTGTTACGTACAGGAATAATACTGCACAAATAGTTATTAATGCACAATGCATCCAATTTATTTATTGTTTTCTTTATCTTTTTTTGTTAACAGCCACAAGATACCAAAACGTTGCTATGGTTACCACTGTCAGGGGCAGGGTTATGATTTCCGAGACCCCAAGCAACAGTCCAACCGGGGGCCGCCTTTCGCCATAAGATTTAAAATTCTGTCATTATATACATTTATATATACCATTTACACTATACTGCATATACTGTTTTTTTCAGTCTGTTGATGAATTTCAATATATATATATATATATATATATATATATATATATATATATATATGTGTGTGTGTGTGTGTGTGAGTGTGTGTGTTGATAATTGTTTCTGCAATTTGATCAGAAATTTATAATTTTATTTATTTTTTATTTTGAATAATTTTTAAATGTTGTAATAGATTAATAACGCAACAAAGAACTGTATTTAATTCATACTATAATAAATATAGGCCTAATTTATTTGCACCAATACAGTAATACAAAAGCATTAATTACCTACATTTATATAATAAAAACATACAACCTTCAACAACAACAACCTTCACCTGGAGCATTTATTTTGATGGCTGAAAGTGCACTGCATTATGTTTCTCATTACAAAATCTGGTGAAACGCTGTCACCATCTCTATTTCTGTTATATTGTGTTGTGTTTTTAGATTTGTATAATAACTTTAAAGTTGGCATGAAATGAAAATCCACTTGATCCATTTTCTAAATGCATGTTATTTATCTTATTGTGAATGATTCATCCATGCATGTTTTATTTTATTATATTTTTTCTGACTTTGTAATCTTTAATCAAAATGTAATAACTTGATCGTCCGGTGAAACGACAGACTTCTTCAATCATTTAGTCAGTTTAAACCCCGCTCCTTTCTTATAAATACCACAACCTTGGAAAAAGTTGAACGAAGCATTCATCGCATGTTGGTGAAGATGGAAAGGAGCATTTTCATCTGTTTTCCTTCAAAACCTTTGTTTCTTAACCCAAACTTCCTTGGTTACGGGTCAGCTGGCATGAATTTACGTATGAGGAGGAATAACGGCAAATTCATGGTTGCGTTCGAGACATTTCCCACCCGAATTGCTGAGATGATCACTAATGAATACAATGCGTAGGATGCCTCTGGAGTTTATTTATAGTTTTGAATGCAGTTCTCTTGGGATGCACAGCATGAGTAATTTTTACTTGTTTTAGGCTTTATATTTAGTGTATCATGATTCAAAATGTTAAAATATGGTTATCTTTTACTCACTCATTTTCCAACGGCAACAGCCTCTTTGCAAGCAAAGACCGCGATGTGTATCCCCCATAAGAAATATAAAATACACTTTGTGGGGGCTCTCAAAATATTTGTATTTCAGAAAATATAATACTGACAAGTAAGATTTAATAAAAATGTAAATGCCCCTGAGCCAAAAGTCTGCTAAGATCCCCCCATAAGACTGAATCAATTCGAGCACTGGCTGAAGAGTTTATCTGAACATGAACAAAGGACGACATGTCACCCATCACCCCTTGAGTGCTTTTGCGCAGCTTTCAGATTTGCGCAGATTTCCCAGATGTCCGGACCCCATGCAATTGCATAGTTTGCATGGTGGTTAACACAGTTACTGACACAACAATCAACAATCACATTTCAGGAGTGACTCCTGTATTCCATGTACACACAGATACAATTTTTAAATGGGCCATTAGGGAACCACCAAGCACATTAGAAACTACTCCAAACACCTTTGCAACTGCATGAGTTCTGCGCAGGCAAGCAAGACTCTACAAGCATCTAGTAAAAAAATAAATATATATATAAATGTTGCTTGAAACTGAAGAAATGTGTGCTTCTTTAACCCTCTGGGGTCTGAGGGTATTTTGGGCCCTGGAGAAGTTTTGACATGCCTAAAGTCTGATAACACTATATTCAGCACAAACAGGGCTACAATAATATGTGAGCAACATGTGTGTACATGTTTGTATTTTTGAGAAAATAACGTTTATGCATGGTTTTTGAAAAAACTAAAATTTTAAGTCACTGAAATAAGGTCATAACACATACTAAACATTTGTCCACAAGCCTTTTGAGAACTGGATCTCGAAGCCTAGAGTTTTTGCTACAAAATGATGTGAAAACCATCCTGATCACTCATTCATACAAAACAATATAGTAATTAAACTTTAAGACAATTTTAGTGTTGAAAGGTCATATGCGAGGAGGCGTGAATGATCATGAATATTTAGGCAATTCACACCTAAGGAGACAAAAGACCCCACCCCTGGGCCTATCAATGAGGAATGTGACAGAAAGAGAATGAATGTGAGACTTAATGATCCAAATCAAGTTAAGTAAAAAGAAGTAATCTGACTATATATTTTCTTTACATAAAGACTTTACTTAATTTTAGACCTACACTACCATTAAAAGAAGTCTCTTCTGCTCACCAAGACTGGATTAATTTGATCCAAAATACAGAAACAACATTGAGATTCTGAACTCTTTTTACAATTTAAAAGAACAGTTTTCTATTTAAATATATTGTAAAATGCAATTTGTGATCAAAGCATAATTTTCAGCATCATTACTGCAGTCCTCAGTGTCATATGTTCCTTCAGAGATCATAATAATATGCCGATTTTCTAATATGGGCATATTTAAAGAGCATTTTACCAATTTAACCTGAACGCTTATTTGCAAGCACAAGCTTTGTTGATGATAATGAGGCAGCATAACCTCTAGTTAAAATATAATCTAAACATTCATCTTGTTTTTATATCATATTACATATCATATTTATATTATACAGCATATAATTGAAATGCCTGCTTTAGCTGAAACAGCATTTAAATGTAACTAAAACTTGCTTATTAGGACATATTTCAAATTTCAATACTCTGAATCCTGTCTGGCAAGTCTAGAAACACTCCCACTAGTAAAATATGTTCAAGTTTATATAAAATAGCATGTCAACAAATGAAAACGATTGACTTACTCGGCTGAAATTGTATCTTCGGCTGGATCAAGTCTCTCTTCAAAATACAAACGTTCATTGGAGTCCCGCTCTTCTTCTGAGGAAAATGTTAACTCTTCCATACATTCCTGGAGCTTTCATCGCCTGTGTATCGTTGCAAATGCGCAGAAAAATGAATGAAATGTGTTTACAACCTCACAGCGCGCTCTGCTGGTGGGTGGGATCACATTACAGATAATTAGAAAGACCAGTAAAAACTGTACATCACTTTGTTTCAAACAGATTGCATTGCAGGAGAATACTTGTTTTAAATTTGAATTGTTTTATTTAAAATATTTAGACTATAAACAATGTCTATAAATATTTATTTAGACATTTCAAGCTTTCTTTAGACATACGTTTCATGTTTGTGTGATAAGTATTCGCAGAGTTTCAGTTCATTTTTGTGACATGTTTCTGAAATATGCTCGTGAACACAGAGACTGCTGAAAGCGCACCCTTTTTATTTTCTTTATTTTACAAATGTTTCATTGTTATTATGAGTGTACACAAATAAAAGTAGACCCTTTATAGTCTCTAATGATGTCTTACACTTATCTGTATACCCAAGTTGTTTCTGCTGTAATGACGAAAATATCCAGTAGGACACGTCGGCGTGTCCGTCGACCCCAGAGGGTTAAGCAAAGCTGATGGGGATGATGGACAGCTCCACTCAACCCCAGCACATGAGAAGTTCTCCCAAGTATGTGTGTGAAGAGAAGAGAGATAGAAGAGAAAAGAAGAGGACAGTAGAGAAAAGAAGAGACAAGAGGAGAGAAGATGCAACAGAAGTGCAGAGATGAGAACAGCAAAGAGACAAGGCGAGAAGTAGTGAGATGACAAGAGCAGAGAAGAGATGAGGTGAAAAAAGACTAGATGAAAAAGTGCAGAGATGAGCAAAGAAGAGATGAGATAATGAGACAAAGAAAAGTGAAAAGCAGAGAAGAGACAAGATGAGAAGTGATGAAAAATAGCAGAGAAGAGATGACAAGGAGACAATAAAGAGAAAACACAAAAGAGGAGACAAGACAAGTGGAGAAAAGACAAAAAAAAATTGAGAAGAGACAAGACAAGAAATTAACAGAATTAATTGTGCAATGAAGAAAAAAAGAGAAGATGAAGAGATAAAAAAGTAGAGCATAAGATAAGAGACAAGAGGGACAAAAATTTAGGAGAAGAGACAAGAGAAAAGTAGAAGCAAATAGATGAGAAGAGCAGTAGATAAGAGAAGAAAATGTGTAAGTGTATAGAAGAGAAAAAAGAGACAAGAAGAAATACAAAAAGAGATGAGATGAGAGGAGAAAAGAGAAGAGATTAGGAGAGAAGAGAGACGAAATGAGGAGAGGAGAGAAGAGACAAGGAGAGGAGGTATGGGATGGGAGGAGAGGAGAGAAGAGATGAGGTGAGAAGAGACGGGGAGAGAAGAGAAGAGGAGAGGAGGTACAGGATGTGAGGGGAGGAGAAAAGAGATGAAATGAGCAGAGGAGAGAACAGGAGAGACGAGAAGAGATGGTGAGAGAAGAGATAAGGAGATACGGGATGGGAGGAGAAAAGAACAAGCAGAGAAGAGATGAGGAGAGAAGAGGAGGAAAGGACAGGAGAGAGAAGAGAAGAGGAGTGAAGAGAGATGAGAAGAGGGAAGGGAGAAGAGAAGAGAGGTTTAACACATCTTTATTAAATACAATTCCCCTTCAATGCATCATTGTTCATTCAATAAATTCCTCTTTGTGGCAGGGCGGAGTCCACCCCAATGAAGCAGCCACAGCCAATTGCCCGGGGACGAGGAGCCCAGCCGCCTGGAAGCGGAGCAACGACCGCTGACCGCGAGGGGAGAAGGGGCTGCTGGCCGACCACCTGGAGCGAGGAAATGCCGCTGCCAGGGGCGGAGGAGACCCCTTCTAGACGCTGAAATGCGGTGGGGTAAGAGACCGCCGACCGCGAGCAGGGAGGGGCTCCGAGTCAGACCGCCTGGAGCGAGGAAACCGCTGCCAGGGTCGGGGGAGACCCCTTCCGAGTCCCCGAAAACATGGCGGGGCGTTCCATCCGCCAGGGGCTGGAGAGCTACCGCGGATCCATCCGGAGGGGCGCGGCTGCCGTTCGGTAGAGGGTGGAGGAGTGGCCGAGGAACAAGCTACAGCATATCGGAGATACCGGCTTAACTAAATAATGGTTTAATGAGAAACTCAAAAGACAAACACATAAGATGACGGACATGTCCGTAAGGATCTGTCTCTCCTGCACCACCCTCTGCGATCGGCCTTTATCCCACTCAGCGGCTTGATTAGCCTGATACGGGACCGGGTGTGTCGTGTCACGAGCCGGCCCCGCCCTCCCACACTCATACATATCACATTATCTCTTAACCTTTTAGTACAAATATTTTTTAAAAGACATTCTTTTAAAATTTTTAAATAAGTTCTCCCTCATAAATACAACATAAAACTTCTCTTACAACTTTTCTCTTAAAGTAATTAAGTCATAATAAGCAAACTAAAATTTTTATCTATTTGCAATTAAGCCCTTCAACATTCTCTCTGGATCCACTCCAGTTAGACCCAGACATTTGTTTTTTTTCTGGTCTTCCAAATTGCTAATTTTGCTCTACCCATAACATAGTTCAGGAGACAAAATATTCTCCTGTTTGACATTCTATACTTTACGCCTCCTATCAAAGTGCAGTCAGAAAAAGTTTCACCAAATCCTCTAAACTATTCAGTCAAAACTCTAAAAAGCTCCTCCTATCGTTTACAATTAAAAAACAAGTGTTCCACAGTTTCGTCTTGGCTACAGAACCCACACTCCCAAGTTACTGCTGGATTGAGGTGAGCCACATATCTGTTTGTAGCTATTGCCCTGTGAATAAGTCTCCACTGCAAATCTGCAGTTCGCCCTCCACTGATCTCTCAAGGGAAAAGTTGGCCCAAAGCACCTTGTCCACCTCAATGGCTGCGATTCCTTCAGTGTCTCTTTATGAACAGTCTTGACACATAGATTATAGAAAACCTTTTTTAGACATTTCCTCAATTGTCCATGTCTCAGAAGTGTCAGAATCCTCTAAATGATGGTCTTTCAACATACTGTTGTTATAAGTAGAACAAATTAACAGCTTTTGAGGGATAACATCAGTCTGTTCCTTCAAATCTTTTCTTTGTACTGTATAACTTCTCTGTAAAAACCTGGCAAAAATGATTAAAAAAAAAAAAAAAACTTCTATTATTTCTTCTAAAATCCGCATGGCGAGACATGGAGATTGCAGTCCTGTCAAGTACATTATATCCTCCACCGACTTCCAGCCATCTGGATTGACCAAATCCTTCATCTTTGTGCAGTTTCTTCTCAACATATTCTCCTGTACACTCCTAGAAGACATCAGTGTACCATGAACCACTGGACTGTGAAAAAGTGGTTCCTCCATCACCCAGTTTTTAGGGATCTCGAAAACTTTTTTAAATCTTGAAAGTTTTATCCCATGACTGTAACACTGATTTATAAAAGGATGTAGTCTCTGTCAGGTCCATCTCTTGAATTGGTATCCAGAAAAGATTTACATCATTGAACCTGCTGTACAATTCCATGTCAGTTCTTTTCTACACAGACTTTTTTGTGCTGAAATCAGTCTGAAAGCTTGAATTCTGCTCTTAATGTCTATCAAGCCTTGTCCTCCTTCACAGGGAGGCAAATAAAGTTGTGCAGCACAAATCCAGTGTTTACCATTACAAAAGAAATATACTAGTGTCTTTTGTATAGAAATCACCAATTATTCTGGCGGTTCAACCAACATTAGCCTATGCCATAATGTGGAAGAAGCCAAGTTATTAATTACCAAAACTCTCCCCTTATAAGATAGTTGTGGTAACAGCCATCAAGACAATCGGGACACCACCATCTCCAGCAGTCCCTCCCAATTTTTCTGCTGAAAACTAGAAGAACCCAAAAAAACAACCAGGGCCTTAAAACCTTTTCTGCCCCACTTTAATCCAGCTGTTATCTCTGGAAGCCTTTGATTTATCCATTGACCCACTGCATAGCCTTCACTCTTACTCCAATTTACTTTTGCAGTGGATGCCTTTTCAAATACCTCTAAGCTTTTTGTAAGATTGTTCATATCTTTTTGTCCATTTAAAAAACTGTTATATCAGTAGCATAAGCAGATAACACAATTATATTACAATTAGAGTAATTTGGTATTTAAAAACCCTTTAAGGTCTCTTCTCATTCTTCTTAATAATGGTTCAATGGCAATGATATATAATTGACCAGAGAGTGGGCACCCTTGCCTGATTTCTCTTTTTACAGGGATTGAGGCATTCAACCCTCCTCCCACCTTCACCAAAACAGAAATATCACAATATAACAGTTTTATCCAAGAAATACACTTGTCACCAAAAGCACTCAAAACTTTGAAAAGATACCCAGGGTCCACTCGATCAAGGCTTTTTCTTGGTCTATTGATAAAAGACCCATATTAATATTTTCTTTAAAACTCAAATCAGTAGCATCTCTTAAAAGAAACAGATTATCCATGATCGCTCGGGTACACAATAAGTCTTAACACTAAGAATAATTATGTCCAAATATGTGTTTCAACATGTTTGCTAAACATTTGGTCAAAATTTTGTAATCCGTACATAAAAGAGAAACAGGCAGCCAATTCTTCAAAAAAACCTAAGTCCCCTTTTTTAGGTAACAGGGATAATACTGCTCGTCTACAGCTTGGATGACAACTATTACCATTACTTGAACCGTTACTTCATAAAAATCTTGTCCCAAAATGACGACAGAAATCTGTGGATATTCCATCAATCCCAGGTGAACGTCCCACTGAAAGTTGTTTAACTGCATCTGTGAGCTCTCTTAAAGTAATGTCACAATCCAAAGTTTCTTTCTGTTTAGGTTGCAACTTAGGAAGTTCTTGAAAAAGGTCAGCAGCATTCTCTTTGTCACATTGTCTAGCAATAAAAAGTCCAGAATAAAAATCAACTGCAAGTTTTCACATTTCACTTGGATTGCCCATAATTATTCCATCTGGACGTTTTAAATAAAGCAAAGGATTATGTTGCACCACATTTTGCTCCAATTTAAAGAAATAAGTGCTAGGAACATCCATATCCTTAATTGAACAAAACCGTGACCTTAAAGCATTATAAACTTGCTCTTGCAATAGTCAATTCTATTCAAGCTTCTTCTTATTTTATTCACCACTTGTATTGATCCCTTCTTCATTGTCCATCAACATCTTTTCCATTTCTCCTATATCACATTGCAAATTTTGAACTGTATCTCTAACTTTAAGTGAAATTTGAGACTCATAACTTTTCCTTTCCAACCTCCCACCATTGACTTTGTCTCATAATAATTTTTCTGTAACCTCCATTTTTCCCAAAGATGAGTAAAACTCTCACAAAATAACTTACTATACAATCATTTCTTATTAAAATGCCAACAATACTGCGATCTAAAAGTCGTTTATTTTATTTATATCTATAGTTACCATATGGTGATCAGAGAAACCAATAGGAATGATAGCAGCATCTATCACTCTAGTATTGAAAGACTTAAATAAAACCTGCCTAATCTAGCCCCTATAACTTCATTATTACTTATTTTGATAAATGTATGTTGTTTTACCCCTTTATTCCTATTTCTCCAAACATCACACAAATCATGTTCTTGAATCACCTAAGAAAGTACTACATCTGATTGAAAATGAGGTTCTTCAATATTTCTATCAACCTTAAAATCTACAGTACAGTTCCAGTCTCCAGCCATAACTATACAAAACATTTTATCATAGTTCGAAATGTGTCTCTTAATATTCAAAATTAGTTAAACTCTCCCTGAACCAACATTTGGTGCATAAACATTGATAATTAAAAATGTTATTCCTTCAACTTCTGCATGGACAAATAATGCTCTTCCAGTAACTACTTCAATTTTTTAAATATCAACAGTTAATCTTTTTGAAAATACAACAGCAACACCAGCGCTTGTATTTGACCTATGACTGAGTGCATACTTCCCCTCCCACCATAACCCCCATCCTATTTCATTAGACCTATTAGAATGAGTCTCTTGTAACATTACTATATCAATATTCCTAATTTGTACAAATTCTGTTAATACTGCCCTTTAAGTTTGAGCTCTCACTCCATTTATATTAAAAGAGCCTATTCTCATAAGCATTATATTAATAAAGGGATAAGAGACAGTAAATAGCAGAAAAAGACAGGAGAAAAGCAAACTTGTAAGCAGTTTCCTCAATCAAAACCTCTTTTTTTTTTTCTTTCAATCTAGTCCAACAATACGCTGCAATTTGACCACAGATTTCAAACATTTTTCAGTGTCTGGAAAAAAAATCTCTAATTTCTACCGCTCTTCCAAATGTCTCATCCAGAAAATCATTTATCTCCCAGAGAGAATAAAGATTGCTGTCTTCCATCTGAGACCCTGTTTCAGAAACACCTGACATTTGGGAGAATGTATCATCATCCCTCATTTCTGCTTTATCTTCATCTTGTAATAGGCCTACCACAGAATTTTGCATTTTCTCATACTTAAGCATCTCAACTCCACTTGTACTCGCAATCTCAGAACTCAAAACATTCTCATCGATAATTTCTTGTACTTCTACAGACTGATTTTCATCTTGTACCACAACTTCCTGAACCTCAATTCCTTCATTATCACACTCATGTACTTCAGCTATAGCCTGTTCAGTTTAGGGCTGAACGATTTTTGAAAATAATCTAATTGCGATTATTTTCACCAATATTCGATATGCGATTATTTTTTAAGCTCTTTGTCTTCTGTATGAAACTGTTCTTTCCTGGAAGCCAGACCTCTGTTATGATGACATGAGAATGATGAGATGATGCATGAATTGATAAATGACATTTTTATTTAACTACTTCAATCACAATAGTATATTTGAACTTCCAATCTTGTAAACATCAGAACATAAATATAAAACAAAAAAAATCTGTGGCTTTACCACACTAAGTTTTTCAAATAATTCACTTTAAGAAACATGATATATAAACATGTGGATTGCACTTTTTAAACGCCATCTGTGAACTTCTAGACAGTCTTTAAATAAATAAAAAATAAATAAAAAATATACACACATCTTCCTGATCTCTCCAGTCAGTCACATTACACACAAAGTGCAGAAAAATAAAGGAGAGCAAATAACCTGTCTGTACCTCTTTGAAAATATTTAGGTAAATGAAAGGTAACTAATATATATATATATATCATAATGATCCTAATATATATATATATATCATAATGATCCTAGATCACAGGTTTTTTGCTAGGAAAACCAGCATATCTACTTTTGCTGGCTTTAAGGATGAGCGAGTGCAAGTCACTATATTCCCTCCAGTGCTGAACAGACGCTCTGAGGGGGCACTTGTGGCTGGCACACAAAGATATTTGCGGGCTATCTTGCACAGTCGTGGAAAGTGAATGTTGTGCACCTTCCACCAGGCCAAGGGATCATCCTCTCCATCAATGACAGGGGTCAACAGGTAACTATTCAACTGAATAGTTTTCAGCTCCGCCGCTACTCTCTGCCTACATTGTCTGTGTAGCTCCAGTATGGCGATCTGGCTAAAATATGTGCGGGAGGGCATGCTGTACCTCTTATCCAGTGTAGTTACCAAATTATTGAACCCAGGCTTGGTCACCGTATTGACGGGCATCATGTCTTTCGCGATGCATTGGGTTACTGCTTGGGTGATTTCCGCGTGCCGTTTTGAAGTGTGTTCATATGGCGTAACACTTTCAAACATTTCGGTCACTGATCCCTGCCGAGTAGTACTTGGATTATTTTGCACACTGCTTATTTCTTTAGATTTACTCCTATCATACAGTGCTTTGTGGTGTGTTTTTAGGTGCTGGTACAGGTTTGGTAGTGTTGCCCCGTGAAGTAGCAACTGTACCAAGGCAGGTTTTGCACAATACCTGACGCTGGGCAACATCATCTTTTTTAAAACCAAAATAGTCCCACACGACTGATGTACTGTTCCTCTTTGACACTAACATTCCTTCAGTATCTGGTTCTGTTGAGCCTGAGGCCATTGTCAATGTACAGTTGCCAAGTTAACTCTTGTTACGCTCTCGTGTTACGTGACCAGAATGCAGCCTGTGTTTAGAAAATCTCGTTTGATCATATCGCGTGATTTACTCGCGCATGTCAAGGGCATGTCTAATCGCAGCCTTTGCGATTAGAAAATCGCGTTTTATCATATCGCGATATTATCGCAAATGCAATTAATCGTTCAGCCCTAGTTCAGTTACTGTTTCAGTTCGTTCCATTTGAGTATTTTGTCCAGCCTTATCAACATTATTCTCCTCATTAATGTTCACTTGAACTTTATGAGGACAAGCGAACTGTTTGTGACCAACATCACCACATTCAAAACATTTCAATCCAACAGTTGAAGCATAAATCATAAACGACTTACCTTCATCCACGACCCGAAATGATATATCCAGTGTTGGTTCTTTTAAAAACACGAAAACTTGTTGTCGAAATGACATAACATGTTTTAGTTCCGAACGTAATAATCTCTCTCAATAACTTCGTCTTGGATAAATGGCGGCACATTCGAGATACTTACCTTAGATGTTAACGTAGCCAATGGAAAGATTGGACAAAAACCTCCATTAATCAGGACACCACTTTCGATAAATTGCGCAACAAAATGCTCCTCTTTTAGAAAGATCACGATTGCTTTGTTCATCCTTGATGCCGAAGATATATTTTCACATCCGATTTGTTCTCCCACCACTAACAGCACACTTTCAACTGTGACTCCCTGCTCCGGCATGCACTTAATTCCAAGGTAGAGTGAAAGAGATGGCACACGCTCACCTGGAAGCGACGCCATTCTCACACTCACCAATTTAACAACAAAATTTAGCTATAGATATATAACTAAGAAAAACGGGACAGATTTTGAAAAATAAAAGAAAAAAAAAAAATTTGTTCTTCCCCACCGCACCCTCCAACACTCTCCTACATCTCATGAGAACAGAAGAGAGACAAGACAAGGAGAGATGAGAAGAGAATAGGAGATGAGAGGAGAAAAGAGAAGAGATGAGATGAGGAGAAAGATGAGATGAGATGGGGAGAGAAGAGAAGAGATGAGGAGAGGAGGTACGGGATGGAGGAGAGGAGAAAAGAGAAGAGACTAGATGAGGAAAGAAGAGGATAGAAGAGGAGGAAAGGACAGGAGACAGAAGAGGAGAGGAGAGAGAGAGAGAGAGAGAGAGATAAAGAAGAAAAGAGAAGATGGGGCTGAGCACCCTGGGTTAAAGCTCTGAAAGTTTTTATCATCTTGTTATGATGTAAGAAGTACCATTGCTTCGCTATCAAGTTGATATGAAAACATGTTATATGTTTAATATTTTATTATATTTTAAATATAAGTAATACACGTGTTCTTGTTAGCAGCTGCTTTCCAGCACTGTATGTTTGCAAATAACGGTCGCGACACACAATTGCGACGGTGTGCTTGGTCAACATTTCTGTCTTGGTGAGTTATTGGGAACTGTGCTGAGTTGGTCCATCCAGATGCAGCGAGTACCAAATATTCAGAAATTTAACCCTGAATACAAAGAGTAATATATACAGATATGCTTGAGGATTTTGCAAACTTTAAGTCATGAGCCAGGACATTTGCATTTATTGCAAAACACTTTTATTAAAGGATTAGTTCACCCCAAAATTCTCTCATCATCCACTCACCCTCATGCCATCTCAGATGTGTATGACTTTCTTTCATCTGCAGAACACAAATTAAGATTTTTAGAAGAATATCTCCGCTCTGTATGTCCATAAAATGCAAGTGAATGGGCGCCTACTTTTTGAAGCTCCAAAAACACAAAGCCATCATAAAAGTAATCCATACGACTCGGGTGGATTAATTGGTGTCTTTTGTAGGGAAACGCTTTAAGACACGATGCAATAAACCTTGCAGACTTCGGCAAATCTAGCAACAATCTTTGTTTTCATATGTACCTATTTTACAGCCTGCTATCATTTAAACTAACTTAAGCACCCAACGAATCAATGACATAAAACTGTACACCAACATATGTCGTCTGTCAATCTACGGAAAGCCGAAAGGGACAATATGATGTTTTTAAAGTGTTAAAAGCATGCAATGTATCTGAGGCTGAGAGAAAAGTTAGTGTGACCTTTTTGTTTTAGTAATATTAAAAATTGTACTATACAAATTACACCACACAGATGTAACATTTCAACTTTTACAATAAAGTGTATTTTGTTCTGATTCTGAAAGTGTATAACACAGTATGTATTCACAGAGGTCTGAGCTAAGCCCCGAAGACTCTTTAAGTAAAAATTAAGTAAAATCACAACTAAGATCTCTTTAAAATCTCAATTGTTTCTCCCAAATAGCAATGAAATTAAATGGAGAACAAATGGACACTTGAGTCAAACTACTGTCATTTTTCTCCATTTTAATAACAAAAATAATGTAAAAAAAAACTGAGACAAAGAGGAGAGGGGAGTTGGATGTATGAACTGTTATTGTGCTGTGTCTTGCTCTCTGCGGGGAGAGACAGTCATTAATCACAACACAGATGTACTGAGAGCCTCTAGAGATCACACACACGCGTGTATGCGCGCACACACATTTTATCACTGTATTATGGCAGTCCAGTAACCTTCAATTTTAGGACTTTTATTTGTTATTTTAATTGTCTGCAGGGACACACTTTAGAAAGCATCTGTAAAACAAATGAATGTAAATGCACAAAGACATTACCTCTCTCTCTCACACTCACACACACACACACACAAACACACACACACACACTCACAAAATAAAAGCTAAAAGGATCTTTTTGTCCCAGATGAGTCAAGCAAAATATAATGAGAAATCTAAATCTATAACAAAGGGTTCACTGTACTATAAAAACATACTGTAAGTTTCAGGACTCTAAACGTTCTTCCAAGGCCAAAAATGCAATTTATTCACTCCTGAAGGATCCCAGCATTACAAACACTGAGCTGTAGGTTATTTACAAGAAGCTCCCTTGATCATTTCAGTATTATCTTAACCGTTTGAGTGGCACATTAAAGCATATATTGTTTATAAAACTGCCATTATGTAATACAGGCTTTGCAAATACGCTGTTACTGAAGGATGCGGCAGTTATAAACTACTTTGGCCAATGCAGCAAATTACTGAATCCAATTTCACACGTTCACATTTACTTTGCAGAGGAATCTCATTTGTCTCCACTAGAGCTTTAGAAGAGAACAATCTGGGCTCTTACTGCATCTCAACAACTGTTTCGTTTGTTTCAACTGTTTATTTTATTTTAGGAGAAACATCTGAGAGCGGACGGTATAATGAAACATAACTCAGGACTCCACGAAGCTTCAGGAGCTAAGAAAGAGCAATAAATAAAAAATAATAATCCTCTGGCTTGGAGAATGGTCATAAAAAAAACATTTAATAATATAATACAACTATTATAAAATAACAGTTCTATATAATTGTATTTTTCAATGATTTGTGGATGTACAGAAAGTTTGAAGAATAACGCATTTATTTAAATAGAAAGAGTAAATTGTAACATTCTAAATGTCTTTACTGTAATATGTGATCATTTGCATCCTTGATGAACAGAAGCATCAATTTCTTTAAAAAAATCAAAAATGCCTTAATGTTCTAAAACCTTTGAATAGTATGTATATACACTGTATAACATTTATTATATCATATTAGTGTGCAATTTCTTCAAAAATACTGAGACTGTGGTTGTGTTTTTATGAATGGATGGATGAAAAAACAGTGAGAGTGATAGTAAAACAACAGAGCGACAGTGAAACAGTTGTATACAGCGAGGGCAGATTGTTGGTTACGGGTCGTTGTGGAGATTCGGCTTTGCGGAGCATGAGTGATTGGTCCCTTGAGCTGTGCATAATGAACACCCACAGACGACACATGTTAAAGCTCTAAACACACTCACACACACACACATAAATACTGAAGTGCCCACAAAAACACTTCCTCCTGAACTCTGTGCTCACAAACAGTCCTAGACACTCCACTTTGCCTGTCTGATATTCATCTATGTAGTATTGGATTCTTAAGTTGCTATTTGCATTTTTGGAGGTTAAAATAGTTCTTGAGGTTACAATACAGTACAGGTTCTTCAGATCCGACTAATGGTTCCAGTTATCATCAGTAAAGGACTGTTTTTGTCAGAGTGCTTATATTAATTACTCCGTACAACAAAAAGCTTGAACTGTAAAGGTTGCTGAGACTATCGCATCAAACTGCCCAAACTATGCAGGATTTGCATATAGTTAGTTGCATTTTATCATGTGCATATAGTATTGCTCAGTCCCTACCAGATAAAAAAACATAATCTCCTAAAAAAAACTTCTCGGATGGCATCAGACTCTGTAAAACCCGTTTTGGTATGTATTTGAGTGCACAAATATTAAGTTGCTATAGGCTCAACACACGGCTATTTTCAAATGTGATTGGTCACTGTGTACACATACAAATATAAATGTATGAGTTTGACCTGGTAGTTTCATAAATCCGTGTGTGTGTGTGTGTGTGTGTGTGCATGTTAAAATGTGTGTGTCAGCAAATCTAGTGCATAAACTCAACTCGGACACAATAACTCACTCCATCTCTAGATGCACTTATGAAATTTACAGACATGCTGACACATTACCGACATACAGAACATCAGCACGTTTAATTAATGGCACACCATAAAAGTCTGTTCCCGTAAACGATCTCCATCTTCATAAGCATAAAACTCAGTAAAGTGCTTCTGCTGTGAGCTAATGAAGGAAATATTAATTTCTTTAACCGTGAGAGCGCAGCATCTACAAACACTATGCTGGAAACAGCTTGCAGCTACTTAGTTGAAACTCACGACTAATTTCAAGTGATGATAGTTCCCCCAAAAATGAGAAATCTGTCTTCATATATTCACCCCCATGTGGAGATGTTAAGCAGAGAGACTGTCACCATTCACTCTCATTGTATTGACAAAAAAATAAATAAAATAATAACAATAAAATAAAAAGGGAATGGTGACTGACAGTCAGATTTTCTGATTTCAAAATAGTAAAATGTAGATTTTCCAACCTTTTTGTTTTTTTTGCCAACAAATAGTGATGTGACAAAATCACACACGTTAATGTGTAATATTTAAACGCACTCTCTCACAATGTCTCGCTCTCAAATAGAGCCATTTGTTTTAGTGAAATGGTTTATTCAGACCAATTCAAATAAATGATTCACTCAATAGCATTCCCAGACGTCCATATGTGGCATTTTACGTTGCTATTTTGTAGCAAAATAAATAATCTGTTAAATACTCAGATTTTAATAAAGATTTTTTTTTTAAGTTTAATTTGTTTGACCCTAAATATAACTGTATATGTTCAAGTTTGATGCTTTAAAGGAATAATTCACCCAAAAATGAAAATCTCTCATCATTTACTCACCCTCATGCCATCCCCGATGTGTATGACTTATTCTTCTGCTGAACACAAATCAAGATTTTTAGAAGAATATTTCAGCTCTGTAGGGCCATACAATGTAAGCGAATGGTGACCAAAACTTTGAAGCTCCAAAAAGCACATAACAGCAGCATAAAAGTAACCCATAAGAATCCAGTGGTTAAGTCCCTGTATTCAGAAGTGATATAATAGATGTGGGTGAGAAATGCCCCATTTTTTTTTTCTTTTTTTTTTTTTACTGTAAATCTACCTCCACATGCACGTTCTTCCTATGCACGTTCACGAGAGTTCGTATTTTATTTGTGCATAGCGCCACCTACTAGGCTGTTATATATATATATATATATATATATATATATATATATATATATATATATATATATATAAATTATTCTTTACTTTAACCCTCTCTTTTTTCTTTAACCTCCCTGCCTAATAGATGGAATATGCACAGAGAATGTGAATCAGCAAAAATCAGAAAAAGAATAACTCTCGTGAACGTGCATAGGAGGGCTGGTGAAAGTGTAGATTTATAGTAAAAATTGAATTAAATATTGATCTGTTTCCCACCCATACCTATCATATAACTTCTGACAACATGGATTTAACCACTGGAGTCTTATGGATTACTTTTATGTCATCTTTATGTGCTTTTTGGAGCGTCAAAGTTCTAGTCACCATTCACTTGCATTGAATGGACCAACAGAGCGGAGATATTCTTCTAAAAATCATCATTTGTGTTCTGCAGAAGAAAGAAAGTCATACACATCTGGGATGGCATGAGGGTGAGTAAATGATGAGAGAATTTACATTTTTCAGTGAACTGTCCCTTTAATGCCATTTTTAAAGGTGCATGACGGAATTCTGGGCTTTATATCGACATCTGTGGTTAAAACACAAAATTGCAAGTTACTTGCAGAGGAACGGTTTCTTTTTTTAAGTCAATTGTGCTTTGCCAAACCACCATATCAGAGCGGATCTGACAAGCTACACCAAGAGTCACTGATAGGAAGTGGAAACAAGACGTATATTTACAAAATTGGTCCGAGCGCCAAAGTAGCCAGAATTTTCCTTTGTTTTCAGACATGCAAGGATGAATGAAGAAAGCCTGAAATTTCCCTCCAAATTGAACCCGACACCTCTGCTCTGCATATGAAAATATTATTGTACACTAGGAATAAGGAAAGAATGAGTACTGGATCAATAATGGTCTTTTGTTAATTTCGAATGAAAAATTAAGCAAGAAATACTCTGTAATTTAAATAAATGATATAATAAGCCAAGGCAAGCATCTAGCCCGTGTTCACATACAGAATTAAAAAAAATGCCATGTCAAGTTACTATTAGGGCTGGGTAAAAATACTGATTTCCCAGCACTAGCATGGAATACACATACAAGTGTTTTATGTGTGTCTCTGGAGTGTTTCAAGTATATCTGCATGTGTGTTTCCCACTGTGCCATGATGGTTTCTGCAGATTTGACAGATGTTATGAATAGCACACCATTCATCATACAAATACAGCTCCCACGGTGTATAAACCACAGCCACTGTATTACCCTTACTATGTGTGTGCATGTGTCAAAGGGTAAGAATATAATTGTGACTGTGAAAAGTGAAGGTCTTTGGTTAGTAACTATGGGCTACCATAGTGTGACCTGTATGTATATATCCAACATTGCCATGGAAACAGCCTGGTTTAATGAGGGCTCTGTGATTGGCTGTTGAGTGAAGTCTCTGGTCCACGTCTCAGCTTTCTGCTCAACCGCACTGTTATTTTAAACAGTTCTCGCTCTCTAATGGAAGCGATTCGCGCTGTGGGTGTTCCGAATGAGCGCTGGGCAGGCGGAGAGGTCAGTTGCCCCCATTGTTCGGAAAAGGCAAACAGTAAAGCATTTACAGTGCATACAAATGTATATCCTGACCGGGTCATGGCATTTCCAGCAAATGCAGATTTCCAGCAGTTAGACACTTCAAAAACATGTTCTTAGTATATTTGTCTTGTTTTACATTAAAAATAAAGAAATATATATTGTAACTCAGTAGAACAGTAACAGGACACTTTACAACACAGAGATCAACACAGAGATCAATTTGTAGGTATGATGTTCATTTACGGTGTGTAAGGGACCATCTAAAAAATCCGCTAAAATGCCGGTGTCCAAGTGTTCATTCAATTGACTTGCATATTCTAACATAAACACATTTAATAAAAAAGCATTTCCTCATTCTAAAGGTGTGATGGCTCACTTTCTCCATTTGAAGCCAACATGTCCAATTATGAGTACAGCGATCAATTATTTTAGAAAAAAAAAAAATGGCTGGACGCTTGGATGCCACCAACGTTTTAGCACAGTTTGTGGACGGTCCCTTACGCACTTGATGAACCATGAGAGCGTAGATGAACATTGTACCTAAAACTAACTTTTCCCGCAGACTGTTTTTACTCTTCTGTGTTAAATAAAGTTTTCTCTAAGAGAAAAAACACTCCAAATTATTTTTTTCAGTCAGTGACCTCTTGGCATGGATTCTGATATAATCAGGGAACCAATCCTGAAGAAAGGATCTCATTCACACAACCAATCAGGTGAGAAGTGTTGGTACCTACCCTTTCTGTTTCGATTGCAGTTGTGCTTTCTGAGTTATTGTTGTGCTTTCTGAATTGCTATTGTGTTTTCTAACTTGTTTTGTTTCTGGATTTGGTGTTGTATTTTCTGATTTGCTCTTTGGTTTTCAGATTTGCCGCTGTGTTTTATGAATTGTTATACTGTCTTTGGATTTGCCATTGCGTTTTTAGATATGTTGTTTTGTTTTGCACTTCATGGCCACTGTATCATCACCCCACCCCACCCACCCACCCACCCACACACACACACACACACACACACACACACACACTTGTTGGGTTTCCATGTTTTATGGGAACTTTCCATAGACATAATGTTTTTTATATTGAACAAACTATATATTTTATTGCCTAACCCTAAACCTAATCCTCACAGAAAACGTTCTGCATTTTTACATTTTCAAAACACATAATTTAGTATGATTTATAAGCTGTTTTCCTCATGGGGACTGACAAAATGTCCCCACAAAGTCAAACATTTCGGATTTGACTATCCTTATGGGGACATTTGGTCCCTACAAAGTGATAAACACACACACACACACACACACACACACACACACATACACACACCACAGTGTTGATATGGATACAAGTACACAAATGAAGTTTCGTCTTACCAGGGTTTGTGGAAACTTTTAAACCATGTGTTACCCACTCTCCCTGTTATTCAGAAATGACAGGCAACATCCGTTCATCACAGAAATTAATTAGCGGAGGACACTCTCTCTCTCAACTTCCTTCTCTCCTCCTCCACCATCTATTGACGTTCCTGTATGTTTTCTCTACATGTAGGCCTTTTTGCCGAATTTCGAGGTTCAGGTGTGTATCTGCACCATGAGCACTCTCGGAGCACATGCGATGTAACGCGCGCACACATAAAGCCGCCTGCTGCTGCTGAAGCGATTAAACATAAAAGTCAATCTTTATTTGTGTAATTTCTCTCACTCTTCTCTTTCCCTTTTGATCTGTTATCGAGACGTAATGAGTACCCCGTGGGGTACGCGTAATTCCGGTTGGAAATCACTGAGATAAATGGCCTGCATTGTGATTGGCTAGTGAGCTGACAGCGTTTCACCCGGTTTGGCTGGTTTTTATTTCAAACTCTGTGTGTGTATATATATATATATATATGTAAACATCTAAAAAATATATATATTTAAAAAAAAATATATATATATATTATATTTAATTATTTTTTATTTTTCATAATTTTTTATAAAATATATATATTTTTTAGATGTGTTTTATATATATATATATATAAAACACATCTAAAAAAATATTTTATAAAAAATTATGAAAAATAAAAAATAATTAAATATAATATATTAAAAATATAATAAAGTAAAAAAATAAAGCTTATCTAAAAAAAATATATAATTTTTTATAAAATATATATATATTTTTAGATGTGTTTACACATATATATATATATATATATATATATATATATATATATATATATATATATATATATATATATAAACACATCTAAAAAAAAATTTAGAAAAAATTAAGAAAAATAAAAAAAATAAAGTAAAAAAATAAAGCTTATCTAAACATATATATATATATATATATATATATATATATATATATATATATATATATATATATATATATATATATATATATATATATATATAAATAAACAGAACGGTTATCTGAGTTAACAGATATCACAAATTTTATGGCCCTGGTGTGTGGATTCCTTTTTGCCTTCTTTGATCTATTTGAATTGAATCAACGCACCCAATTAATACTTGTGACTTTATGAACTGGTGTAGGACATTTCTTTTTGTATTTTCCCCTTTTGTGTTGCACAGAACAAAGAAAGTCATACAGGTTTTGGACAACATGAGGGTGAGTAAATGATAACATTTTTATTTGGGGTGAACTTTCCCTTTAATAATAAATAAATATAGCTATATTCTCATTAACTTACACAATTTAGCTTCTCGAGTATATTAATCATCTTTTAAGGATGTTTCGATATTTTAACCATAAACAAGACAAAAATTACCGATTAAGAAAGAGATTTTTGGCATGTTTTCTGCAGAACATTCAGGGATGGTGTGAAGGCTTGGAGTGTTTTTGTCTAGATGGAGTCAGCGAGCGGAACAGAGACATGGTGGAATTCACATGGCTCTTCATGTCTTATCTTACACACAACACCCTGTTATGTGTGTTTTTTGCTGTGTGTTTGCTTGTGTGTAAGTGTGAAGTCTCCTCTGGGAACTGCAGCTGTCACACACACACACACACACACACACACACACACACACACACACACACACACACACACACACACACACGTTTACAGGTCTCTAGGGAACCCGTGACCTCTGGGTCAACGTCAGGATCAGAGCGAAACCTGGTAGCTTTTAACACACATGTTGACTAACACAAACACACACAAGAACGCATATTAAATACACACAACCCCAGCATGTGTATATACTGTAAAACGAATATACACATACAATAAAGACACATGAGGTCTGTCATGGTAAATGACCTGCACTTATATAGCGCCTTTTTAACCTTAGCGGTATTCAAAGGACTTTACTGCGTTTCATTTATGGCAGAGCTGCCATGCAAGGCACTAGCCTGCCATTGGGAGCAATTTGGGGTTCAGTGTCTTGCCCAAGGACACTTCGGCATGTGGAGTCATGTGGGCCGGGAATCAAACCACCAACCCTGCGATTAGTGGACAACCCGCTCAACCACCTGAGCAACAGCCGCCCTACCTGCCAGTCATGTAAGTGATAGACAAATGCTGTCTATTGAGCTTAACTTGTATTGAACCAGTAACATGCATTAAAAGTTCCTCCATTAGGCAATATTACAATAAACAATGTTTATAGCACTATATATAATTTTTGGTTAATATTAATGAACTAAAATGCTATTGTTCATTGTTAGTATATTGCATTAAGTAATGTTAATGTATACTACTCTTCTTATTTTTATTTTATTATTCAGAAATGCCAGTTAAATAATTTTATACTGTATAACAGGTAAAGCATAGGCGAGAGACAGACATTTATCCATACAGAATTACCTGTACAGCACCGACACACACTAGTGTACATGTTTGTGTGTGTTTGTGTTTACCTCAGCAGGTGGAACGCCCTCAGGTGGGCGGCACTGCAGGAGCACTTCCTGTTCGAGTGACACCTCCTTCCCCAACGGCTCTTGTTCAAACGTCTTCCTCAGAACTGATGAGAATAAAGACAGAGAAAGGAAGGAAGGGATACTCTCATTGGTGATATTGAGGAGTGACAACAAATGTAACACAGAAACACAGTGGGGTCTAAAAGTCTGAGAACACTAGTGAAAATGTTTCCATTTTGCATTTTTTAATAAATTGATACAACATTTGGTATTACACGATCAGCATGGACTTCACAAGTTTGTGCGAAACTTGATGATTCATGCGACCCAGCATGAATTCAGAATGTTTCAAAGAGCATCTTGTGTGCTTCAGTGAAAACAAAGAAATCTGACCTTTTGTGCGAATGAGTTAAAGGAACAGTTTACGCCAAAATGAAAGTTCTCTCATCATTTACTCACCCTCATGCCATCCCAGGTGTGTATGAATTTATTTCTTCGGCCGAACACAAACAAAGACTTTTAAAAAAATAACTCCGCTCTGTCTGTTGCAAGTGAATGGTGACCAAAATTTTGAAGCTCCAAAAAGCACATAAAGGCAGCATGAAAGTAATCATAAGACTCCAGTGGTTTAATCAATGTCTTCCAAAATATAACTCCATTTTCCATATAAATCTTGACATCAGATGTCTCCTTGGTAATCATGATTTCATGCTCGATTGCACCTCCTATAGTTTCATCTGGCATTTTGCGCATGCGTCAAGTACTAGGATGTGTAATCGAGCTTCAAATCATGAACATGCCTAGAGACTGCAATGACAAGATGTACGGTGAAAAGGTGATTTTGGTTTGTTCTCATCCAACATTGATCAGATTGCTTCAGAAGATATTAATTAAACTACTGGAATCTTATGGATTACTTTTTTGCAGCCTTTATGTGCTTTAAGGTTTTGGTCACTATAATGAGTTTCACTGCATGGGCAAGGAGGAGGTGGTAACCAGCTGGACAGCGACGTAAACTTAAATAACAGAATACAGGTGCTGGTCATATAATTAGAATATCATCAAAAAGTTGATTTATTTCAGTAATTCCATTCAAAAAGTGAAACTTGTATAATGAAGTGTTCATTCCTTTTAATTTTGATGATTAAAACTGACGCACCCTGAGGCCGCGTTCATTGTTGCCGGGGACTTCAACAAAGCCAACTTTAAAACAATAGCACCAAAATTCCACCAACACATCAGCTTTAACACACGAGGGGACCGGGTTTTGGATCATTGCTATTCTCCTTTCCGGGATGGCTACAAATCCCTCCCCCGCCCACCATTTGGCAAATCCGACCACTCCTCCGTTCTGCTTCTGCCCGCTTACAGGCAGAAACTGAAACGGGAATCACCCACCATTAGAATGATCCAGTGCTGGTCGGACCAATCAGACTCTGCGCTACAGGACTGTTTTGATCATGCGGACTGGGAGATGTTCCGGTCTGCCTCCGATGACGACATCGAGGTTTACGCTGATAGCGTAACGTGTTTCATCAGGAAGTGCGTAGAGGACGTTGTTCCGACAAAAAATATACGGATCTACCCCAACCAGAAACCCTGGGTTAACGGCGATGTTCGCGCGGCACTTACTGCGCGGACCACCGCTTTTAATTCCGGGAACGCGGAGGAGCGTAAACAAGCCAGTTATGCCCTCCGTAACTCCATCCGTGCAGCCAAACGCCAGTACAGGCACAAAATTGAAGAACAGTTCAACACCACTGACTCCAGAAGTATGTGGCAGGGAATTAACATCATCACGGACTATAAACAGAATAAAAACTCCGCCATGATCACCGTTGCCTCTCTCCCGGACGAGCTTAATACATTTTATGCTCGTTTCGAGGACAACAACACCGCCCTCACGGAGAGAGCACTCGCGGCCGATACTACAGAGGCTGGTTCACTCTCCGTCTCTGTTGCGGATGTAACCCGATCCTTCCGACGGGTGAACGTTCGTAAAGCCGCGGGGTCCAGACGGCATTCCGGGCCGTGTCATCAGAGCATGCGCGAACCAACTGGCTGGTGTTTTTACGGACATTTTCAACTTGTCCCTATCCCTGTCTGTAGTCCCCACATGCTTCAAAACATCAACCATTGTGCCTGTACCGAAGCAATCAAAAATCACCTGCTTAAATGACTGGCGTCCTGTTGCCCTCACCCCCATCATCAGCAAATGCTTTGAGAGGTTGATCAGAGATCACATCTGCTCTGTTCTGCCCACCTCTTTGGACCCATTGCAGTTTGCCTACCGCAACAACCGCTCCACTGATGATGCCATTGCATCTACAATACACACTGCTCTCTCCCACCTGGAAAAAAGGAACACATATGTGAGAATGCTGTTTGTAGACTACAGCTCAGCATTCAACACCATAGTGCCCTCCAAGCTTGATGTGAAACTCCGGGCTCTGGGCTTAAACAGCTCGCTGCGCAGCTGGATCCTGGATTTCCTGTCAGGCAGACGTCAGGTGGTTAGAATGGGCAGCAACATCTCCTCATCACTGACCCTCAACACTGGAGCACCACAGGGCTGTGTTCTCAGCCCACTCCTGTATTCCCTTTACACACATGACTGTGTGGCGACACATAGCTCCAATGCCATCATTAAGTTTGCTGACGACACGACGGTGGTAGGTCTGATCACTGACAATGATGAAACAGCCTACAGAGAGGAGGTGCACACTCTGACATGCTGGTGTCAGGAGCACAAACTCTCCCTCAACGTCAGTAAAACCAAGGAGCTTGTGGTGGACTTCAGGAAGAAAGACAGAGAACACAGCCCCATCACCATTAATGGAGCACCGGTGGAGAGAGTCAGCAGCTTCAAGTTCCTCGGTGTCCACATTACTGAGGAACTCACATGGTCCGTCCACACTGAGGCCGTTGTGAAGAAGGCTCACCAGCGCCTCTTCTTCCTGAGACGGCTGAGGAAGTTTGGAATGAACCACCACATCCTCACACGGTTTTACACCAGCACCGTAGAGAGCATCCTGACTGGCTGCATCACCGCCTGGTACGGCAATAGCACCGCCCACAACCGCAAAGACCTGCAAATGGTGGTGCGAACTGCCAGAAACATCATCGGAGGTGAGCTTCCCTCCCTCCAGGATATATATAACAGATGGTGTGTGAATAAAGCTCGGAGGATTATCAGAGACTCCAGCCACCCGAGTCATGGGCTGCTCTCACTGCTTCCATCAGGCAGGGGGTATCGCAGCATCAGGACCCGCACCACCCGACTACATGACAGCTTCTTCCCCCAAGCAATAAGACTTCTGAACACATGATCTCTCACGATCAACAATCAGCACTGCACTTTATTAATCATCACTCTGTCAATATATTCTCCCAATTCAGTTAGTGTATATATATATATATATATTTATACCCTTATCTAGTGTATGTGTATTCTACATTGTGTGTATTGTGTACATTTGTTATGTAAATTGTTTTGTGTAAATATGTTGTTATTGTAAAGTGGTTTATGTCTTGTCACTGTCATTACTGCAATGTTGCTCGGAACTGCACACAAGAATTTCACCTGCTGTTGCACTCGTGTACACAGTGATTTGATTTGATTTGATTTGTTTGACAACTAATGAAAACCCCAAAATCAGTATCTCAGAAAATTAGAATATTACTTAAGACCAATACAAAATAAGGATTTTTAGAAATGTTGGTCAACTGAAAAGTATGAACATGAAAAGTATGAGCATGTACAGCACTCAATACTTAGTTGGGGCTCCTTTTGCCTGAATTACTGCAGCAATGCGGCGTGGCATGGAGTCGATCAGTCTGTGGCACTCAGGTGTTATGAGAGCCCAGGTTGCTCTGATAGTGGCCTTCAGCTCTTCTGCATTGTTGGGTCTGGCGTATCGCATATTCCTCTTCACAATACCCCATAGATTTTCTATAGGGTTAAGGTCAGGCGAGTTTGCTGGCCAATTAAGAACAGGGATACCATGGTCCTTAAACCAGGTACTGGTAGCTTTGGCACTGTGTGCAAGTGCCAAGTCCTGTTGGAAAATGAAATCTGCATCTCCATAAAATTGGTCAGCAGTAGGAAGCATGAAGTGCTCTAAAACTTCCTGGTAGATGGCTGCGTTGACCTTGGACCTCAGAAAACAAAGTGGACCAACACCAGCAGATGACATGGCACCCCAAACCATCACTGACTGTGGAAACTTTACACTGGACTTCAAGCAACGTGGATTCTGTGCCTCTCCTCTCTTCCTCCAGTCTCTGGGACCTTGATTTCCAAAGGAAATGCAAAATTTACTTTCATCAGAGAACATAACTTTGGACCACTCAGCAGCAGTCCAGTCCTTTTTGTCTTTAGCCCAGGCGAGACGCTTCTGACGCTGTGTCTTGTTCAAGAGTGTCTTGACACAAGGAATGCGACAGCTGAAACCCATGTCTTGCATACGTCTGTGCGTGGTGGTTCTTGAAGCACTGACTCCAGCTGCAGTCCACTCTTTGTGAATCTCCCCCACATTTTTGAATGGGTTTTGTTTCACAATCCTCTCCAGGGTGCGGTTATCCCTATTGCTTGTACACTTTTTTCTACCATATCTTTTTCTTCCCTTCGCCTCTCTATTAATGTGCTTGGACACAGAGCTCTGTGAACAGCCAGCCTCTTTATCAATGACCTTTTGTGTCTTGCCCTCCTTGTGCAAGATGTCAATGGTCGTCTTTTGGACAGCTGTCAAGTCAGCAGTCTTCCCCATGATTGTGTAGCCTACAGAACTAGACTGAGAGACCATTTAAAGGCCTTTGCAGGTGTTTTGAGTTAATTAGCTGATTAGTGTGTGGCACCAGGTATCTTCAATATTGAACATTTTCACAATATTCAAATTTTCTGAGATACTGATTTTGGAGTTTTCATTAGTTGTTAGTTATAATCATCAAAATTAAAAGGAATGAACACTTGAAATATATCAGTCTGTGTGGAATGAACGTATACTTTATACAAGTTTCACTTTTTGAATGGAATTACTGAAATAAATCAACTTTTTGATGATATTCTAATTATATGACCAGCACCTGTATAACTCAAGCTTAACATAAAAATGCTTAGCAGCAAACAAAACAAAGACACACACACACACACACACACAACATTTGTGTCTCTCTCTCTCTCTCTCTCTCTTGCTCCCGTGACTGGCATCTGGCTCGCTCTTAAAGCCGTCTCCACTCTCACCACAATGACAAACAGCTGTTAGAATCAAACATTGCCAGGTGATGATCCTTACTGTTCTCATGTCCTAAACTCGCTCTCCTTTCACAAACCCACACTTAACCACACCCCCACCACCACATAATCCATCGGCTGGGGACCATCTGACCTGCCCAGTACTCCCCCCATTTCTGGATAGACCGCAACAGCCATCTGCACCCCCAGTCTGTGGACCACCTCAAACTTAAAACGCTGAAGACCCAGATACCAACGGGTGATCCATGCATTGTATCCTTCGTGCGATGGAGCCACTGGAGTGATGCATGGTCCAAACAGAGGGTGAAAGCCATTCCCAGGAGGTAGTACCGAAGGGGAGGACTGCCCACTTGATGGCCAGACATTCCTTCTCAACAGTGCTGTACCTCACCTCTCTCACTGAAAGCTTCTGGCTTATGTACAGCACCGGGCACCCCTCCCCCTCCACCACCTGGGACAACACGTCTCCCAACCCAGTGTACAACGCGTCAGTCTGTACAGAAAAAGGGAGAAAACATATCAGGAGCATGTAACAATGGCCCACCACAAAGCACAGCTTTCACTTGCAGCTTTTTTACTTGTTGGCATGCCTCCGACCACTGGACCGGGTCTGGGGCTCCCATTTTAGTGAGATTGGTCAAGATGACGTCTGAATAATTAGGCAAACATCATAAAATAGCCAGCCAGCCCCAGGAACTGACTTACCTCCTTTTTGGTCTTGGGTTGGCCATAACCGCTTTGGTCTTTTCAATCTGGGGGCACCTGTGACCCAAGTGGAACCCCAGATATCATACCTCCACCTGTCCAATTGCACACTTGTTGGGGTTTGCAATGAGTCCCGCCCATTGCAGCGACCTCAGAAGAGGCCTCAGATGCTGCAAATGCTGCTGCCAATTATTACTGTATATAATTATGTCATCCAGTTAGCAGCAGCATAAGCAGAGTGCAGTCTGAGGACTCGGTCTATAAGGCACTGAAACATAGCCGGGATCCCCAAACAAACCGAACAGAGGGGTCACGAATTGATGTAAGCCAAATGGTGTGGAGAAGGCTGTTTTCGCAAAGGACATTGGTGTTAAGGGGATCTGCTAATAACCCTTTGTTAAATCGAGTGTCGAATAAAAGCGAGCCGTGCCCAACCGATTGAGCAGTTCCTTCACCACCGGGTTGGCCCAGTCATTGTGGGATTCTTCTATTACCCCATATCCAGCATTGCTCGAGTCTTCTCGAACCACTTTTTGTTTGTGTTCAAGTAATCAGTAGGGATGACTGCGTACCATTACCCCTGGGGTTGTTTTGATGTGGTATTTTATGAGGTTCATATAATTTGGAAGGGGTGAGAACATGTCAGAGAATTCTCTTTGCAACCAGGCCACGGCCGTGATTTGCGATGGTGAGAAGTGATCTCCGCAAGAGACCAGGGTGCTGTGATTGGCTTTTAAGTTCACCTCCGGCCTGAACTCCTCTCTCTCCGGTACCACTGTCGCCAAAGCCAAAGGGACAACCTTGAGGTGGTAAATCTGACGTGCTCCACCTCATCCGTGTATTTAACCTCATAATCGACCTTCCTGATTTGCCGTGTGATCTCAAAGGGCCCTTGCCGCAATGCAAGCAATTTAGAGCTTGATGTGGGTAGTAATACAAGGACTCCCTGTGTAAATTCCTGTAGCTCCCCTGTTATACAGACGGGTCTGATGTTCTTGAGCCTGTAGCAAATTTTCCTGTTATAAACCTAATGTGTGGAGTTTTGCTCTCAGTCAAGAACGTATTGAATTTAGTTTTTGCTGTTTGAAGGTCCCTCCTCCCAATTTTCCCTCACGACAGCTAAGATACTGCGAGGCTTAAGCCCATATAATTATTCAAATAGGGAGAACCCCATGGAGGCTTGCATGACCTCTCGCACAGGGGTTAAGCCACTTATCTCAGTTTCGAGCATCTTTGTGAACCAAATTTTTTTCAGAGTTTTATTAAACCGCTCGACCAAGCCATCCATTTGTGGGTGGTACACGCTTGTCTGAATCAATTTAATGCAAAATAATTTGTACAGCTCACATAGTGTTCGTGACATAAAACCAGTGTCTTGATCAGTGAGGATTTCTGTTGGAATCCCCACTCGGAAGATAATTTTGAAGAGTGTCTCCGCAACACTACATGCTGAGATGTTGTGCAAAGGCACTACTTCAGGATATCACATTGCGCAATCCACCAGAACCAACACATAACGATGCCCGTGTGCCATCCACTCTAATGGCCCGAAAAGGTCCATGCTAATTCTATCGAAGGGGACCTCAAAGGAAGCGGGTACAAAGGCGCTCTTGGGATGGCCGGCGGATTCACCAACTGACATTCACAGCATGCCGCACACCATCTGCAAACATCCCCGAGAATGCCCGGTCAATAGAAACAGGCCATTAGATGCTTCAGTGTCTTTCCTGCCCTAAGAGACCCACCATCGTATTATAATGAGCCATCTGGATTAACATTTCCCAACGGTTCTTCTTTATCAATAACTGGGTCGTATCTTCCTTTGTCTGAGCATCCTGCATCACTCGATACATCCAGTCATTTATAATAGAAAAATACGGATAGGCTAGTGCAATGTCTGGCTGAAGATGGTGACCATCAATCACTCTCACTTGGTTGAAGGCGTGCCTAAGAGTCTTGTCTCGCATCTGTTCCAGAGGGAAATCCCCTGCAGAAAAATCCTCAAAGGGCTGGGGAAGCCGAGACTTCTCCCTCTCTTCCTTACGTCATTCTGATGTGGAACTGACGTAAACGGCCCGGCTCTGCCTCCTCAGCCAGTGCATCACAAATTCCACACCAAAACGTTCTGTTACAGGACCCATCTGCGCAAATTTCCCTCAATAACGTGGAAAACTCTTGCCAATCCGAGCCCAAAATTAGTTTTTGGGGACACCTCCATCAATGGGCATTGGTCCAGAAAGTGCTGGTGCTGCTGCTCAGGTGTCCAGCCAACCCGTTGCAGGATGGCTTTTCTCAAGTCAGCGTACACCAGGATGTTCTCCACTGGTAAATGCTGCGCTGCGAGTTAGGCTTCCCCAGACAGCAGTGGAATTAACTGGACCGCCCACTTGGTGTTCGGCCATATGCATGTCCCCGCCATCCGCTCAAAGAGCTCTAAGAAGGCACCTGTCGTCTAGGAGGCCCATATTGACAAGCGGAACTTGGGGCGGGGCAGTCATGGGGTCCGGGGTTATGGCAGAAGCACCTTCCTGGTACAGCAATCTATAGAACATCTGCTGGTCCTCTGCTTGGGTCTGGAGGAGAGCAATGAATCACTGCTCCTGCTCGGTGCGCAGCTCGAGCAGGGCCTGATGTTGTTGGATGCTGGTGAGGGTCTTGACCATGTCCTCCAAAGGAGATGAATCCATGGTGGCATTCTTCCTCCCTTAATCCCGGGTTTCAGCACCAAAACTTTAATGAACAGCTGTTTGAGACATTGATTGCCAAGTGATGATCCTTACCATTCTCATCTCCTTATCGCTCCTTATCCATTCAAAAACTGCCGCTTAACCACGCCCCAACCACCACAGTCATCAATTACTTGCATTGTATAGACCAACAGAGCTGAAATATTCTTCTAAAATCTTTGTTTGTGTTCAGCAGAAGAAAGAAAGTCATACACATCTGAGATATCATCAGGATGAATAAATGATGAGATAATTAAAATTTTTGAGTGAACTATCCCTTTAAGGTCACAAATCAAGTTCTATTTTAAACAAACATTAAGGTCTATTTTCCACATCTCTGTAACACATTATGTGTGAAAACTGTGGTGGTAATTTTCATGACTTTCATTTACAAAAATTATATAAATCTCGTGTGATGCATTTACACTGTTGGACATGTTGTAAATAAGGATAAAAATAAATAAAAATTAGTGATTTAATCAAAACATTTTAGAAGTCCACAGTGCTAAAAAGTCCAGAAGTTGAAGAAACACCCAAATACCAAAATATACATTAAATAATTTAAAAGGCTGAATAATTTTACTATATTACTTTTTAGCAATATCACTCAGCCTTAATGTTTACGTTGAACACTCGAAAAAATTATTTTTAAGATTTACGCATTTAAATTTTATAGTTAACAATTCCATCAAATTTTATTATATCATTCTTTTAACAAAATCAAATCAATTAAACTTCTGATGTTTATTTATTTATTTTTATTCAATTTAGCTAAAGATTACTTAACAGCTTAATGGAATCTTAAAAAATATATTTTAGTGAAATTTAAATTTTCTCTGCTGTGATTTCTCTACTCAGCTGGACATAAAACACACATATATACAAGCAGAGGGTCACATGAGGAGAATATCTTTAGCCTGTCAACAATTTTTCTGCTTTGCTCATTTAAAAACAGACACACACAAACAGTAGCAGTTCTAGCTTGTTTGGCACCCTGGGCGAAACCTGCTTCAACACGCCCCCAATGTTGGGGGGGGGGGGGGGGGGGTATATGATCCTAATTGAGGCCGCGGCCTCGTGCCACCCCCCACCCCCGCAAGGTGCCGCACATGACTAAATCCACCACTGAACACACACTGCATGTCTGTTTTCTTTCACATTACTGATCGCCTCAAAGAGAGAGGTAATAGCCAAATAAATCACATCTCGGAGAAGGTGTGTGTCCGTACGAGTGTGTGTGGTAATGCATTCAACTCCTAGTTTTAATGCTCTATATTGCAACAGCAACAAATCTTAAACAGTACTAATAATATGGAGCCCAGATGCACACACCTGTATTTCAGCGCTTTTATTTCATTCACAATTATTAAATCTTGGCTGCAGCAACAAACACAACACCTGCAACTGACCAAAGTCCCTCAACTAATAGCATACATTGTGGAGTGATATTTAAAGTCACCAAACTAATAAAATAGACCATCTATCACTATATATCACTATCAATAACCAATGAACAAATCAAATACAAAATGTATCACTGTTCACACTTACCAGAACACTCATTCATTCAACGTTCAATTCCTTTCAGCTCTTTCAAACGAATTGTTTTAAAGCATAGATTCAATGCACAATTTACATTATTCTGCTTGTATTTGAAAACAGCTCAAACCAGAGCTATTTTCTGGTTTGGACTCAACAGCCATGTGAGGAAACTGGTCCCTTGGATTGTGAATTTGTCTCTTCAAGACTTTATCACTAACCTCATAGGGGCTAAACTTCTGCTCTCTATTCCAGTGGTCCCTTCCTCGGTGGTCCGAACCATGATGGTCCTAGTTCCGGTGGTTACGGAGACCCCCTCGATGGAGGCCCTTCTGGTTCTAGCTCAGATGGTTATGGAGACCCCCTCAATGGAGGCCCTTCTGCTTCTAGCTCCGGTGGTTCAGGAGACCCCCTCGACAGAGGCCCCTATACTCCTAGTTCCGGTGGTCCCTGAGACCCCCTCGATGGTGGCTCTTCTGTTTCCCGCTCTTCCTCCAGCTGCTTTTGCTCCCGTTTCTTCTACGGCTCTGCCTCCCTGGGTCTTCCACGGCTCCACCCCCAAGTCTTCACTGCTCCTTCTTCTGAGATTCCTCCTCCTGCGGCACCGGCCACTCCACCTTCCGAGCTGTCTGCGGCTCCGAGCTCTCTGCGGCTTCGCCTCCTGTGGCTCCGTCACCTAAATCCCCTGAGCCTCCTGTGGCTTCGTCTCCTGAGCTGCCTACTGCTCCGCCCCCTGTGGCTCTTCCTCCTGAGACTCAATTCCCTGAGCCTAATGCGGCTCCACCTGCTTCTCCTCCAGAATCTCTGCCCGCTCCTCCTGAGCCTCCTGTGGCTCTGTCTCCTCTGGCTTCACCCCCTGTGACTCCATTCCTTCAGAATCCTGCGGATCCATCTACTAAGCAAACTCTAGCTCCGCCTACTGCAGCTCCAACCCTTAACCCTTTACACCATGTCCTCCAGAGCCCCTGCCAGTGCTCACGGCCACGGAGGCAGTTACCCAGACTCTGCGAGTGCTCGTGGCCACAGTGGCCGTTCGCTGCCACTATGCTTTGGAATGCGACAAAAGCCAGAAAAATTTTGTTTCTATCTATAAATCTTGAAAATGTGGCACTGATCTTTACTCAGCAGAGCCTAAATATTATTTTTCTTTCAATAAAGTCATATCTTTCAAGTGACATGGCTTCATTTCACCAAAGTCAAGCATGGATGAAGCGGAGAGAGCAGTGATAAAACACATGTTGGTTTTTGCTCGTTTATTCAGACATGTCAGTTATGTCAGTTAGGGCAGAGGGCATGGCCGGGTAGTGATTCCACACGCAGCCCCAAATCAGGCTAATCAAGCCTCAGAGAGGGATAAAGGCGACTGAAAGTTGCAGTGCAATAGAGAGAGATTTACGGACAGCTGTTCGACACCTTTGTGTGTTTGTCTTTTCCGGTTCTCACCTCCTCCTTTCTTTTAATCCCTTTACACTGGTGCCGAAACCCGGGAAGGAGGAGGGATGTGCCGTAGTAGAGTCCTCGCCACTACCATCCACCCCAACGGAGCAGCCATGGCCATCCACCGGAGGACGGAGGAGCCCGGCCGCCTGGAAGCAGAGGAATGGACGCGGACCACGAGGGGAGGAGGGGCTCCCAACCAACCACCTGGAGCGGTTACCGCTGCCAGGGGCAGGTGAGACTCTTACAGTCCACCAAAAACGTGTCGGAGCATTCTGTCCGCAAGCGGCTGGTGGTCTGCCTCAGAACGGAGGACGGAGGGCGAGCCGGGTCGTGATTCCGCACATCCGGCCCCTAATCAGGCTATTCAAGCCTAAGAGAGGGATAAAGGCTGACTGGAAGTTGAAGTTTTTTCCCCGCAAGTCTGGAAATGTTCTGGCTTACATTTATTGTTGTTCTTTGCAGATACTTTATTATAAATTTCATTTATTTTTCAATGTAATTAATGTTGCATTCTTATTTTAAATGCATTCATTTTATATAATTCCTAACAATATAACTTCTATATAACATAACTAGTATGTGCCTCACCTCGAAGCTGATGATTCTTTTCAATCGTACTTGCTGCCATGTTCAGTTCTTAATGGCAAAACTGGCATGAACAAGTAATCAGTAAAGGAAGACGAATGACTTAAAGCTGCTTTAGCGAGCAGCCCCCTCTGTTGGTCAAAATAAAGAGCACACAGTTAACCTTGTAGGCTTCAATAGGGGCTTTCTTGCCATGTATTTTCACTTTACCGGCTCTTTTGAACGTGCAGTAAAAACACAATTTCTGGAGACAGGTCCAGTCGGGGACAGACCGTCAAAAACCAAGACTGGAGTAGAACGGGGACATCTGGTCACCCTAGACCAAATCAGACCAGACAACAACATAAAACTTTTGTAACTTCTGAATGAAAGAGGTTTACGTGTGTGTACTCGACAGTCACACATCAGACTCGCCGGCACAGAGATGAATCGTGGATAAAATATATTTATGTCTGTGAAAGTCAAATTTGTCAATATTTGTGCTGACTTCAGAACTGTATTCATCTTTCCTGGGACTTGGCATGGATAAAACGCATTTTTGAAATGTTTCTCTTTGATATCCCTTCACGGGTGTCTTTCCATTCTCCGCCATAGTTTCCTCCCACTGATGGTAACAAATATGGTGTCTGCGAGGAAAAAATTACGTCACTTAAACAGGTCAATAGACTACTAGTTTTTAAGCATATCAGCTGTATGAAAATGACTTCAAACATGGCTCATCCAATCTGTTTTCTAAAAAATAAAAAGCATTGTCAACTAACATTCTAAATGCCAAAAATATCACTTACAGTTTAACACTCACAATGATCTGAAGATTCGAGCATTCATCACCTTCAAAACAACTAAATTACACAAGCTGTATAAATGTATTCAGCTACTGAATTTGTAGTTGATGGTAAATCAGTGAGATCATCTATCATCTCCTTCAATCTCACTGTCATGTATCTGTCTGTCTGTTTGATAGCGGTTATATGTCAATGTGTTTGTGTGTGTGTGTGTTTATGTGCATCTTTGTGTGTGTTGGCGTGTGACAGAGGGAGTATTTCTGCCCTGTTCAATCACCCATAAAATAACCAAGCTGAGAGTTCCCACAATGCCTCTCTGCTCACATTACTAAATGGGTTAACACTCACACACACACACACACACACACACACACAAACCTTGTACAGTATGTTTGATCTCTCTCTTATATATATAAGCTAATCATACTTTTATTCCACAGACATGAATGTGTCCCATATGATGCACTACACACTATGCACTTATGCAATCCACTATGCACTCAGCCATGTAGTCTATGAATTTTAAAAGTAGTATCATCCCAAATGGAAAATGTAACTTTTTTTACTACACAGAAGCATTTGCAGTTTAACGCCAGACAGAAGTGACGTTTCAAACACACATGATTTGTTGCTGCTAGCTTTAGCGTGTTAGCCAACCTCAACACTTGCATCTCAAACATACATACATATTCAGACAGCGTGGGGTGATGGTAAAGCATTCAACTTACATTTGCAATGTGCTCTAGCCACTGAAGTTTTGCTATTTTGCTACATTCTCATTTATTTACATTTGTCAGACGAGTAACGCAGCCAGGTAACTCTGCCCCTTCCGCTACGTACGGCAAGCTGTGAGCACTGCATGAAGTGTCCAACATTCCACACTCCATTTTGACAGATGAAGAAGTGCATAATCCGGGTACTCGTAGTACACTTCTTTTTGTTGCATTTTAAGTGTTAGCATACTACTCCCACTACTTGCGCTACAAAATAGCAAAGAATAGTGCAAAACTGTGCAGTTTGGGTTTAAACCCAAAGAGCTTGGATGGTTAAACATACGGCTTATAGTTTTTTTTAAACCCTTAACCAAAATCTAAATTATTGTAAGTCCTCAAGCTGCTTTCAAGCTGCTTTCAAGCTGCATCCAAATCATATCCAATTTTACAACGTCATTGCCATGTTGACATAACGCTGTAAAATTCTTAAACGAGCCTAAAAACGATTTAAAGAATTTACAGATCAAATAACACACACGTTTTAACACAAAAATGAATGTAAGTACTTTTATCAAATTAAAAGTTTCACATTTCTACCTTTAAACAACTTTGAAAATTGTCCCCATTCACTTCCATAGTAATTGCTTCACTGTAACCGATATTTGCTTTCTTAAAGCAAAAAAGACAAGTTGTTTTTGATATTCCTTTGATCTCTCTCGCTCTCTATCCTTATATCCATCTTGTAAAGATGGCTTTTATTCAAAGCGAGACTGCATTGATTGGTTTTGCTGATTCTGAAACCAACCAGACAACAGGAAGTTTCTTATGTCGAACCGCCAATCAGTTCCAGTCTCTATGTCTCTGACTTACACACACACAAACAGCTCCAGACCGCAGAGGAAGAGTTAAGTGCTTTTGGACTGCACTGCTAACCTGCTCCCAGCTCACACACATTCAAGAGCAACTGCAGAAAATTAACCAGATTAATACAACCATAAAGAGATGTCCAGACAGTCCCCTGTGTGTGCCAGACTGTCTCCTGTTTGCAGTCTCTGATCTGCATAAATGCTCCATTACCGTGAGCCAGCTTTACACATACACACTTCCTCTCAGACTGCATGTGTGTGTGTGTGTGTGTGTGTGTGTCAATAATCGTGAAGCCAAAAAGTCTCTCTCAGACAGTTCGCTTCCAGTAGCATCTCTTATCGTAACATGCAGTGTGTGTGTGTATGTGTGTGTGTACTCACATGCGATGCGGACATGCACCTTGCGGCTCTTCGTGGTTCCTGCAGAGCTCCAGGCGACACACTGGCACCAGTAATCTTCCAAACCAAACAGCTCCTCCACCTGCTGCCGAGAGATCTCAATCCTCGCTTCCCGAATCACCAAACCTGAGGCACACACACACACACACACAAACACACACATCAGATCTCCTAAAGCCAGATTTTTGATTGTCAACATGAAGTCTGGTCTACACTCACTATGGCCCTGTCTCAAACCTGCAAGCCTACACACACACACACACACACACACACACACACACACACACACACACACACACACACACACACACAAGCAAATTCACTTTCATTGCATCTTTTTACTAAACAAATAAAGTGAATTGTGACTGAGGCTGACATTCTGCCTACTATCTCCTTTTGTGTTCCACGAAAGAAAAGAAGGTATACAGGCTTAGAACAACAAACATGATCTGTGGGCCATCCATGGGCATGTTGTCTGAAACTACATTTCTCGTAACTTGTCATTGCTGATCATGCTGATGTCATACAGTATGATGCAAGTGAGATGTTTTAATATATATTTTTGTTCAGAAGACAGCAGTGCAGTTCTGTTATACAGTGCATGTATAAATAATGAATATTTCAATGCCTCCATGAAATATTCCCTGGCAGAGATCAATAGTTCTTGCCTGTGTTTGGGGTATTTTTATGTTTGCTTATGGCACCATTTGGTGTGTAGAAGGCTGGACTTGAATAGTGAAAACCTGCAGCCTTGAACAACTGAAATCATGTTTGAATAGACCACATCTCTCTCTCTCTCTCTCTCTGATGCTGAAAACAATCACATACCCACCACACACACACACACACTTTACACTGTCTAAACACTGAACATCAAATGCATCCAATTCATCAAGGATATATTGCAAATATTCACTATCGATTAGCCTTAATTGGAACCAAAGCAGATGAAAGGAAAGGAAAAAAAGAGGAAAAGAAGAGGGAAAGAAAAAAGGAGGAAATGATAGTGGAAAAGAAAGAGGCAAGACAGAGAAAATAAAAAGAAACACAAAGGAAAGGAAAGAGGAAAATAAGGGGGAAGAAAGAAGGAAGGAATTGGAGGAAAGGGAAGTGGAAAGAAAAAAGAAGGGAAGGGAAGGGAAAGGAAAGTGGAAAAGAAGAGGGAAAGAATAAGGAGGAAAGGAAAGTGGAAAAGAAGAGGCAAAGACAGAGAAAATAAGAAGCACAAAGGAAAGAGGAAAAGAAAAAGGGAAAGGAAAGGAAAGGGGAAAAGAAGAGGGAAAGAAAAAAGAAGGGAAGGGAAGGAAAGGAAAGTGGAAAAGAAGATGCAAAGACAGAGAAAATAAGAAGAAGCATAAAGGAAAGGAAAGAGGAAAAGAAGGGGGAAGAACAAAGGAAGGAAGTGGAGGAAAGGAAAGTGGAATAGAAAAAGGGAAGGGAAAGGAAAGGAAAGTAAAGGGGAAAGAGGGGAAAGGGGAAAAGAAGAGGGAAAGAAAAAGAAGGGAAGGGAAGGAAAGAGGAAAAGAAGGGGGAAGAAAGAAGGAAGGAAGTGGAGGAAAGGAAAGTGGAAAAGAAAAAGGGAAGGGAAAGGAAAGGAAAGAGGAAAAGAAGGGGGAAGAAAGAAGGAAGAAAGAGGAAAAGAAAAAGGGAAAGGAAAGGAAAGGGGAAAAGAAGAGGGAAAGAAAAAAGAAGGGAAGGAAAGGAAAGGAAAGTGTAAAAGAAAAATGAAGGAAAGGAAAGGGGAAAAGAAAAGGGAAGGAAAGGAAAGGAAAGAGGAAAAGAAGGGGGAAAAAGAAGGAAGGAAGTGGAGGAAAGGAAAGTGGAAAAGAAAAAGGGAAGGGAAAGAAAATGACAGGAAAGGGAAGAAAAGGAAAGGAAAGGAAAGAAAAGGAAAGGGGAAAAGAAGAGGGAAATAACAAAGAAGGGAAGGGAAGGAAAGAGGAAAAGAAAGGGGAAGAAAGAAGGAAGTTTGTGGAGGAAAGGACAGTGGAAAAGAAGAGGGAAAGAAAAAAGAAGGGAAGGGAAGTAAAGGAAAGTGGAAAAGAAAAAGGGAAGGAAAGGGAAGGAAAGGGGAAAAGAAGAGGGAAAGAAAAAAAGAGGAATGGAAAGTGGAAAAGAAGAGGGAAATAACAAAGAATGGAAGGGAAGGGAAAGGAAAGGGGAAAAGAAGAGGGAAAAGAAAAAAGAAGGGAATGGAAGGAAAGGAAAAAGTGGAAAAGAAAAAGGGAAGGAAAGGGGAAAAGAAGAGGGAAAGAAAAAAGGAGGAAAGGAAAGTGTAAAAGAAAAATGAAGGAAAGGAAAGGGGAAAAGAAAAGGGAAGGAAAGGAAAGAGGAAAAGAAGGGGGAAAAAGAAGGAAGGAAGTGGAGGAAAGGAAAGTGGAAAAGAAAAAGGGAAGGGAAAGAAAATGACAGGAAAGGGAAGAAAAGGAAAGGAAAGGAAAGAAAAGGAAAGGGGAAAAGAAGAGGGAAATAACAAAGAAGGGAAGGGAAGGAAAGAGGAAAATAAAGGGGAAGAAAGAAGGAAGTTTGTGGAGGAAAGGACAGTGGAAAAGAAGAGGGAAAGAAAAAAGAAGGGAAGGGAAGTAAAGGAAAGTGGAAAAGAAAAAGGGAAGGAAAGGGAAGGAAAGGGGAAAAGAAGAGGGAAAGAAAAAAGGAGGAATGGAAAGTGGAAAAGAAGAGGGAAATAACAAAGAATGGAAGGGAAGGGAAAGGAAAGGGGAAAAGAAGAGGGAAAAGAAAAAAGAAGGGAATGGAAGGAAAGGAAAAAGTGAAAAAGTGGAAAAGAAAAAGGGAAGGAAAGGGGAAAAGAAGAGGGAAAGAAAAAAGGAGGAATGGAAAGTGGAAAAGAAAAAAGAAAGGAAGGGAAAGGAAAGGGGGGAAGAAGTGGATATGAAAGAGGAAGTGAAAAGAAGCGGATAAGAACAATAAATCAGAGTTATTTACAAGGGTTGGTTAAAAAAACAATGACAGAAATATAGTGATGGGGTGTATTCACAACATGATCTGTGAGCGTGCACGCACACACACACATACACACACACACTATTTGTTCTGAATTATTGTGATTATGAACTGAAAGCTGACACGCAACAGAATTCCTGTTGTGGATGCCTGTCAATTCAGCAGATGAATTTGAAGCGTTCACTCTCAATACTACAGAGAGAACACTGCCTTTCTCTTTGTCCTGTTATAGCACTGTGTAAATCACTTCTGTGGAAATGTTGCAGTATTCAAGAACTCATATATAGACCATGAGGGGCCATTCAGACGAACAAGTTTTTCTGTCCGTTCTCATTTTGCGAACCCGTTTTTAATTGTTTTTCTATGGAAACATGCTAAATGTGCTACGCCATTTCTAGAGTCTCGTGCAGTTTTTCGTGCTGTTTATTAGATGCTGTGTCAAGTTGAAAAGAACTGAAGAAACTTTCGTTCTGCTCTATTTGTTGTGCTGCGTCTTGCTTTTTTTAGTGCAAGAATGCATTCGCTCTGTTTACACTCTTTAGCAAATCAACCTACTTGAAGTTGTTTCGATGGAGAAAGTTTCCAAAAAAGCAAAGAAAACACTTTACAATCAGGTTGAATATTTTAACATTAGTTGCTTACATTAGTTAACATTAAGTAACAATTAACAATACTTCTACAGCACTAATTAATCTCGGTTTAATTGCTTGTTAATTGCAATTCGGTTCATTTGGTCGCCTTTGGCTTGCTCACAGGGGGCATTTTTAAAGCATGCTTTTGATCTCTGCATCAAAGTTTTAATTGCACAATTTTCTGTAAAGCTGATTTGAAATGCTGTGAGTTATGAAAAGCGCTTCTCAAATAAATATGGCTTGACTAATTTCAACTTATACTAATATATTTTGAATATTAGAAAATGTATGTTAGTTAATGCATTATTAATGAACATGACAACAAAAAATTGAAAATGTATGAATTAATATGAACCAATATTATTGAACACTGTAAAAATGTATTGTTCATTGATTGCCAGTGATACCTAATACACTGAATAATGTTAATTAATAGAACCTTATTGTAAAGTATTACCACGAATATCATATAAATCATAACACAGCTTCTAACAGTGTCACCTTGACAAACAGCGGAGTTTGAAAGAAAAGATGTCAACTTCCACCAGTTCGAGAAAGTCAGCATGTATTTCCTGGGAACCAACTAACTTGACTCAAATCCATTTGTAAATGTGGAGGACGTTTTAACGAATGCCATTCTGTTTTGCAAATTTACTAACAAGTCTGCTCGTTTAAGCAAGGCCCTGTGAGACGAAGACCACAGCCGTAAAGAGTCTTCCCGATGGAATGGGATAATGAGTCCCAATTTGAATCTTCGGCACAATGTAGACGCGGACACACAAAATGCGTCAAGAGATGCACCATGAGCCGACTACACACCAGTATCACATGATATGGCACAGATTTCACATTTAACAGATTACTCATAATCGGCAAAAGGAACAATGAAATTGATTCATAATGATATTTTAGCAAAGCGAGACCAGAGGGAGATAGCGGCAGGCATGTGAAGACAGACTTAAACCGAGAGAGTAAAAATCTAATTAAAAGCATAAACTATAGCACTTTCTCTCTATTATCACTCTCTCTCTTTCTCTCCTTCTAAACCTCTCTCACTCACATGCACACATACTGTATAAAACACGCTATCATTTTTATGATAAACGCTAACGGTCGCACATTAGAACCTCTCGATAAAGTTCCATGACAGTGTTTAGAGTTGTCCATATCATTTCAACAGCCTATAATAACTACACGCTCTGACCCTGAGTAATAACAGAGGTGTGATTATAACAGTAACGTTTCCAGCTCAGAGATATTAGAGCAGAATTATTGCAGCAGGTTGATATCAAAGGTCCATTAGAGTGATTAGCTCAATAGGAGCTTGTTAACCTCTGCGTAATGAATCAAGCTCTACTCTTGCCCACACTGTGAGCAGCTTGAGTCAGTTTCTCCTGTGGAGAGATGATTACGCCTCACTCACATTTGATATGTAATATTTGCACTCTAAATGACTGAACGCAAGTGGAAGGCTTCTAGCTACCCCGTCACACCTTGAAACACATGGCTTTTGAGTTGGACATCAGCATTCCTTCAAGGGCAAACATGGAAGTCAACATGAAACGGCATTGAAATGTCATTTTACTTCCGTAATGTGAGGTATTTCCGAGTGAAAACGTCAGCCTGATATCATTATGTGACCGTGAAATTTATTATGTCCTTCATTACATGTTTAGCTGCAGTTTAACCAGTAAAATGTCCAGGCGGGGGCGCCAAAAGCGAATGTAACGGTGTCCTAATCAGGCGAAGTTTTAAGGTGAATATCAAATTGAGGGTTTTAATGAGTAAAACCAAAACCTTTAAAACAAACTTAACCAAACCAAATGAGAGTTACATAATACAGACAGCCTAACCCTAAACCAACACTTAACAGTGTGCGAGTAATATTGCAAAAAACATGTGTTTTTAATCTGTTGATACGCAATCGCCCGTACACAGTAGTGACGTCACTCTGCTTACATTTAATATATAATTTACCGTCTATAAATGTAATTAATGTTAACAAATGATACATCTTTTCAAAGGTCTAAGGGTTCAACATTGATATCCGATCTCTGTTTCTCGATAGCAATGCTCCAGAAACAGTGATTTAGTTATTTGTGCCAGAAGTACAAATGAAAACATGCAATATCAAAACGGGACTTCATACCTTTATTATGAAATCACGATCGCCAGATGAATCCAGTTCAACACACTTGGGTCAATCGTCCATGACAAGCGTTCAATAAAAATCATCCAAAAGCACTTTTTGTCCATAAAAGTGATAAATCTGAGAAATATTGATTATTCTCCATTGTTTACATGAGATCTCATCTGGAAGAATTACCCTTCATCATCGTTCTTCAACAAACTGCAATCTGAGCAGCATTCATGTTGTAAATCTGTATATGATCTTATATATTACAGTCTCATAAACAACACGAGCCATCTCCAAAGTCTATTTTTAAAAATGCAGCGTAGTTTTATTCATAATAGTCGAGCAGTGCAGTCAGATTTTGTGTTGTCTTGAGAGGCGGAGCCTTAATTTTACTCTGAACACTTCCAGCGATTTTACAGAGATAAAAGTAAAATCGAATTGAAACGTAACTTCTTTAGACTCGTGGCTTTAAGATCATTGTATTTCTGGGTTGTTTTGGCACTTTTATTATTGTTTTTTTAGATTATAAATACATGTTCAGCACAAAATATTTCCATTACTATAAAATTCAGCTTCTCTAACTTTACAAAATAACAACATATATTAATTCTGAAACTTGGGAAATAAAGCCCAAAGTGCAAACTACAACTGTGTCTATACTCCAAAGGGTCCTGTAAATACAACCATTTAAGATCAGGCATGTCATTTTCATGGTTTGTGCACAAAAAGGGGCTGCATATCAACAGGTTAAAGTCTAAATCAGCCATTGTAGTCGGGATTTGTGTGAAAGTGAATAAAAAACGGTTGTAGCACCTCTAGTGTCCATTTCAGAATCAATGGGGAGCGTTTCACAAAAGCATCGTTGGTCACAAGTTCCACCATTACCAACATAGTTCAATGATTTGGCATTTCCCGAAACCAGCTCTCCACCTGTGGTTGAAACCCATAGTTTCTTAGTAGTTTGCTGTGTGGACATCATGTGACTTCGCTGAGGCTTCTATATCTTTTAATCCTTTTCTATATTTCACTCTGTCAAGACTTCACATGCATTTAAGAAAATGACTTATCCCGGGTTTTACAGAAAGTGGCATACTGAAACATCATGCAAACGCGAATGCAACCATTTAAGAGATTAAAGACTGTTGAAAGAAGGCGCTTTATCACACATGGTTTCTGTCGAGGAACATGGCTTCTGTGTGTTTATGTTAACGCATATGCGGCGTTAATATGTTTTTGAAGAGTGTGCATGTGCGGGTGTGCTCAAGTGCATCGGAGGAACCCCGAAGTCAGATTTAGAGGGAAACTGTCCCATTATACAGTGCATGCAGCTTTAGTGTCTTCAGTAGCTTCTGCAGATTAAACAACTTTCTAGTGTACGTGTAAATGAGCTTTTATTATTTCATATTTGCAGACGTTATTACTCCATGCCCTGTGCCATTAATGACAGCTCTATATTGTTCAACCAATGTGGTTCAAATGATAGATGTGCGACATAGTTACTACGATTTCAGGAAACAGTCGTGACTAGCTAGTTCACCAAAGATGCATCGTAATGTGGTGGTTAAACAGCGAGTTATGTCGTTGTCCGGGAAAGTCAACCCAGAGTGGTGAATCAACATTTGACTCACTTGCTGAACCAAAGTTAGCATTACTTTCGGAAATGTGGCGAGAGCTGTTTGTTAACGTGTTAACTTTTGCTTAAGATTTGTTTTGTAATAAATATTGTATTATTTTATTTATTTGTTGAAATATCATTACAAAAATGTCAATGTCGAGGAGCATATATTAAGTAAAAAAGGGTCGTTTTAATTGCCTCACATACTTTGGCAAATTTAAGGATTGATATTCCCTAGATAGCCTCATTGCAGCAGGCTGTACACTACTTTATTTCCTGTCTGACTAATTCCCAGAAACTGATGGGCAAACAACAAGTAAACAAGGGAATATACTAATGAATGGTCTAATTAATGAACAAATGAATAAACCAACTAGAATGAATTAACAACTGATCAAACAAACTAGAATTAATATGAATGAATGTACAAATTAAAATGAACAAATAAATGACTAAACAAATAAATGAGCAGTAATGAGTGCTCAATGCAGAAGCCTTTCCCAACTTACTAAAATCCTGAGCACCCTAGCAAAAAAAAGTTGCCTTATAAAACTGTATACTGTATATATATATACATAATAACATGATATATATATACAGCTTACAAATTGGGAATGCTCTTGCTAGATTTGTGTTTAATATGTATCAAATGTCCCATAAACGAGCCTGTACTGTCAGATTATGTACTCTATTTGATGAAGGACACACTTTTTGGCCAGTAAAACAATACATTCTTTAAGTATGCATGCAAGTAGTAGGGCCAATTAATATATTTTGGACATTCTTCACCCGGGGACATGGGTATTGACCCGTGACCTATATATATGCTGTAACAACAACAACAAATGTGAAGATAACCTACTCTGGTTTTGTTAAACAAGCACAATTTAAGCACAATGAACAGCTTTCTTGTTATATTTATTACTTACAATTGAAAAGTGGTATCCGACTCGCGGCTCTCCACCGTTCTTTTTAATCCAGCGTTTTGAACATGATGTCTCTTCAGCTCCCGAGGGACAGTAAAGTGTCCAGTCAAGCCGCACTTCAGAATCTCACAGGAAATAGTATGGAAAAATCAAATGGGCATTTCTCGCTTATTTTTTATGAATACTGAGACATACTAGTCAATTGGCACATCATGTTTGGCAAACTACACGGTAGGGAAGTATGGATATTCGGGTCCAGCGAGAGTGTAGGTCGTTGTGGTTCTGGTCATAGTTAGTGGTGACAAGACGTATTTCCTGTGTCCATAACAATCATATTTGGCCCTCTTAAAGATGCCCTTATAAAGAGACCTCATAACATGACGTACAGTAAATAATCCACAAACCTGTGTGTGTGTGTGTGTGTCAGGATGGGGGTTATCAATATAAAAACCATGAATAAACCAGATCATCACATTTTTACTGCATGTCAGAAAAGGCCATAATGTTTCCATGCCCATAAATGAAAGTGGCCAATATAGGATGGGTGTGTGTGTGTGTGTGTGTTTTTGACCGTATACACAATGTGGCAGTAGATACTGTATGTGTCAACCGGTAGACATCAAGCAGAAAACTTTCTCAGATGAGTGTTTTCAATGTAGATCAATGGCAACAATCGGGAGTGATTTCGTTTTGATGTGTCTCGCCATGCCATTCAATGTGTAAATGTAAGATGTTTATGTTTGTGAAGCAATGTTGCTGTTTGGCAGATTAATACGTATTCAAAGTGATGTGATGATCACATCATTTACCATGGCCGGATCTAAGGATCTAAGGCATCATTTGTTACAAATAAAGGCCTTTTCACACCAAATGCAAACATTCGCACCGAATCGCACGTGACAAAGCAAAGCTTTTTTCATGGTGTCATTTTTTTTTTTCTTTGCGCTGTGATAAAATGCCCTGACATGTCAAATATGAGCTTTGGATCATGTGTCAGGAGCTGCTGCCATTTTCCAAAACCAGCACAAAAGGTGGCGCTAATGCACAGGAAGCTGTTTTGACCACTGACATCAAACGTTGAGGGAAAACAAGGAAGAAATCCTGATCCATCAGTGAGGATGGAGTGTTCGGAATGGCATACTACTCATACTACTACTACTACTACTTTGGCCATGTCTGTCTATGGCAGAAATAGTATGAGGAGTGTGGTAGTATGCCATTCTGTATTTGGCTGGTGTAGGCCTACTTAACATACCTAAGTATACAGAAGGTTATGCGTGAGAGTGGCATACAATCACTATTGTACCAAGTGCAATCATATGTTTATACATTAATATTATTTTTTATACTTGATTCTTTCTAATCACTTTCTCGATCAGCAAATCAACAACAAACTCTTCATCGCTGCAGCAGCCTGTAGAGAAATCCGTTTTCGATCTGCTTGCATGTCTTGATTGTTTTGCTAACTAGTGGTTCATCTTCTCATCTGTGATGGGCGGAGGGCAGATTAGCTCAAAGGTGTGTTGAGCCAACAACCGTACTGGGGTAAAATTGCTTGTTGATTAGCGCCACCTACTTTAAAGTTATGAATGTGCCTACGGCGATCATTCGCACAGCTTTCTATGTGAAAGGGTCTTTCGTCAGCAATTTGTTATTAAATCTCATTATCAAGTCACCTTCAGTATGAAAAGGCCTAAATAGATTGTCTAAAAGTAATAGATACTTCTGCACAAAATGATTGCAAACTGTAATTATTTAGTTTATTAGGTTCAGTATTAAAAAATAAACAAATGTCTTTTTTATGTAAATTACAAGTAGGGCTGCAACTAACGATTGTTTTGATAATCGATTAATCGAACAATTATTCACCGATTATTGCGATGATTAATCATTAGCTCTTAACCGATTATTCTGCTGGTGCCCCGACTTAAAAGGTTGTATGTTGTACGTGCTTACAACAATAAAGAGGACAAAATCATCTTTTAAAAATACCCCTAAATGACATTCACTGGATTACAGGCAAAAATACTTTTATTAAGTTTAATTCAGTAAAGAAGTTCACTGAAAAAAAGAATATTGTTATCAATTGTTTTTGTCCATTTTTCCATTTAAATTTGTTTACAAATCCTTAAAACAAGATACATTTAATTGAGAAGCAACATATAAGATATTTAGACTTGCTTTAAGAGAATGTATCTTAAATATACAGTAAGTGTATTTTGTATATATATGTATTTTATCACTTGTTTATAATTCTGTGAGTGCAGTAAAGACAAAATATACTTATATTCAAGATCTATTCTCTAAAAGCGAGTCATATTTTGTTGCAGTGCATAATGGGGTGAAGACTACCCCTCTCTCACATTTCTGTACACTTCAATCCATCTTTAAAACCCACAAAAAGCTGCGTATTGCCAATTTTCTTCACAATAAGAACTACACAGTGACATATATTATGAATCAGTAAGTCGCGAGCCATCACGTTATAATCTAGCTGCAACAAGCGTGTGAGACAGAGTGAGCCTCAGCCAGGTACCATTTCAGTCTCTCCCCCTTTGTTCGGGACCTTCACACAACTCATAGAAGAGGCGCTGACCATACAGAGAAATGCCAGTTTCGGAGTTTGTAGTTATTTACATGATCTGCTTCCAGATTATTTGAACTTTAACAACGCTATAATGCATTAAATATAACTGCATTTAATATGCCCTGGTGTGTTTCCTTTAAAGAGCTCTGACTCCACTTATTCCACAACGAGGGTGCTTCTGTATTGACATATTTGGTATTTTTGTATATTTCCCTTGTACTTTGTGATCTACATCAGCTGAAGCTGTTTGGAAAGTTTAGAGTGCATCTGGACTGTGTGAGCGGTGTAATTCTTCCTCTCATTAGTCATGTGCGAGCTGCAGTGCTGCTCTCACACATCATCATTACGGTTTAATGTGATCCCATGTTACATTAAATGAGATCAAACAACTATTCGACAATGACAATTTTTGTCAATTTTTTTTTATTGTCGACTCGATAATGTCGACTAATTTTTTCAGCCCTAATTACAAGCACTGACTCAAAGTTCACCTATGCAACTCTATGTTGTCTATATCAACCTGATAGGCCTTTAAGCTAGTTATCTGTTAGCCAATCAGCTCGCTCACACGTGACATGTTAAGCCAATCGTCTCGCATGGTGAAGTCTGATTGGACCTTTGACATGTGATCAGCTAGCCAATCAACTTGCATCTCTCTTTGTCTAATATTTCAATGGCTCAGTTTTGCAGATAAGCCGGTTTCACTGCAGCACACTGCGAGAGATTTTCTCTGAAACCCACCCCCACCCCAGCTACACTGGTCTATTTCTGCTTCATGGGGATTGTTTGTAATTTGCTTGATGCAGCATGTGTTGCATTTTGTGTAATTGTGCAGCAGCAAGTCCACATGATAACTCTGTATGTATGTGTTTTTTCTAGCAGTAGCAAGTCTCTGTACTTGCTCTGCAGCAGCAGCAGCATTAGCAGATCTGCCAAGACCAATATCCGATCAATATGTCATACCCACATTAACAAGCTAAATTTCTCAGAGAGTTGTCCTGACTGAAATTTAATTACGTTCCAATGATGAGCGAAAGTATGGTCACATTTTAGCACTTCACATAAGAAGCATGTAGAAAGTGACACACATTCATCTTAAGTGCAGTTTTGTGAAGCACACATACAAATTAAAAAAAAAAAAACAATCATCGGAAAATCCCACATAGAAACCGCTCTTAACACTTAAGATCAATCGGTATTGGGAAACATGGCCTATACTGGTTTCAAACAAATTAAATAGCACATTGATCTGAATCAATCATTAATCCAGTAATAACAAACAACTGGAAAGGTCATAAAAAAGCAATGGAAATTCATCCTTCATATGTGTGTGACACTAACCTGACGTTTCGTCCACCCGCTCCTCTATCGTATGTTCTCTCTGATGAACCCACTCGCCATTGCATTTGAAGTAGATCTGTGTGGCGGGCGTGGCCGTGCAGTACAGATTGACAGCTTTGTTCTTGATGATGTAAGCGTCTTCCGGCTCCAACAGGAAATGTGGGAGGGGCTCAGGAGGATCGCTAGGGAAAGTCTCCGGCAACTCGCCCAACCCTAACAGGAAGTCATCGTCACCTGGAAAGGAAAACAACAAACAAACAACAACATGAACCTTCAGGAAGTCAGTGAGAATTACACCACATTTGACAAGTGCATGAAGACTATCATTAGAGGGTACATGTTTGTTTTCTCAGGTGTACACAAATCTGGAAATCATGTTCGAATCTCATGTTACACAATTACAGCTACAGTTGCAAGAAATAAACAAAATGCATGAAAACATATATGTTTTAACCATTATTACTTAATGCAAATATAAATCGCATGTCTGGCCTCACGTGTTATATTTAGAAACACTGTGTGATGTATTACGTAAATGCATATTCATTATTTTTAGAGTAGATAATTTAGTCAGTCTCTCTCATTATTGCAGAATAAACTTTGTAAAAAAATAATCTAATTTCACCAATTTATTCTGCAGCATTTGATAATTTTGCTGCGCTGAGCTTGTTTTAGGTCCAGAGAGGCATCAAACACACAGAAATTGGCCTGATTTTGGGTCTCATTATGAAACCGGATTTTACAATGCGCTCTAACTGATCCCTGGTTAACGGAGTAACTGCTGGTTATTTTTAGCTCCAAATTCACAGCATACAAACATGAAATGGGGCACATATGATCTGAGTCCTTTCTCTAACACTCCATCAATCCTTCCTTTTTAAAACACTTAACCAAGGAGTCTTCTTTGTTTGAGAATGAATCCGTCAACAACAGATAGAATTATAATGAATGAATGAAAGAATGAACACATTAATTGATGAATTAACAGACACAAACAAACAGAGGCTAAACAAACAAGTGAAAGAACTAATGAGTACCAAAACAAATCACTGAACGAATGAACAAACATGACTGGATGAATTAACAAACAAAATAATGATCAAATCTATGAACAAATAAAGGAATGAACAAACTAATTAATGCACATACAAACTAATGGATGAAATAATGCACAAAAAGACAAATTAACAAATGATAAGACAAACAAATGGATTAATGAACAAATAAAAGAGCAAATGAACATTTTTCAAATGAATGCATGTATGAACACATGAATGGAAATAATGGTGAAAATAGACAAAAGGAACAGATGACCAAATAAACTGATGAATGAATGGACATGATTAAATGAATGAATTAATGTACGTATGAAAGAACAAAAACATGAACGAACAAACTAATGAATGAATGGAGAAGCCTGGTTTTTTGGTCACACATTATACAGACATTTTTGCATATATACAGTGAAATGTATTTGTTTTCACATATCCCAGCTAAGCTGGGGTCAGAGTGCAGGTTCAGCCATGATACGGCGCCCCTGGAGCAGATAGGGTCAAGGGCCTTGCTCAAGGGCCCAACCGTGGCGTCTTGGTGGTGCTGGGGCCTGAACCCCTGACCTTCTGGTCAGTAACCCAGAGCCTCAACCGCAGAGCCACCACTGAAGGATTTATAAATGAATGAACAAATGAATACATTCATGAGCATTCATGAGCAAATTAATGTATGAATGAAAGTATGCACAAATAGACACATGAACAGATGACCAAACAAACTAATGAATGAATGATAAAAAGGAACGAGTGAGCATGACCGAATTAATGCACATGTGAAAAAAAGACTAAAGAATGCACAAATATACCAAAGGAATAGATGACCAAACAAACTGATGATTTAATGAACAAACAAAGGAATAGCCGAATGGACGAATAAACATGAACAAAATGAATGAATGAACAAAAAAGAAGAAAGAATGAACACGGCCGAATGAATGAATGACATATGAAAAATGTAAAATATATGAAAAAATAATAATAATAATAATGTATGAATGAATAAAGAAACATTTGCATGGATGAATGATAAAATAATGAACAAATTAATAAACAAATGGGTCACGCTTTATATTAGGTAGCCTTAACTATTATGTACTAACATTAAACACATACAAGACTATGTTTTGGCTTGGAATATTCCAGAAAATGATGTCAAGCATTTAGGCAATTAGCTCTGAAAACACTGGTATCATAAATTGTGTTTCTTTAACTCTGATCACTCTAAAAACGCTATTGTTCAGGCCGCTCCAGCATTCTCGAGTTAACTGACAGGTGATGTCTGTATTGATAAGGTTTTACCTGAAGGCAGGACTTCCGTTTCTACATCCGCCATATTGGGTGTTCCAATTTCTCCCATTCATTTTAATATAAGCGCTCCATCTTGGGCTAAACAGTCTCTTGCTACACATAATTTTACACACCATTTTAAGATGGACTTCAGAGGATAAACTGATGCCAACTCCAACTGTAAGACATTGGATATTTCATATGCCACTGCCTGAAACTTGGAATTATGGATTTATGGATGGACCCCACCGAAATGACCTGCCAGTTGAACTGCGATGCACCTCTGGCTGCATTACCTTTGTTTATTGATGGGCTACACTCTTGAAATGGAATACATAGACAAATGCATCAATTAATTGCCAACAAAAGCCTTCATCAGCCAATTAACAAGGACAATGGATCTAAGTGAACTTCTGCAGTTAATACAGGATGGACTTCAAATACATTAGTCATTAATCTTATAGTTCATACAAAATCTTTGTTTAAATACTGTCCCTTAACACTTACTTAGATTAATCATTTTAAACCATGACCTGCACTGCACACAAATAACTAATATTGGCATTATAGCCATGCTGTCTAGCCATGCTGTTTGAATAAAATACGACCAAATATTCATTTATGGAAATAGGAATACTTTAAAACCCCTCAAGACTCAGACAAAAAGGCTCTAGTACTGTAAAAATGTCAAATAGAAAACATATATTTTTTTAAGATTTTGAAAAAAGAAATGACATCATAACCAAGAGCTCATAAAAAAGAACATTCTGTGTTCAATCCAAGTTAAAATCAGTGCACAGCATTTGTGGAATAATGTTGATAACCACAAAAATTATTATTATCATTATTATATTTAAATTTATTTCCTTTTCTCCCCAATTTGGAATGCCCAATTCCCACTGCTTACTAGGTCCTTGTGGTGGCGCGGTTACTCACCTCAATCCGGGTAGCGGAGGACAAATCTCAGTCGCCTCCACTTCTGATACCGTCAATCCGCACATCTCATTACATGACTTACGAGACTCCCAGCATGTGGAGGCTCATGCTACTCTCCGCGATCCATGCACAACTTACCACACGCCCCATTGAGAGCGAGAACCACTTATCGCCACCACGAGGAGGTTATCCCACGTGACTCTACCCTCCCTAGCAACTGGGCCAATTTGGTTGCTTAGGAGACGTGGCTGGAGTCACTCAACACACCCTGGATTCGAACTCGCGACTCCAGGTGTGATAGTCAGCGTCAATACTCAGAGCTACGCAGGCCCCTCACAAAAATGTATTTTGATTTGAGCCTCCTTTTCTTTAACAAAGCAACAATTTGGATTACAGTGAGACCCTTAGAACAGAAGTGAATTGGGCTTAAAGTATATCCACAAAATTGTATTAATATGCATGTTAACATTTAATAAAACTTCACTTCCATGACAATGTGATGCCAAAATCCCTGTAATCAATGATTATAAAAACAATGATTTAAATAACTTTAAATCTTAAATAATTTACAAGATTTAACAGAGAAATAAATGCAAAAAGATTAGCCAATAATAACAGAAGCTATTTATTAACAAAAGTCATGGAGGAAAAAGTCTAGTTCTACAGGTCAGAGAAAGGGTGGAAAATGGTCATGGAAAACTAAATTATGGATGTTTTTGGCATAAGAAACTTTGACTAACACTACAGTATAAGTGCGCTTCAGGGGAAAAATAAAATGCTTGAAAATTGGCCAAATGTTTTCATTCTCTCTATTTTATCTCCATCTGATTCACTCTGATTCTCTCTCTCTCTCTCGAAGCCGTTTCACCTCTCAGGTGCCAAAGGGCCCAGTGGTGGTTCAGATGATTAACTCTCTTAATAATGGGGTTTAAAGACCATGCTGGGACCTCTCACACACAACCAGTGGCAGAGAGAGAGAGGTTAAGTTTATTAGCTTAACCTTCCTGAGCATGTGAGTGTAATATTGATGAGTATTGAACAATCCAGTAGTAAAGGAATATTATACAGGCTAAACACAACTTAACCTCTTTCAACAATATCTGGGGCATGCTGACAATGACCATATATAATAGCTTAAACTCACGTTTTTGATGGGGAAATGTTTTTGCATTAATGTACTTACAATAGCACTCTATTGGGATTTAAAAGCAGAAATGTGAAGCTCATCTTTTGTTGAAGCACTTATCTTAATTTAAAACTTAACATCGTTGTGCCTAGTGATCAATATAAGGGAGAAAAAAACAGTGGAATAAATTACTTTATTTTAAACTATGTGAGCGCAGCGTAGTTCTAGCGGGAAGACTAGCAGCTGTACATCATCACACTATTAGCTGGGTAATTCCTAGCCAATCGCAGGTAAGCCATTGCTTTATAAGACTGCTCACAATCTGTCACATTGCTGTTTCAGTGCGCTAAGATGGCAACCTCCACCACCCCACCACCACCAGTTGAGCCCCGTCCCGCACGGGGGTAGTCTCCTCGCCCCTGCCTCCTATCTCCGGCAGGATATGATGTTCCGAGTACAACTCCCTCGGACCGCCGGACGGGGCCTACGCCAAAGAGAGACATTACTTTTCTGTTCTACATTCATCAAATAAATGGCATCATAAACCTCACTCAAGCCTGCGTGTCTTCCCGATAGAAATATTTTTACTGTACTTTTACTTCTTGAATTACATATTTACCATTTATTTTATTTTTTGGCCATATGGTCCAAAGTGTGGATAATATTTAGAGTAAATTCACTCTTTTTAGCTATTTCAGAGCAAATATTTATAACATATTTAATATTACAATACATATCTTGACATGTGCCGAATAAAGGTCTATTCTCGTGAAAATTACACGCTAGAAAATATTTAGCAAAATGATATATTACTTGGTTCATAACACATATCACAGCGTTTCAGAGGTGAAATGTCCACTGTGTGGCGCTAAAAGCGAGTTAAATGATGTCCCAAACAGATGAGGTTAGAGATTTAAATAATTAAAAAAAAACAGCCTACTTACCCTAAACCTAACTAATAGTGTCAGAAAAATCAAATGTGAGATGAAAGCTCAATTGCTGAAGCAACCACGTCATTGTGTGCAACGTGACAATTCACATGCCCCCTTAAATGTTCCTTGTGTCCTCCCAGAAACCTCTGACATCCCACTTGTGGTCCAATAAAGAGACAGCCACATCCCACCCTACAAAGTTTGCATCTTAGTACCAGCCATGGTCTGAAGACTATTTTTAACTATTAACTATTATCTATTAACTAACATGATGCCCTTTAGCTAGTGCATAGCTATATTTAGTTATGGTATTTTCCGAAATGTGTACATTATACATGATGTAATTGTCACCTTTGAAAGTCAAGGAGGTGCACAGCAGTGTGAATGAGCTCTTATGATCAACACACTTTATCACTCATGCACAGACTCATCATTTACACACACCACTATGATAAACATCACATTTAATTACTGACCCAGTGTGAGAATTCACACCGCCAAGAGCAGAGCACACTTCAAAGCTATCAGGAGAGACCAGACTGAGCAGCGTATGTGTGTGTGTTTACACCGTGTTACACAGTATCAACCCCACACATGCTCATTTAAATACAAACAATAGCTGTGCTTGTTATAATGATCTCTCATGTGAGCGACCATCCATCATATACATGACATCACTGAAGCGCAGCTGGACACTGTCTGGACACATGAATGTTTATAGCTTTCATTGACATCTATAGTTCTTATTATAATAGATTACTATAGCTTAACGTTAACCCTAAAATACAACATGAAGATATGAATTAACAAGCCTTTTTGAGCTTCAAAGTTCTGGCCACCATTCACTTGCTCTGTATGGACAAACAGAGCTTTTGTTTGTGTTCTACAGAAGAAAGAAAGTCATACACATCTGGGATGGCACGAGGGTGAGCTAATGATGGGTGAACTATTCCTTTAATAACTACTACAGTCTAACCCTAAAAGAAAAAAAAGAGGTTTTGATAGATCTGTATCATAATTATGCTGCCTAACTAATTGATTCAAATAATAATAGTATAAAATATTATATATATATATATATATATATATATATATATATATAATATTTATTATATTACTTACAAAGTGCTAATACTACTAAAAGGATTTCCATACAAATATACCATGTTAATACCATTTTTAACATTGTTGAGGAATTTTGTCCTCAAAATGAGATATTGGTCAGACATACACTCACACATAAAGACTTCTGCTGTTTTTATATAAATCAAATTATAATTACTAGAGACTAACTTTTTTTTCCAAGTCAGGCGATGACACTGGACACACTCAGCCGTCCCTTTCGGTTGCCTGCTGAGGAACTGCTCCAGCACCACCAGATCGGGTATCTCCTCGGCATCACGATTTTCAGCCAGCGGCGATGACTCCATGACAGCACCTTCCTCCTCCAAAATCCCAGGATTCAGCACAACTGTAGTAAATCGCCAGTTCTCTCATGGAGGAAGCGGGAGCCGGGTGAACAAGCCAACATCACTTTATTTTTACATACACTATACTCTTTTCAGAGTCACATATACCAATAGGATTTTCAGCACCACATAAATACACACAAGTTTTCTTTTCAGCAGTCTATTAAACACATTGCTTTTCAGCAATACAAATAACATTGACACACACACAACTCTGTGTGTCTCTCTCTCTCCAACTGAGTCTCTGATGGAGTCAGCATTTTGCAGCGTGTTCAGAGGCCGGCGTGCCTCTTTTCTCTCTCCCGGCTGATTGAGATATTTCTCCCCAGGTGTCCATCCTTACCGTTCGGCCACGCTCTGCTCACCACAAACTGCTTTTCACTATAAATCATCAGTAGTCTCTCGCTCGATTACACTTACTAGCACCATCTAGCGCTCTGCATGTGCGTCAAGCAAATCAGCTTGATATCCTGATCATGCCTAGAGACTGCAATGGTAAGATTTACATTGAAAAATGAGTTATATTTTGGTTTGTTCTCACCCAAAACCGATTGGATGGCTTCAGAAGACCATTGAAGTCTTGGAGCCTTTATGTGCTTTTTGGACATTCAAATTTCTGGTCACCATTCACTTGCATTTTATGTACAGAGCTGAGATATTCTTCTGATTATTATTATGCTGCCTACCTTACAATTTATTAAAATAATAATAATAATAATAATAATATACAATAATAAAATGATGAATAGTTATAAAATTAAAATATACTAAAAAATATAAAATGTATTCTATTATAATAATCCACTAATATGAATTATTATCTTAAAGGTGCTGTAAGTGATTTTAGTGTTCTGAAGCTTCCACGTGACTGAGTTGTTGAATTAGCCACGCCCCTTATTACAAAACCCCGCCCTCCAAAGATAATTTTGAGACCAAAACTGAGCAAAAGAGCATCATTGTTTGTTCTTGAGGTGCTGGTGGCGTAGTGGCTAGAGTACAGGGCTGCTAATCAGAAAGTCACTGGTTCGAACCCCACGGCCATTGTGTCTTTGAGCAAGGCACTTAACTCCAGGTTGCTCCGGGGGGGATTGTCCCTGTAATAAGTGCACTGTAAGTCGCTTTGGATAAAAGCGTCTGCCAAATGCATAAATGTAAATGTTCCAGTGGCTGTCAAATTCAACAAAGGCACAATAGCGCCCTCAACTGGTAAACAATATGAATCATAGCCTCAATGATCCACTTCAAATGCAACACTATGAGAACGAGCAAAATGATTGACAGGTGAAAAGTGCCAATGTCCAAAGTCCACGGACACGTTTTTGCTGGCTGTTTACAAAGTCTACAGGTGTCACAGAGACCGGTGTGATATCTCAGGACATTTGATTAATATCTTTAAGGGAGTAGGAACATTGTTTGCATGCTTTTTACTACTACAAGTATTACCATTGTTTTAGAAATAAAAATGTTTGCTTTATTTGTGAATCTTTTTTTTTTCTCAGATGTCTGTAAAGATTTTTCTCATAATTATGCTGCCAACCTTTTGGAACAGCCTTTTTTTTTTTAATGAGTGTGCCTTAAAATGCCTCCAAACAGTAGGTCCTTCACCAGCGATTGACACTCGAGCTAACAAAACAGCCTCTCCCAGTGTTTGTGTGCATTTAACACACATATGTCTTGGAAAAGTCTGTGTAGTAAGTAACCACAGTCTTAAACTGAGACCAGATGCACTGTACGCCAACACACACGCTGAATATGCAGCGACAGACGGCTGTTTTCTGTCCTCATTATCTAACAAAAAAAAGTCTGTCATCACCAAGTCACACACACTCTCAAAACATGAACATCATTACAAACAAAGCCAAACTCCCTCACTCCATCAGATGGCAAACTCACAACGCTTCAAAGCTCGACGTTTCACAAACCCGCCTGTGAAAACCCCATTTCAGGCTGTGAAATATGAGTGAAGACTCAACAAAAGAAATAACAGATGCAGAGATTGAATGTGAGTAAATGTGACATGTCATGCTTGAGATTTGAACAAAAGCATTTTGTTACCATGATGACAATAAATAAACGCACTGCGAATAAACTGTCAAACTTAAAACTTTGGTGTAGAGTTTAAAAACTAGGTATGAAGAAATGTGTTTGAGTATCAGGTGTTGTTTGTGTTTGTCTTCAGTTGTGTGCAGGATAACTGTAACAGCACAACAGGAAATTAATACTCTTTTAAAACTTATTCCACACTTCATAAAAACATTTAGGATGCTGGTATCCTCTTCTAATAAACAGCCAACCAGGGAGTTGAATTTCCAAAGCACAGAAAGAGAGTTTTGCATTACAAATTTGGCTTTGATCTGGGTGGTTAAAACACAAAGCTATTAGAACATTCAGTAAACAACCAGACCTGATCAGACCAGAATTGCATAAATAATCGCAAGAATAAACAAACCACCGTACATTCCTCGCTTTCTGCGCCTGAACCCAGTTTAAAAATTGATAGACCTTAAAACTAAAGACCTAAAATCACTGTAATGTACAGCCTTGAGTGCCTAATGATAGGGATGGGCGGATCAATCCTAAAGTATCAATACTTCCCCTACTGATGCTGTATTAAGAAAATCAACTCCAACATGAAAATATAGATTCCTTTTCTTTTCTTCAAACTATTGATTGCATTATTAAGTTACCATAAAATGTATGGGTCTCATAAGCTATGAAGAGAGTTACCTCAGCCAAGCACAAACAAATAATAACAGAAAAATAGACAAACAGCATATTGAGTTAATTTACAATAAATAATGAAACACTAAATTGAAAAGTGACATTTTTTTAGAATGGGGTTGTGTTGCGTTTGCTACGAGTTTATTGAAATTAAAAGGTGTTAAAACATTTGTAATGTTCTTGTTCTTAAACGATAAACAAAACTTTCCTATTAATTTAAAAAAAATAGATAAATAAATAAATAGACCCGGATTGAGGCGAGTCACTACAGCACATTGGGAATTGGGCATTCCATATTAAGGAGAAAAGGAAAAAAATAAATAAAAAAGTAATTGTTTTTTTAGTAAAAATTATTTTGAATTCGTAGAATGGAAAAGTGTTTTAGAAAGTAACTTATAAGTAATTAGTAATGTGATTACTTATTAATAAACTGATATTATAATATTATAATGAATTAGTAATCGGTAATTAGTTAATTCATTTGTAATCTAATAACAATTTTAAGTAATTAGTAATTGGAAGTTGATTACATTTGAGCAACTTACCCAACAATGACAGGTATCTTGTGATATTGGCCTTGATAGTACTTCATATCGGATTTAAAGGAAATGAATGGTATTGCTCATCCCTAACTTTACTAAAAGACAAAAATGCTCCATAAAATGTATATGAATTACTAATGAAAATCAGAATTAAGAATTAATATAGGCCATTAGTCTAAATGTAAGCTGGAGCGCACTACTTATTTTTTTTCTCCCCTTTTCTCCCAATTTGGAATTCCCAATTCCCAATGCGCTCCAAGTCCTCGTGGTGTCTGTCCCAGTGACGCGTCTCAATCCAGGTGGCGGAGGACGAATCTCAGTTGCCTCCGCGTCTGAAACAGTCAATCCACGCATCTTATCATGTGCCTTGCTGAGCGCGTTACCGCTTAGACCTAGCGTGTGTGGAGGCTCACGCTATTCTCCGCTGCATCCACGCACAACTCACCACGTGCCCCACCGAGAGCGAGAACCACACATTATAATGACCATGACGAGGTTAACCCAACGTGACTCTACCCACCCTAACAATTGGGCCAATTGGTTGCTTAGGAAGCCTGACAGGAGTCGCTCAGCACGCCTTTCAAATGTGCGACTCCAGGTGTGGTATTCGGTGTTTTTACTTCTGCTCACTACTTTAACAACTGGGGAGACGGCCCGCCTGGCGGGTCCGGATGCGCGCGAGGGGACAAGGCAACACGGTGCGGCTGTGGTCGCGCCGGAGGTCGCTCGCCCGCGTTGCGGCGTGTGTACGGGTGACCTCGCTCAGTGAGAACGAACTGCTGCGCGATTTTGTTCCCAGCACTTTGTATCTAAAACAGAAGAGGTCAATTCCTCCAGGCTGGAGGAATCTGGCATACTGGGCATTTTCCCGGTTGGCCGACTAACTTTGGGGCCGATCAGGGGTGGACTGGCCATCTGGAGAACTGAGCGGGCCGGTCGCAAATTGGGCCGAATGGGCCGCGATAAGCTAAAATGAGCCGCCACTTTATGCAAAACGGACCACAAAACGCCGGCGCAATATGCAGAAAAGGACAGCGACAGACAGCCCCTCCCCCCCCACTGTTGCTATGTAAAATCCTGGGCTGATTTCTTGTCCTAGTCCAGCCCTGTCACCGAGGAAGATGACATGACATGTTTGGTTTCACACCTGTCCATCAAACTCTCTTCAGTCAGAGACAAAGTTCATGAGGATACACATCTCTCGTATCTGTTCAGCCGGGGAAGTTTCAGCATATTCAATGAAATTAATCACAGTGTTTGACATGACAGCATGCTTTATATATGTACTATGTTACATAATATATTATATACAAGCTTCTATTATGTAATATATCATACACTGTATAATAGACATTTCAGCAGAAGCAAGAACTCTCCTTCCATTTCAATCTTTCCTCTCTATTTTTCACTCTCTTACTGAAAGATTGAGTGTCATTTGCAAACCCCAGTTGAACTCAAACTCCAGTGAATAAGTCCTACATTTCTCCATCAATATTACAGGCACAGAACATCCGATACTCAAGCTTGCCTGCTTCTGCAAACACACACTGACATTATGACAGCCAGACATTATTAAAGGGGTAATTTCCTACATTTCATATCATGATATTTTTCCCTGAAGTCCACTTAAAATGTGAGTCAAGGTTTCTTGCACCAAAAACAGGCACAATTTTGTTTGCCAAGACCATTTTCAACCCTCTATTGGACCCTTTGAATTAAACCAGATGTTTTTGCTACTGTACCTTTAAGACTTCTATATGCAAATGGCCTCTGTTATGATTGTTTAACCTCTTTGCATGTGAAATGAATAAAAATGCCTTGATATGTATATGTAAGAATTCCTTTCAGCCCAAAAAGTCAAACAGAAAGTTCACCAACTATTGTGCTGTTTCTGGCTGTGCAGCAACTACAGCTCTGCACTTTTGCCTTTTTAAGTATCCCAATCCCAACAACAAACGTGCAGCTGAAAATAATTTTTAGCAGCTATCCTGTATCTAACAGCAAACCTGTAGATATCATAAAAGCACTGTGTCCAATTTAACAAGTGAAGAGGCTATTTATAGTACATGGAGGTTTTAAAGGAACAGCAACGAAAACAGTCTGGTTAGGTTTCGGGTTGTATTGTAATCCGTTTCCATGATATTAATGATTGGGTAAGTAATGTTACTCACATGTGTGGCATGGAAGTATACTGTAAATATATGCTTATTTAGATGTAACCTTAGTAACCTACGTATAAGTGGATGTAAATAAATAGTTAGCACTATTACCAACAATTAATAGCAACAATAATACAACATTTATTAATCTAGGTTTATGTTAATTTATACATACTGTATACTAGTCATCTTATTTTTTACATTAAAGGTTGTGGTAAAACTTTACAATAAGGTTGTATTTGTTGACATTAAATAATACATTAATAGGGTTAAGATTTATGTTGAAATTAACATTAACCAAGAGATATAGAAGTATTTTTCACTGTTAGTTCCATCAGGAAGACTCGCAGACTTGAGTAAAATTTAAGATTACGTTTATTTGATGAATATAAAAACAGAAATGTAATGTGTACAGCCCCATTAGCCCCATCAGATAGGAGGCAGGGGGCGAGGAGTCTACCCCGTGCAGGACGGGACTCAACTGGTGGTGGAGGTTGCCGTGTTAGCACACTGAAACTGCAATGTGATCAATTGTGAGCAGGCTTATAAAGCAATGGCTGACGCATGATTGGCTAGGTGTAACCTAGCTAATTGTGCGATGATGTACAGCTGCTAGTCTTCCCGCTAAAACTACGCTGCACTTACAATTCTTGTTAACTAATGTTGGTAATTTGCCATTGTTAACATATACAACTTGATTGTAAAGTTTTACCATTATTGTATACTAACTTGTTTCATGATCCCTAATGCAATAACTAATGTAAACGAGTACAACGTTATGGTAAAGTGTTATTAATAAACATGTCACTCCCTGTCACTGTACAGCAGCATTATTGCATGTGCTCACATGTTCTTGAACCAGAATGGAAAGAGCTTCCCAAGAGTGGATGCTGGCAAATAAACACACACTTCACTCCTGCACGGATGGACACACTGCACTGACACAATAACAAGTGTGACTGAGTGTAAGAATGAGAATAGATCTGCAAGTTTTCAGCACCATCGTTGATCAAAGGCGTGAGCTCCAGAAAGAAACCCCCTATTGAGTTTCTGTCAATCACACACATAAACTTACACACTCAGTGAAATCTACCACCCTAAAAAGGCCTGCAGCACCTCAATAAATCCATCACTTTGATATCAGCTGTCGACAAAAATATACACAGGCACACATGAGATGAAATCAACACCATTAAAGTAACCGTTTTCAACACGTCTATAGCAAAAGTGTTCGGTTTACTTGCCTAAGTCTGCTTATAATATTTGACTCTAACTTTGCGCATTCACATCAGTGTTGGGGAAGCTACTTCACAATTGTTGTTTGCAAAGCTAAGCTATTCAAGCTAACGAAAAGTAGCTAAAGTGCAGTAAAGCTACTATTTTAAAAAGTCAGTTAGCTACAAAACAAGCTACTAACAAAATAGCATTGGAGCTAAAACTTTTAAATACACTACATTGTCTTCACTTTCATTGGTAGTCATCGTGTCTCATCGCTACTCATTTACAGAACATAAACCTTGCTGGGAATTAGCCTGCAGAGATAATGAATGGACCAACGATGTGAGAGTTTAGTGTAAAAATACGATATTTCATAGAGATACGCCATTGGTTTGTGACGTTGACCCCTGATAAAGCTTATCTGCTAGCATGGATACTAGGGGTGGGCATTTTGGTCATTTTGTCTACTCGAGTACTCAGACTAAAAAAAATGTTGTCTATAATCGTCAACTCTCACTGAAAATGAATGACTTTCGGGTCTCACCGTTCCTATGATGGATTTAGCAAGTAATTCATAAGACGGATCCAAACCAGTAATTCGGTGACTGTGGCGGCATTTTTGAAAAATAACATTGTGGCAGTTCGGAGGTGAAATGTCTACTGTGTGGCTATAAAAGCAAGTTAAATGCTCTCCCAAACAGATGAGGTTTGAAGGTTAATGCTCTATCAAGGTTTAAATGAACATAACCTACCTTCCTACCCTAAACCCTAAACCTTAAACCCAAACCTAACCGATAAAAGCACATTTCACAGAGGCGAATACGCAATTGCTGAAGCAACAACGTCATTTTGTGGTGCTTTTGTGACATTTTCAGTTCACGTGGCGACTCGCGTGCTCTTCAAAACTCTTCAGTTGAACTACAACACAATTTAATCACACACAAACAAGCTTATAAATACATTATAGTTGGTTATTTAATGCAAATGGTCAAATTTATCACCTTAGAAGTCTATGCTATGGTAAAAATGTTTAGATGTCATAAGATAGCATTTTGTGAGGGACAAGGCAAAAAGTAAGTGTTTATGAACTGATAATCTGCTGTTTTAATTGAGTAAAAGTCATTGTTGCTGTAGCGCCTCTAGTGTTAATTTCACCAGGAAAATATCACAATGTCTACAGCAAGGCACGTAAAAATGATTTCGCAACAATGTAGGTATAGTAACGTGATTCAAGGATACCATGTTGCAGTAATTAATTGGTTCAGTCTCAACTAATTCAATTCATTCCGCAAACTCACAATTTGCAAAGAAGATTATTTCTTTACTATAGTGCAGATGATTTCGTATCGGAGCAGCAATGCCGTAGAGGAAAAACTGCAATATATTGTTCTCGACATAGCAAGGAAAATCTTGTTTTATAAGATATGATCCTTTTTAAACCTGGTCAAGTGTATAGATTGCACCCATTAAGGATGGGCACGAGTACTCAAAGACTCGGGTATTCGGACGTGGCAGCAAATGGTAAATGGTCTTTACTTGTATAGCAACTTTTTTTAACCTTAGAGGTTACCAAAGCACTTTACACTGTGTCCCATTCACCCATTCACACTCATACACCAATGGCGGCAGAGCTGCCATGCAAGGCACTTGCAACTTGGGGTTCAGTGTCTTGAACACAATACAGAATCTTCAAAACTGAACTTCAGCCACAGACGTTAGTCAGACATGTTATTATATATACAGTTATGAACATGTGCACTCGACGAGTACTCGAGTAATTAGTCACAGTACTCGAGTAGACAAAATGACCAAAATGCCCATCCCTAGAATCCATGCTAGCACATGAGCTTTATCAGTGGTCAACGTCACAAACCAACGGCGTATCTCTATAAAATATCAAATTTTTACACTAAACTTTCACATTGTTGGTCCATTCATCATCTCTGCAGGCTAATTCCCAGTACTGTCAGTGGAGAAACAATTTGAAGACTTAGCCATCATGAGTGCAATATAAACAAGATCTGGGTCAGCCAAGATTGACATGCAAAAATAAGCCCAGAAAGCTTTAATGGAGAGACTGAGGAGGATTTTTAGAGCGATGCCGAAGATTTTGAATTGTGGTGCTCGATGAGGGCAGAGAGGAGTCTAGCTCCAGTGGCCTTGGTGAATTAAAGAAATGGAGAGAAATGGAGGTTACACATCACAGGCACTATAGTGGGATTTAAGGACAAGCTCGATAACCTCTGATAACTTGTAAAAATCCCACTTCTGAGATCTGTGTTACCTTGGAGGAGAGAGGTTAAAAGTGCACACTACAAAGACGTATGTGTGTGTTTGTGTGTATCAGTTTATCTCTGGGTTTGATGTCTGCTGAGGCTAGCTGTACAAACCCAGTTCAATCCGAGAGAAAACTCTCCAAACAACTTGACTTGGGAACTCCAAAACTTTCCTGATAAAAGCTTCCTTCCCCTTTTAATTTGACCTTCAGAAGCAAGACTTTCTATTAGCCAAAAACTAGCTCACCACATAGAGTGTTGGACTTTGAACATGGAAGCCCACAGTTCAAGCCCCGCCAATCGTACAAATTGACACTTGAGATGAAAGTGTCAAAGAAGCAACACAAAATGAATGGTCGCTACAGGAAATGTGCTTTTAAAGTCACATTCATGCTTTTAGGACACTATTGGATAGGTTTAGGTGTTGGTTTAGGGTTAGGATATCTGTTTTGTTTACCTCTCATTTGCTTGTGGATTGCTATTGGTTAGGTTAGGTTTAGGTTAAAGTTTTTGGTTAGGGAGGTACGTTTTACTCATTAAAACCTCCAACTATATTCACCTTATAAACCTTGTCTGATTATGACAACATTTCACTCACATTTCGCGCCCCCTTCTGGACATTTCACTGGGAAACTGCAGCAAAACGTGTTATAATGCACATCATTTTGTCTTGCAAAATCTTTCCACAGTCGTGTAATATCCATGAGATCGGGCTGGGATAATTTTCTGCTTTTGATGTTAAAATGTAAACAGTCATGCACACAACACTTACACAACATTGGATAAGCCTGTAAAAACACAGGCAAAGGTGTTTACATGCCATTCAAAAATGAGGTGTGTCGATCGGTTTATGCTTAAACCATTTATGACCTTACCCCGATTAAGGAAAGCCATTTATGTCTTTAACATGACCACACATGTTGTCTGCTTGTAACACATATTGTTAAATGACACAGACATTTGAAGTTAAGTCTATCGCCCCCTTGAGTGCAAAGATTTGTTCCCGGCACATTAACACTAAATATGTACCATTGCAATGCGCTAGCCCATAGTTCACATTTGCATTTGCGTATTTGCATAAAAGATGCATCTGACTTAATACACACGCGGAGATAAAGTGTTTTCCAAGATCTTTCTGTACACACACTTTCAAAGTCAGTTTCACACCGACACATGATCAGCATTACAAACATCTATAAATGATTAATTGCTAACCAAAACATCTATGAATTATGGATATCATATTACATTTTTGATGAAAGATAAATTAATAAATTAACATGTGCTACACAATCATGGGTTTCTGTTTAGTCTAAGAATTTGCTAATTTATCATTTTTGTAGCCTTTAAGGGCCATTAACACAAAACACGTTCTTGCGTTCAAAAACAGCAAAATGGTGCGTGACAAAAGAGAACAGAACATAGGGGTCTCGAGACATGTTTTTCAAAGCTGAATTAATTTGAAATTGACATTGCATCTTAAACACGCAAGGGGATACGCTGAAAAACAGCTGAAATGTTTCAGATTACCACTGAAAAGAAAACCTTTGAGTCGAGTCACTAAACCGCTGAACTATCAACAAATGCAAGTTCCTTCACATCAACAAAAGAGGCAGAGATGTGAAACGTCTTTGCTCTTTGATGCCGCGTTAATGCTCAAGATGTCCTCTCTTAGTGTGAGGGTCACAGAGGAGTTCAAATCAAAAGTGTGTTTGAGTATGTGTTTGTGTGTGTATGAGATTTATGGAACAAGGTACAAAGTATGTGATTTCCCATTGGACACACACACACACGCACATACACAGAGGAATGCACATACAGTATGCTTACACACATACACAATTACACTGTAAGAAGTGCAGTTGTTACCTTAAAGGAAAATTAATTTGACACGTCCACACACGAGTGTAAAATCAAACAGTGTGTTGTTAGTTGCACTCATGCAATGGAAGTAGGGGGCAAACATACATGAATTGCCCTATAGATTTCCATTGAAAGTGGATTTCTTTTCTGAAGTCAAATTTATTTCATTGTGAACCTTTTGCAATGGTTAGTGTGCCACATTTTTGTTATTTCACACCTGATCTTACCCTTAACAATACACATAAAATCAATGCTTTCAGCTTTATTGTGTCACTTTTATTGTATTGACTTTTAAAATATTTACACAAAGTACATTTTTAAGTTAACTGAAATCTAAAAGGGAACATACATTTTGTCCTATACCGTTTTCAAATAAAGCTAATAATTACTAGAGACTAACAGTTTGTCTACACCGGACAAAAGCAATAGAACCCCATTATAATCAAGGATGCTGTCTACACTGAAAGTGTCCATTGCGTCATGTCTGTTGCGCCGACAATAAACGGGTGTCGTGTTGCATTTTGCGCTGCATGTGCTAGCACTCCTATACAAATTAAAAGGTCTCCAGCGAAGACAGCCTCAAGCCGTTGCAGCGTGCCGCATCAGCGGACGTTCCCGGTGTAGACAGGGTGTTAGGCCACGTCAACACTAATGCGTTTTCATTTGAAAACGTAAAGATTTTTCTACATTTACATTCAAAAATGCTCTCCAACTTCATTAATTGGAAAATGATGAAGGTAACAATCTGAAAACGCAGGTTTCAAACAAAAACGGGGCCTCAGTGATTCACGTTCAAGTAATCAGTGATTTAACATTCATAACACATTAGCTATCTGTTCCCTGTCTGTCACTCTCTCAATGTTATGTCGATATAGTGACACTAGGGGTTCGCCAGGGACGCCTGACCCAGGTGAGCATACAGGCTCCACTCCCGCCCCTGTGCCAGCACGAGGTGAGAACCCTCACTACATTTTGTGCTTTCTAGGCCCTGGCACCCAATTTGTCAATAAAAGAGCAGTTTCCTCACTCCTTGGGTCATTCTCCTATGCTCAACCCTTCCGGCCCTCGCGCTCGCACCGGCCAGATGCTGAAATTGTTTCAGGTCAATGAGCAGGATGCGTAAATCTCGCGTTCCCTTGTTCTCTGTCAAAAGGAAGCTGGCAAACAGGTATGTCTGGTGCTTTCCAGCCCGTCGCGATGGCTCATCAGGAGGATCCGTCTCGGCTACACTATCCGGTTCGCGGCCATTCAGGGTCAGTGGCGTCCTCTCCATCGCGGTGCAAGGCGAGGGTGCCTCTGTCCTTCTGGCGGAGGTCGCCACACTTCTGGCAAAGGGAGCGAAAGAGGCCGTCCCCTTAGCCGAGACACACAAGGGCTTTTACAGCCCTAATTTTATCGTGCCCAAAAGAAGGGGTGTGTTGCACCCAATTCTGGATCTGTGTGCCTTGAACAAAGCCGTACACAGGATTCCGTTCAAGATATTGACACAGAAGTGCATCCTGACGTCAGTGCAACATCAGGATTGGTTCGCGGTCATCAACCTGAAGGACATGTACTTTCACGTATTGATCCTTCCTCAACATAGACCCTTTTTTCGGTTTACCTTTGAGGGATGAGCATACCAGTACAAGGTCCACCCTTTCGGTCTGTCCCCATCTCCGTGTTTACCAAAGTCGCAGAGCCTGCTCTGGCCCCGCTAAGGGAGAAGGACATTTGCATCCTCAATTATCTCGATGACTGGCTGATCCTACCTCACTCACGAGATCTAGTGTGTGCGCACAGGGACCTCATGCTTCAGTACCTTGACCGACTGGGGCTTCAGGTCAACTGGGAAAAGAGTGAGCTCTCCCCTGTGCAATGCATCTCTTTTCTTGGTATGGAGTTGGACTCGGTCACCATGATGGCGTGCCTTACAAGTGAGCGTGCCCAGTCGGTGCTGGCCTGACTGAAGACCTTCAGGCGGAGGGTAGCAGTGCCATTGAAACAATTTCAGAGGCTCCTGGGGCATATGGCATCCTCGGTGGTGGTACTCCCCCTCAGGTTGATGCATATGAGATTGCTCCAGCACTGGCAAGACTCGAGTCCCAAGGTGTACATGGCACCACGGCACTCAGCGTATGACTATTACGCCACAGTGCCGCCATACTTTCAGCCCTTGGTCAGATCTGGCATTTCTACAGGCAGGGGTTCCCTTAGAGCAGGCCTCGAGGCGCATCACGGTCAAAACGGATGCCTCGGATTCGGGTTGAGACAGGCTGAAACCTGAGGCCGGATTCACAAAAAAATACATGAGTAAATAACAAACAAAAACTAAAAAATGGAGAAAGTTCTAAGGATAAATGTTCAATTAAAAAAAAGTGTAATTCATGAGGAATTTTAATTAGAAGGTTCTTAAAGGGATATTTTGGGTTTAATACAAGTTCAGCTCAATTTTTCGGCATTATGTCATTCCTCCTTTTCTTCAAAAAAGCAAACATTTTGCTTGCAGTGAGGCACTTACAATGGAAGTGAATGGGGCCAATTGTTGGAGAGTTTAAAAGGCAGAAATGTGAAGCATTTAATTTTATAAAAGCATTAACATTAAATCTTCTGTTATATCTCATGCGTTATTTGAGCTGCAAAGTTGTATAAATCGTTGTATATAAGAACTAAAGGGTCTACTGATTTACATTGTCATGGCATTGAAATTGGAAAATTGGCTATAACTTCACAAAGTAAAAAGTGATTTTGGCACACTGAAAGTGGATATGCTTTTAAAAAAGAAAGTATTTAACATTTACAGATCGAATCCATTAAATTCCATTGTGCTTCACTGTAACATACATTTTTGCTTTTTATAAGAAAAGGAGGGATGTGTCAAAGTACATTTTTGTGGTAATCAATATTATGCCACAAATTCTGTCAACTGAGCTTAACTTGATTTGAACCTAGAGTATTGCTTTAAAAAGTATTTTCAGGAATACAAAATATTTGTATCTTTTCTTTTACAATTTGAACAAAAGAAGAAAATAGTAATTTTATTCCTAAAAATATTTAGTGAATCCAGCCCATTTGATAACTTTTACTATTTCATTTAGTGGCGCAAAAATGACACATTTCACCTTTAAGTGATTCCAACGGGATGGCATATTTGGTTTGCGTACTTCCATAGAGTGTAAAAAAAAATACATTAATGGATTCACTTAACATTAAAAACACATCACTTATGAGCCACTTTTCCCTTTCATATCATCTCCCAAATATTTTGTCAGACTAAGCTATCTGCAGGCCTAAAAAGGTTAGATAGATACATACACACACGGTCTCTAAAGAAATGTAATTTCATGTGTGTGAAAGCTAAAATGCTTCTTTATATTTAACACAGCAGCTGTGAAGCCAACACTAAGAGATCCCACTGCGAGAGAGAAACAGAGAGAGAAAGAGAGCATTCTCATTCACAACAGACACACCCTCTCTACTCTATGGCAAATCACATGCTGGCACCGGCCGTTTGCCCCTCCCCCCTCATATTCCTCCTGAGTTTGATGAATGACTCAATCCGAGAGTCCAGCTGCCACACACACACAATTATATGGAACAGCAGACAGAAGCTGTGGCTCTGTGCTGAATAGCAGGGGTCCTGCTCTGTAAATGGGGCCAGATTCTCTCTATCTGTCTCACACACACACACACACACACACACACACACACACACACACGTTTACATTTCTAAATATTGACATACCATTGACTTCTACATTTTTTTTAATAAAGCGAATTATAATTGACATAGACTTACCCAAACAGCAAAATTTTAAAGAAAATTGAGGTCATCCCTGGATGTCTTGACTATATTTTACAGACCAACATAGTCCATTACAACTTGTAATAATTCCTAAGAGTTGGCAAAATCATAAGATACCAATTAATCATGTCCACGAACCGTAATCAGGAATATTCCTACCATCGGATCAATTCAAGCTTGAAGTGCCACCTATTTTCAGCAGGAGGCAGTAAGCGAAACTCCAGCTTTTAAGGCAATGTGCAGCTGTAAAGAGAACAAACCAAACTCCAGCTTGCTTGACACTACTGACAGCACAAGATGAGGACACGTTATTGCTTTTAAACGAAGCTGCTGGACAGAGTGCAGCATTATATATATATATAATTATTAATTATATAGACCTAATTATAGTTATTTGAGAGCCTTTCTCTGCATATATTTATATATGCAATTAATTGCGATTAACTTGACTAATCTGCACATTTTGTTAATCATTTGGTGAAATGTGTAATCTAATGCCAATCGTATTGGATCTTGCAAGCAGCTCATGCCAGTGGACTGTGGGCGTTATGAGGCCATGCCGTCTGAGACCGAGACTAATAATATCCTTGCTGTTAAACGGAAAATGCAGCTGTCATATAGTTTAGAGCAATTATAATATCCATTACACAAACATCCCTGCTTACTGTAATTGCCACTGTAATTCTGGGGTCTACTTTTAGAGGTCTCTAAAAGTAACAGTTGGACAAATTTTGATGCCAAATTGAAACTACAAGATCTTGTTTTATAAATAACCATGTACTCTCACAGGGTATTAAAGTGGGTTTTGCCTTAAGACTCATGTTCACACACACACACACACACACACACTTCGATTTAACACCGTCTAATCATTTTCCTGTTTTGAAGAGAGTTAATTGTGAGATGTAACAGTCAGAACTCAAAACTTCCTCCCCGGTCCAAAAAGAGCATTTATAGACACCAAGCTGCAGAAATGACTCATTCTGAACATTGGCAACACAATATTAAGATAACAACGGTGATCAGAAACTTGGCCAAACCTGTTGTGGTGAGGTAATAAGAAAAAAGCCGGATAGATACTATTATGCCTAGAAAATCTGAAAAACGAATGACAAGAGCAAAAGCAAAATTTGTGAAAATGAACCAAATCTTGAGCTTTTCCTGGCTGTTATATCTACATTTTCTTCAAAAGGATCCCAGTGTTAGAAATGAGGATTTGAAGATTATTTTGTCAAAATCCCTGAACAATCTACATAGAAAAGGTCTGTTTTCATTCCAGCTCAAAAATGAACTATATCGGCCACCATGTCGGTAATCTGTGAACCCCCCCCCCCCCCCCCCCAAAGTCAGTATCGGTCTCACAAATCCCATTTCGGTTGGGCTCTATTTCACATGCATAGAGGTTATTTACATAGAGAAATCATATAGCAAAAAAAAATCCAAAAAAACCTGACTGAGGCAACATTTCTGCAAAATGACTTAACTTGGCTTCTTACACATTTCGTGACAGTTCTGAGGTGAAATGTCTACTGTATGCTGCTAAAAACTCTTTAAATGTTCTCCCAAACACAGTTTTTTAAAGGTTTTTAAGGTTAATGCTCTACTGATTAAAAAAATAAAATAAAACCTGCCCTAAACACTTACCAATAGTGTCAGAAAAAACAAATGTGAGTCGCTGAAGCAACCACGTCATTTTGTGGTGCTTCTACGCCACTTTCGGCTCACGTGTCGACTCACGAGCTCTTTAGGACTCGTATCCTGGTCGTTTGCATTGCAAGTGCAATGCTCTAGCAGTTGAGCAACCGTGCAATTTGATCACTCTCATTTAACCTTGTATATGTATTGTTTATGTAATGCAAACTAGGGATGCACCGATCAGATACCTGGATCGGTATCGGCTCCGATACTGGAGCTTTTAGACGGATCGGGTATCGGTCCAATGAGCCGATACTGTGTGTTAGTCATGTTCGTTATTGCCAAGCTCAAAAAAATGACATAAAAAAACCCCATTAAAACACACTTAAAGTAGTTCATGTGACTCGTGCATTTTATTCAAAGCCACTTAGAAGACGTGCTTTAATAATAAATATATGAAATGCACGCATGGCTCCGGAGTGTCGGTGAATGGCGCTGCTCTGTTTACACACCAGCGGCTATTTTTAGCCTTCAGTATAATAGTTAACAATAAAGTGTTTCTTAATAATCAATACATTTATATTGAAATAAATCTTTACATATTAAAGAGCACACCCAATTAGTTCCACACAATAATGTAAAGATATTATATAATGATTATGCAAAAAAAACAACACTGGTATCGGATCGGGATCGGTATCGGCCGATACTGAGATTCCGATGGTCTCGGTGCATCCCTAATGCAAAAACACACTATTGTAAAAGAGTTTAGATGTCATAAGACAGTCTTGTCCTTGTCTGAGGAATAGGGTGAAAAGTATGTGTTTATGAACTGATAATCTGCTGTTTTATTGTGTTGTTGTTGTAGCGCCTCTGCCACTGATACGAACAACGAGCCATTTAAAAAATACTTAGCAAAAAAAGTAGGTATATTAACATGTTTCTATGAGGGATAAAAAAAAGTGTGATACGACCCCTTTAAATTAAAAATAAAAGGAAATTTGAATTAATATGTTGATACACTTTTACTATGACATCAACTTACACACACTTGTCGTATTTCTGTATATTGTGTGCTGCGTGTCTAAAGAGAAGCATCTTCTAACATGACCCGAGAGAGAGTTTATATTTGACAGACCTATCACTCCACAGCAATTCAATCATAGCTCATCCGCTTGAGGGTCCACAGACTGTTTTTGATTTATAAACACCTCACTTTAACAAATAACACATCTATAATCAATTTTATTTCGTTTACTTTATTACTTTCTCGCCAAACGCATAGCGTGCAATTCTCTCCCGTTCTCGGTTATTCTTTCTATCTGTCACAAACCCTCGCATAATCTCCCTCTCTATGACACACAAACATCATCGGCCCCCATTCACATCCAAAATTTCTGCTTTTTGTTCCATGGAAGAATTCAAAACACTATGAGGGTAAATGCAGACAGAATTTGCATTTTTGGGTGAACCGACCGGATGTGATTATATGATTTATAGAGTAGCAGTCGCTGTTTCAAATAAAAACTCAATGCAATTAAGTTCTTGTTCATGCACCTGACAAGCAGCAACTCACAATCAATTATCCTAAAAGAGATACCAACTAGCTGAGAGAGACAAATGAAGAGAGACAGTGAGTCAAAGTGAGACAGCTGTAGGCCCTGTCACCTGACAGTTCACATCTCTGAGACTGTGTGTGAAACAAATAAAAAAAGGAACATTTCGTCTACCTCATCACAAATGTAGTATTCAGCAGATTGAGGGGTTAAAGTTAACTCAAGTGCTAATTGTCTCGTCCGCACATCAACACATATCTTCCATATGTGACTGTGTGTGTGTCAAGCCAACACATGTTTGAAGAAAATAAACTCAAGCCCCATTTAAAACGTTGATTTAGACAATTAAAGACAACCTGAGCACAAGAATCAACACATGTAAACGCATAAACGATTCTGAGCCTTAAGCAGCTTTCTTGCAATAAGCGGCTCTCTGGTGTCCATGTAAACACGGTCAATGTAAATCAAATGGGCATTCATCAAAATTGTATTTAAATATTTAATATATATATATATTTATTTTTTTAAAATAGCACACTTAGCGGGCATTTTTGCATTTATAAACAGCTTCACAGAATAGAATGCAGATATCTGTATATTCTGTTCATTTAAAAATGCAAATGTTCAACATGCAACACTAGTGGTGCAAGATGCTGAAAAAAGTAAGATGCATCGCAGCAGTCAAGGAGGTCGGTCTGGCGCATCTACACCATCTAGCACAGATGGGCGCATCAACGCTTCATGAGTGAACAGCCCCTTTGGCTGAAATTATCGACAAAGTTTGATGTGTGAGTCTGTTCAAGCTGATTTAATTGCAGGAGATTCTGAAGGACAAGAAGGCTTAAGGAGGAATTTCAATACAGTGCTACTTTGTGAGCGGCGTAAATACACAATTAAATATCTTTCAGCTCAGAGTAGAGTTTGCTGCAGGGCGATGTCATGCTTTATGACCCTGAGGTGATGCCATATATACACGCACGCAGGCACACACTCTCTTTCTCTCTCTCTCTCTCACACACACACACACAAACGCATACACACACACACTCACTCTCTCACACACACAAGCACACACACACACACACTCTCTCACACACACAAACACACTCACTCTCTCACACACACAAGCACACACACACACACACTCTCTCTCTCTCTCTCTCACACACACACACTCTCACACACACACGCACACACACACACACACACACACACACACACTCTCTCTAACACACACTCTCGCACACACACTCTCACACTCTCTCTCTCTCTCTCACACACACACACACACACTCTCTTTGTCTTTCTCTCTCTCACACACACACCCACACAATCTCTCTCTCTCTCACACACGCACACACACACACACACAATCTCTCTCTCTCTCTCTCTCTCTCTCTCTCTCTCTCTCTCTCTCTCTCTCTCTCTCACACACACACACACAATCTCTCTCTCTCTCTCTCTCTCTCTCTATCACACACACACTCTCTAACACACATGCACACATGCTATCTTTCTCTCTCTCTCTCATGGACTAAAGGTGTCATCTGAAGCCCAAGGGACTTTAGCATTAAGAACAGAAATGATTTGTAACAGAGAAGTGCAGAAAAGTCAAGTGAAAAAGGAAAAGCAAGGGAATGAAAGGACAGGACAAGACAAGAAAAGAGAGAGAGAAATAGAAAGAGGAATTGGCAAAGGAAAAGACAAAGGGAAAGGGAAAGAAAAGAAAAAGAACAGAAAAGGAAGTGGGGAGAAAATGTAAAAGCAAAAATCAAACGAGAGCAAGAGGAAGGGGGAAGAAATGGAAAGGGAAAAATAACAACGGAAAGAGAAAAAGAAAGAAGAGAAAAAAAAATCTTTTTAGGAGTACAAAGAAAATTAGAGGTACAAAGATCGTTGACTGACATTTTAACAGCTAAAATAACAACTTTGCTTTTGCTAGCAACTGTAAAATAAACACACACATACACACACACACACACACACACACACACATTCACCCTCTGCTCTGTGGGAACTGGCCAGTTTTAGAGGGATGATGTCTGGAATTTGTAGATGGAACAGAAAACATCAACCCCAGCCAGGGGTGCCACATTCATAACCTTTACATTTGAATGGGTTATACAGTATATTATCAGTACATAATTATGTTTACAGTTAGATTGCAGTTATAAATGATAGTTATATTGGCCGAAAGCATTCTGAATTGTCTTGATTGATTGACTGATGTGCCGTATCAGTCTCTGGCCTCCTGAGTGCATGTGTGCAGCACGTGCTATTTGTCAGTTTTCATTATTGCATTACAGCGCAAACTCATTTGTTGCGAAGCCAATCGTTTGGCGAAGGTTAGTGAGCTGACTGACAGCCGGTCTAAACAATGTAATTTAACTAATGCTTCCGTGTGTTGTGTGTTGTGAGCGAATTAGCCTCTCAGTGAATGTAATGCCAATCTATAGGTCTGATATACGACCCGGTGATATATGACTTCCTCTGTCTCTCTCTCTCCAACTTTACAATACTTTTACACAGCACTGATAACGGAGCAATTAAAATGTAACATAGATGTGAAACCGTAGTAACCTTCTGTAAATGGCAGAGCGGGGCTAGTTGTCTCAGTATTTACATTTTTGAAAGTCAGTATCTGTATAGCCACATACCTTAAAGCATTGGGAACAAAAAGTCTTTTCAACATCTTCCTCTTTATTGCCCAGGAAAAAAAGATACAGTTCATTGAACATAAGTTGGCATTTTGTGACAACTTGCCCCAATTGCACCTGCAGCAAGTAGTCTTTTATAGGCTTATCAAGAGAAAAAAAGACCATTAACACAATTTCAAGGCACAAAATAATGAATGAAACCTCTGCTAGACAAAACACGCATTTGCACAATACACTGGCACAAAATCTCTTCCAAGTATGACAAAAAATACAAATAAAAATACACAAAATCACTTTTGCATTGCAGACTTTTGTCTATACCCATAAAGTCAAATTCTGGCCAGGATCCACCCACTTACGCTCCGTTCACCCTGACAACGATTTTATCGGTAGATGTCGTCTCTGTACAGTTAATCAAATCACTGGAAACACCCACATCACATCACCAATCACATCACTTGCTTACTAATAAAGGTCCTTTTTCAATGAATGTCTATGTCGATTGCCAATAACACAGAGCTGCAGATACCCCAGCACCAGCACTGTGTTGTGCACAGGTAATGCATTGTAACACAATTCTCAAAGTTCAAACTATCTCAGCCATGTTTCCTGCCAACCGAAGAGTTCACATGCTGTATTATTACATGGGCAATGCAGGCTCAAATCAAACAAGATGGAAGAGAGGCACATCCGGGGTTCATCCACTAGATACATTGAATTGTCTGACACGATGAACAACTGGAACATGTCTGGATTGGTCAGAGTTTATGGAGTCTTGTTTTGAACAACAGGTGCCTTCATAAAGTTCTTAAATATGCCCCACACATAAACAAACAGTCACTTAAGCACACACATGCCGAGCATCGCAGAGTTTGTGTTTTTGACGGCATGGCAGTATTTTAAATATCGGAGCATATGATATGCGTTTTTTTCTTATGAATAAATCATGGCACAGTGAGGAGTTCATTGCTCGGCTGTGACTGTCTGTGCTGTTTTGAGGGGTCTGTGCTAACACCCATCTGTTTTTCTCTTGATAGGAAATATCTCTTTCACAAGAACATACAAACTACTCAATAAAGTCCTTGCATAGTGCAAAAACATCTCTCATGCCAAGTACACTTTGGCAGGATTTTAATATTTCATAAAAGTCAACTTCTATTGTTAAATCATGATTTCTTGCACCAAAAAGAGTAATAAAGTCATTTAAAAAAATGTTATGGCAAAATTAATAAAGGGGGGGAAAAGAACTAGAAAGCATGAATTAGATTTTGCATTAAAGGAATACTATAAATCTCTACCTTTGATCAGCCCTGACCAGTAGGTGGTGATATGAAGAATGTGAATTTCCAAAAAACATAAGACGACTGTGGAAGTGAAAGTTAAAGTGGAGATTTATAGTAAAAAATAACTTTATATTGATATTGCTCTGTTTCTTACCTACACCTATTATATCACTTCTGAAGACATGGATTAAATCACTGGAGTATTTTGAATTACTTTTATGCTGCCTTTAAATGCTTTTTGGAGCTTTAAAGTTGTGGTCACCATTCACTTGCATTGTATGGACTTACAGCGTCCATACAAGTACAACCTGCTTTCTTGCAAATTAACTGAAGCACCCGACGAATCAATGAAAACTGTATACTGTTACAAACTATGGAAAGCCAAAAGGGACAAAATAGTGTTTTTTTAATCGCGTTTTGAAGTATAGATGTTAAAAGCATGCAATTTCGTTAGTGAGTTAGTTACAATTAAGTTAGTGAGACTTTTTTAGTTTACTAAATAAATGACACATCATAGATGTATTCAGTTGTTTTATTATAAACTGTATTATATTCTGACATTTCATCAAAGTATGGATCCATATCCACAGAGGCCTGGGCTAAGCCCTGAATGTCCATTGACCCTAGTACCGTCCCTGCTATTAAAAATAGAACAGGTCTATAGGCTTCAGCAATACCCAATCACAGCCGAGCTTGCTTTCACTTGTAAACACATGCCCGTGACAGACCGTGACATCGGTACATTTTTTAAAAGAACTTACCTCATTAGTAATCAACAATGGATGATACAAGACTGACTGCGGAGGTGGAGAAGCACAATGTGCTCTATTGTTTAATGCAAATGTGGTCCTCCTCCTCATGTAAATCATGTAAGACGATCAAGTTTGTAATACGTGTAATAGGCATTCGGCACGTTTCGCGGCCGACCCACCACCCCGCACTGTTCTCCCGCTAGCCACTCCGTCCCTGAGTGCATCGGCCCACTGGGAAAATGCCCGGTATGCCAGATTGCCAGTCCAGCCCTGATTGTATGTACAGTGTATATGTAATGGTCAAAAAATAGTTTTCTTTGAGCCAATTTGTTTTTGTTTTGATTTTGGAGTGAAATATGACTGATGCCTGTTCTTGACATATATCATGAGATTTACCCCCTGTAACGGCAAACCCACCACTTAACCACCCGCCCCCCCCCCCCCCTCCCTTCCTTTATATCAATTGTTGATGAGCTCATGATTGTGACATCATACCTGTGACAATTTCTGATTGGCCCATCTTTCCTCCAAGGACAATTTACACACACACACACACACACACACACACACACACACACACACAAACACATATATATATATATATATATATACACATCCCCTTTAAAGCAACTCAACAGACATTATGTTGTAAATTGTTTAAAGTATCATGTGCCGTGTAATACTTAGACGTGTTATTCTTGAAAAGAGAGTCTTTAATGGGCGAGATCTGCAATATTTTGACCATTTCTAAGAGGTGATTAAACTACTGTTTACGGTGTAACTCTATCTCGCACACACACATTTCATTTCGTCCACACTAACGGTGGTTTAGCGGTGGGAGCGGTAATTGTTCTCAGCTGTTTCAGTAGCCTGTTCTAGTGCAAAGTCTGTAAAACTCGGATGAAGGCCAGTAATGTGTTCCAGATGTCCATTTTCAGTGTGTGTGTCTGTACGTCTTCATTATTCTTGGTGTGCTGACAGCAGGCGGGAAACTTCACTTGAGACATGCTAAACACGGCGGACAGTAAAGGGCATGCTAAAATCTCTCTCCCTCTCTCAGACCGTGTAACAGCCACCCAGTCTGTCAGTGCAATCCCTCATTTCTCTGTTAGTCTCACTGGCTAACTCTCTAAGTTTTTACATTAAATAATATTAAAGTGTGTTTAGCAAACGTTCTGCAGAGAGAGAGGCGTTCAAAACGTGGTTAATTAAACTTTTGATTATCGTAACGATAGCATTGCAGCGTCGTATATCAGTTTGGTTGTCATGAGAGGTCTCTGATAATCAATGTGCCCCTCAAAATCACAATGTAATCAATCTCAAAATTACACTGAATTTTGAATGAAGTGAAAAGTCATATCATGCATGATCACCATAGATCATCGTTTTCATGATCGATCATTGCTGCAACGTTCAAGTACCCGAGTACTCGTTCCCATCCCTAGTCGGGACCTCTCCGGAATCTGCAGTAAGAACATAATCTCGGCACAACAAACTCTTCAGGTTCTGACTAGACTCAATATATGCTTTAAAATAAACAGCCAGAAGTTTACATTCACCTTAGCCAGATACATTAAACTCAGTTTTTCACAATTCCTGACATTCAATCGTAGAAAACATTCCCTGTTTTAGGTCAGTTAGGATCACTACTTTATTTTAAGAATGTGAAATGTCAGAATAATAGTAGAGAATTATTTATTTCAGCTTTTATTTCTTTCATCACATTCCCAGTGGGTCAGAAGTTTACATACACTTTGTTAGTATTTGGTAGCATTGCTTTAAATTGTTTAACTTGGGTCAAATGTTTTGGGCATCCTTCCACAAGCTTCTCACAATAAGTTGCTGGAATTTTGTCCCATTCCTCCAGACAGAACTGGTGTAACTGAGTCAGGTTTGTAGGCCTTCTTGCACGCACACGCTTTTTCAGTTCTGCCCACATTGTCTATCAGATTGAGGTCAGGACGTTGTGATACATCTCCAATATCTTTACTTTGTTGTCCTTAAAGGAATAGTTCCCCCAAAAATGAAAATGAGCTGATAATTTACTCACCCTCAGGCCATCCAAGATGTATCGGAGTTTCTTTCTTCATCAAAACAGAATTTAAGATTTTTAGGATTTAATTTCAGGCCTCCTCCTTTAAACAACAAGAACTTTTGTTCTGTTTTGGTTCTATTTCTCTTCTACTTTTGTTCATTCTACTCAATACTTTTGGTTTAATTCTGTTCAAAGTTTCTGTTCAGTTTTACTTTAGTTCTGTTCTACTCTCTAACTTTTCTATTTTAGTTTTGGTTAGATTTTGATACTCATTAATTTTTACATTTCTGATCCTACTTTTGGTTCTGTTTTCTCTGTTAAATTCTATTAATTTCTATCAGTTTCACTTTATACTTTTCTATTTTTGGTAAAAATGCCTTCTGTTTAATTCTATTCTACTTGTATTAATTCTACTCAATACTTTTGGTTTTATTTTGTTATATTTAATTGTATTCGTTTCTATTCCATTTTAATTTTGTTCTGTTCTGTAATTTCTATTTTAGTTTTGGTTAAATTTAGTCTTCAATTCAATTCATTTCTGTTCTATTCTACTTTCACGTTTTTCTACTCTATACTTTATTTTTATACTTTTGGTTCTATTTTGTTTTGTTCAAGTCTGTTTGTTGTATTCTACTTTTGGTTTTATTGTATTCTGTTCAATTCTATTTGTTGTATTCTACTTTTGGTTTTATTGTATTCTGTTCAATTCTATTTGTTGTATTCTACTTTTGGTTTTATTATATTCTGTTCAATTCTATTTGTTGTATTCTACTTTTGGTTTTATTGTATTCTGTTCAATTCTATTTGTTGTATTCTACTTTTTGTTTTATTATATTCTGTTCAATTCTATTTGTTGTATTCTACTTTTGGTTTTATTATATTCTGTTCAATTCTATTTGTTGTATTCTACTTTTGGTTTTATTGTATTCTGTTCAATTCTATTTGTTGTATTCTACTTTTGGTTTTATTATATTCTGTTCAATTCTATTTGTTGTATTCTACTTTTGGTTTTATTGTATTCTGTTCAATTCTATTTGTTGTATTCTACTTTTGGTTTTATTTTGTTCTGTTCAATTTTTTAAATTTCTGTTCTATCCTACTTTTGGTTCTGTTTTCTCTGTTAAATTCTATAAATTTCTATTAAATTTGACCTTTGGTCAGTTTCACTTTATACTTTTCTATTTTTGGTAAAAATGCCTTCTGTTTAATTCTATTCTACTTTTATTAATTCTACTCAATACTTTTGGTTTTATTTTGTTTTGTTAAATTTAGTTTTCAATTTTATTAATATCTGTTCTATTCTATTTTTATGTTTTTCTACTCAATACTTTATTTTTATACTTTTGGTTCTATTTTTTTGTTCAAGTCTGTTTGTTTCTGTTCTTTTGTACTTTTATTCTATTCTACTCTATGCTTTTATACTTTTGGTTTTATTTAGTTCTGTTCTATTCTGTTCATTTCTGTTTGATTGTACTTTTGCTAAATCTGCTCTACACTTTTATATTCTACTTTTGGTTTTATTGTATTCTGTTCAATTCTATTTGTTGTATTCTACTTTTGGTTTTATTGTATTCTGTTCAATTCTATTTGTTGTATTCTACTTTTGGTTTTATTGTATTCTGTTCAATTCTATTTGTTGTATTCTACTTTTGGTTTTATTGTATTCTGTTCAATTCTATTTGTTGTATTCTACTTTTTGTTTTATTGTATTCTGTTCAATTCTATTTGTTGTATTCTACTTTTGGTTTTATTGTATTCTGTTCAATTTTATTTGTTGTATTCTACTTTTGGTTTTATTTTGTTCTGTTCAATTTTTACATTTCTGTTCTATCCTACTTTTGGTTCTGTTTTCTCTGTTAAATTCTATAAATTTCTATTCAATTTGACCTTTGGTCAGTTTCACTTTATACTTTTCTATTTTTGGTAAAAATGTCTTCTGTTTAATTCTATTCTACTTTTATTAATTCTACTCAATACTTTTGGCTTTATTTTGTTTTAGTTTTATTTTGCTCTGTTCAATTGTATTTATTACTGTTCTATTCTACTTTTTTGTTTTGTTTTCTTCTTTTCAATTTCACCTTTGGTTTGTTTCAATCTATACTTTTCTATTTTTGTCACAGTCTTGGCGAGTCCACTGCTTTTGTTCTAGTTTGTGATTACATGTTCTCTCTGTTGGGTTCAGGTGTCGCTGGCTTGCATAATCAGCGTTGCCATGGAAGTCTTTGATTGTTTCCATGGTAATGCTGATCAGTCCAGCTTGCTGCAGGCGTGCAGCACCTGATCGCCATTCATTCTCTGGCTATGCTCTCGGCTTACCCCTCTCTCCCTTTACCATAGTATATCCTGTATTGTGATCTGTGTATTGGTTACCAGTCTGCACCGGTATTGTGGTTACCATCCTGCCTGTTGCCTCGCCTCCTTTGACGTTTCTCCTGAGTTTCTCCTCAGCGATACCTCTCTGCACCGGAACTGCTCTGCACATGACATCTGAAGCTTTACCAGAATTAATGTGTTCTTAAATAAATATCAGATAATTGTCTCCGCACTTGGATCTTTTGTTTCATCCTTCCTGACAATTTTTGGTTACATTTTTTTAACTTTTCTACTTTTATTTAAATCTACTTTAGTTTTATTTTATTTTGTTCTGTTCAATTCTATTAATTTATGTTTAATTGTACTTTTGTTCTATTCTACTCTTTGCTTTCTATTCTACTTTTGGTTCAATTCTATATGTTTATTTTTTACTGTACATTTCATCTACTTTTGGTTCTATTTTGTTCTGTTTAGTTGTATTCATTTCTGTTCTTTTCTTCTCTTGGTTCTTTCTGTTTAATTCTATTTGTTTTTGTTCAATTTTACTTTTATTCTATTCTACTCCACTTGTCTACTCTACTTTTGGCTCTATTTTGTTTTGTACTGTTCAATTCTATTCATTTCTGTTCTTTTCTACTTTCATTCTATTCTATTCCATACTTTTCTATTTCACTTTTAGTTCTATTTTGTTCTGTTTAGTTGTATTCATTTCTGTTCTTTTCTTCTCTTGGTTCTTTCTGTTTAATTCTATTTGTTTTTGTTCAATTTTACTTTTATTCTATTCTACTCCACTTGTCTACTCTACTTTTGGCTCTATTTTGTTTTGTTCTGTTCAATTCTATTCATTTCTGTTCTTTTCTACTTTCATTCTATTCTATTTCACTTTTAATTATATTTTGTTCTGTTCAGTTCTATTCATTTCTTTTCAATCTACTTTTTGTTCTGTTCATTTCTATACTTTATTCTATGGTTTATTATTCTATAAAATGACATTTTACTGTGTTCTTTTCTAATATAATCCATTTTTACTCTATTCAGTTTTTGTTCTGCTCTTCTACTTTGCTTTATTATAGTCTTTTCTATTCTACTTTAAAAAGTCCCACTTTTTAACTTTTTCTATTTCACTTTATTCTTTTCTGTTTAATCAGAAATTTCTACATCATATCGAATTATAGTTGATCTCATCTGTTTTGTTTGTCAGTAGACGTGTGTTTATTTGTGTACGTATGTCAGAGTGATCACTTCTCTCTCTAAAGATAGACTGTGCTGCATACCTCTCTCTCTGTGTGTGTGTGTGTGTGTGTGTGTGTGTGTGTGTGTGTGTGTGTGTGTGTGTGTGTGTGTGTGTGATGCATGCCATTTGGACTCCAGTAAACATTCCTGCTGTCCTCCCCAGTCAGGCAGAGAGATGACTTCATCAACACACACACTCACACACACACACACACACACACACACACACACATGTACGTTGGTGCAGCAATCCTGACTCTCCATAGACATGATTTTTATACTGTACAATCTATAGATTCTATCACATAACCCTAACCCAACACCTAAACCTCACAGAAAACTTTCTGCATTTTTACATTTAAAAAGATTGTTTGGTATGTTTAAGCGATTTGAATTACAGGGACAAAATTAATGTTCTCATAAACTACATTTATAACATAATACCCTTGAAAATCACCAGTTTGTAACCTAAAAAAATGTCCTCAAACCACACAAACCCACACACACACACACCTCATGTCAACTGCAGTAATATAGATTCACTTTTCTTCACTTAGCTTTGGCTATTCACCCATGAATCAATTAGTGAAACTACAGGGAACTAATTAACACATATTAAGATGTAGACTGTGATAAACTGAAATCTATTACACAACAATCCAAAGAAATTCAGTTTAAAGTTCAGAGTGCTTCAATTATTCCAAGTCCAAACAATCTGAGTTATGCCGTCCACATTCAGTGTATATGTCAATATACTTATTGTACTGTACACAGGGTCGGGAGGGTTACTTTTGTAATGTATTACTATAGATTACAGAATACATGCTGTAAAATGTAATTTGTAATGTATTCCGTTAGATTACTCAAGGTCAGTAATGTAATCTAAATACTTTGGATTACTTCTTCAGCACTGGTCCGTTACTCCCCAACCCTGACTGTACAGTATGTCAACAACTGACTCATTTGTGTCTGTTTGTACTTCTCCTAAATGCAGAATCTGAGACAAAGTGGATACTTTCCACAACCAAGAACACTGCAAAACAAGTGAAACTAAACAGAGTAAATGTGAACAAAAAGACAAATTACAAGTCGCAGATCATTGAAAGGGATGTATTCTTCAGGTCGTTAAGAATTGTGCTGAATGCGCTGCCTGCGGAGAGAGGTTGCATTAACTTCAGTTATGTGCCAAACTTTCCATTAGCCCTTTTAAAAATAGTCAATGACAATCTCTCATCTCTTAATTAGCATACATCTGTCTTTCCTAGTTTACCGTTGAATGCCTGATGTCACTGGCTGCTTAATTAAAGTGATATTGCACATTTGTCGTTGAGAAAACAGACAATGTGTCATACTTCAGGAACATGTACTGAAAAACATGTACTGTATAAGAACAAACTGACGCTGATAGCTGATATCTATTAGCGTATTATGGCCGATTTAACATTGAGTTAACAATTAAACTCCAATCTAGAAATACATGATAAAAAAGATGGCTTAGAGCTTTTGTAACCTGACATTGAAAAATAATAATTTGTGATTAATGCACTGATATGCATTTCTAAAAATCATTTTATCTTAATTTGCTAATAAATCATACAGACAGAATTGTTAATCAGTTTGAACGATTCATTGAAAAGGACCAACTTGATTCGCTCACGAATCAGACATAACTAGGGCTTGCAAGCAAGTTTTCCTCAACACAGTATCAACAATACATAGCAGTTTAAATTATTGTAAAGCAAAACTGGAAAAACTTACAATACCTACAGAACTTTCCACAATTTTAATGACTTTATCATGACTTTTCCAGGGCTGAAAAAGTCCATTTAAATATTCCCTGATATTTCCAGGTTTTCCATAATACAATGGCGACCTGCTGGATTTTTTCGTCCTTACAGCGGAAACAACATCAATTTTTCTGTCATTTTGGGCATACAGATAAGTGTAAGACATCGTTAGAGACTAGAAAGGGTCTACTTTTATTTGTGTACCCTCACAGTAAAAACAAAACCTTGTCCACAACCTGCTCTACCAACTCCCAACTCTTCCAACAGCCGCCCACAATCTCTGTCTATTTGTCTCTCTGTCTGTCTGTCTGCTGTCTCTCTGTCTGTCTGTCTATTTGCTGTCTCTCTGTCTGTCTGTCTCTCTGTCTGTCTGTCTGTCTGTCTGCTGTCTCTCTCTCTGTCTGTCTCTCTGTCTGTCTGTCTGTCTGTCTGCTGTCTATCTATCTGTCTGTCTTTCTGCTGTCTCTCTGTCTGTCTGTCTGTCAATCTATCTGTCTGTCTTTCTGCTGTCTCTCTCTGTCTGTCTGTCTATCTATCTGTCTGTTTTTCTGCTGTCTCTCTGTCTATCTATCTGTCTGTCTTTCTGCTGTCTCTCTGTCTGCTGTCTCTCTGTCTGTCTATCTGTCTGTCTGTCTGCTGTCTCTCTGTCTGTCTGTCTGTCTGTCTTTCTGCTGTCTCTCTGTTTGTCTGTCCGTCTGTCTATCTATCTGTCTGTCTTTCTGCTGTTTCTCTGTCTGTCTATCTTTCTGTCTGTCTGCTGTCTCTCTGTCTGTCTGTCAGTCTGTCTGTCTTTCTGCTGTCTCTCTGTCTGTCTGTCTGTCTGTCTATCTATCTGTCTGTCTGTCTTTCTGCTGTCTCTCTGTCTGTCTATCTATCTGTCTGTCTTTCTGCTGTCTCTCTGTCTGTCTATCTGTCTGTCTGTCTGCTGTCTCTCTGTCTGTCTGTCAGTCTGTCTGTCTGTCTGTCTTTCTGCTGTCTCTCTGTCTGTCTGTCCGTCTGTCTGTCTATCTATCTGTCTGTCTTTCTGCTGTTTCTCTGTCTGTCTGTCTGTCTATCTATCTGTCTGTCTTTCTGCTGTCTCTCTGTCTGTCTGTCTGTCTGTCTGTCTGTCTATCTATCTGTCTGTCTTTCTGCTATCTGTCTGTCTATCTGTCTGTCTGTCTATCTATCTGTCTGTCTTTCTGCTGTCTCTCTGTCTGTCTATCTATCTATCTGTCTGTCTTTCTGCTGTCTCTCTGTCTGCTGTCTCTCTGTCTGTCTGCTGTCTCTCTGTCTGTCTGTCAGTCAGTCTGTCTGTCTGTCTTTCTGCTGTCTCTCTGTCTGTCTGTCCGTCTGTCTGTCTATCTATCTGTCTGTCTTTCTGCTGTTTCTCTGTCTGTCTATCTGTCTGTCTGTCTGCTGTCTATCTGTCTGTCTGTCTGTCTTTCTGCTGTCTCTCTGTCTGTCTGTCCGTCTGTCTGTCTATCTATCTGTCTGTCTTTCTGCTGTCTCTCTCTCTGTCTGTCTGTCTATCTGTATGTCTTTCTGCTATCTGTCTGTCTATCTATCTATCTGTCTTTCTGCTGTCTCTCTGTCTGTCTATCTATCTGTTATAATAAGCTCCTTGACTGTAGATGATATTTTAAAAAGTCCAAACAATTCCTTTTATTTCTCACTTGCTCTATTCTAAGCTCCGCCAACAAACTGCCCCCAGAGAGATAGGCAAACAAAGAGAAAGAGATCACACAAAGGCAATCTTGGTCTCTCACTTGAGTTGAGAGTATCTCTGAAACCTCAAACATGTTTCTGCTGGAGCACCTGCTGCTGTTAATGAGACAACAACTGAATCACGGCACTTCTTTAACACAATAACTATTTTCATAATCTCTGTTCTGCGCTGCCAATGAGAAACAACCTCCAGAATCGCCTAACCCAACACGCAATCAATCAGAAATTCAACAGATACTGCTCAATCAAATTCCAGGCTCTCTCAAATCCTGGCATGAGCACATGATGCGAGCAGAGTGCAAATCGTCTTCGGTGCAGCATCTGTTTGATATTGCAGCATGGCTGAATTTTTATTCAGTAAAGTGATAAGAACTTCGAAAGCTGAATGTGAAGCAAACAGGGACCAAGCAGAACTGAGAACAGAAAGAAAAATCATCACAGCCAGATCGCCCCAGTCAGAAGGCAGATAAGGATACCAAAGAGCTCCAGCCAGGCCAGAGATGAACTGCACAACCATCAATTTGCATGGCTTGTACTACCCAAATCACAAAGCTGTGCAAGGACAGACAAGGGTATTTTTTAAAGAGCTCATGCGATCAAATCTGATGTTTGCTAGTGTACTTGTTAAGCACCTTTTAGCAGAGATACACGTTTAAAATGAACAGCCATTCTCTTCCGGGAAAACATGCCAAAACTATTGATGAGCCATCCTGCCCTCATGGGATATCCACGTTTTTGTCCAATAAAATGATCTCTAGAATGAGAATATCCCTCCAGCTAATGGAGCACAACAGTGTCCGCCAACTTTTCAGCTTTCTAAAGATGACACCCAGCAGATAAAGTTTCAGAGGGAGGCAGAGTCCCTCAAGCCCCTCTGGGATAACTGCTGAATACAACGAAAAGACACGTGAGGGGACACATTGGCTCCGATTAGTGCCGAATCATTCAATACGCTGTCAATCAATCAATCAATGCGATAGTGCCCGCCTCTCATGCTCTCGTCCTCATAGCGTGTCTCTGCAGATCTCCATCAATGGGACGAACTGATGGAAGTGCAGAAACTATTTGCCCAGAAAACATCAAACTGACACAGACAATCACACTTTTGGTCACATCCAAATCAAAATGAACTTCAAATTACTTGAAATCAGAAATGGTATGTGAGTGACATGCTTTTTAGTGAGGTGCAGCTCTTAAAGGTACAGATCAGCGCCATCACGAACCCCGTGTTGTTAACCAAGGAGTAGATGACGGATGATCCAAAAATAAGATGACTATAAAAAAATGAAATATACAGTACATGAACTACTGTATGTTGCGGTTTCTTGATGTAATCTTGAAGGCAATGAATAAATAATTATAAAAAATGCATACGCTCGATGAGTCTTTGATTTAACTTGACTTAATAAATAGTGTTAAAGTCAACTTACAAAAATAAGACTTTCGTGCTATATGGCAATTAACATATACATATATACATACACACACACATATACATACACACATATATACATATACATATATACATATATATATATATATACATACACACATATACACATATACATATACATATATATATATATATATATTCATCCATTCTGTCTAGTATTTACAGTATATGTACATAGCATATACAAATATAACAACAGCCATTTTTTTATATTTTGTTATTATGTTGTTGCATTTACAAGCAAAATATGTTACTTTTTATGTTATATATTTTTATGGCAGACCTACTTTTTTATATCATATGTTGTGATAAATCAGATTTCAGAAATGTATATTGGACTTGAAAAAAACCCCCCACAAAAACAAACGATGATGGCACTCTGCCTCCTCATTTCAAAAGTCCACCACATGCCACTGTTGATGAGGGAATAACTTACAGTCACATGAAGCATTGTGAATGATGTAATCAAAAGTTGTTGATTGGAAGTACAGAAAAAAAATGTACGTTTTAAGCGAAATATTCAGATACATCCAAATATATAAGTAGTTTGTGAGTGAGGGAGACCAACTCAGTTTACCGCGACATTAAACAGTAAAGTAACCACTTAAAAGTTTTTGTGTCCTGTAGGACACAACCATTCTAGAGACTAGGGAGAGGGACAATGAATGACCTGGTCAGATTTTTTTGAAAAATATTGAAAAAGGTGTCCCATCATATACTAAGGTAATGTAGCTTTGTATATACGCTCTGGTACTAACTCGCGATCTTCATCTAAAATTAAAATGGGGACATATACACCTTTGTTCAATCAAATGCTCTCTCGAATGGTAATGTTCAACTCAAACTTACCATTTCAATTGGAAATACATAAAAAAGGACATTTGAGTAGATAAGATCATTTTATTTTGTCTTTAAAGCACTCACTCCAGTAACACTAGGACACAAACCAAATGAGACTTTGGCCATCCAGGCACACACACACACACACACACACACACGTGCATGGGGAGGGGTCAAAACAAGCCAGCATACCCCCACCCCATTATTTTGACCATGATCAAGCCAAATCTACGCCCTTGCACATGTGCACATAAATCTCAGTAAGTAGTATTCACTTCCACAGGTGTACCATGACCCTATGTAAAAAGAGCACTGTGTGTGTAAGATGATGCTGATGGATCACATACACACATCCATTTCTCCCCTCCCTGAGTCATCACCCCTCTTCTGCTGTTCTGACCAGAGTAGTCACAATCTAAGACGTTCAACAGACCGTCTGATGCATATTACACTCAGAAAATGGCGGCTGTCTAAAAACAGACTGCACGTTTTAATCTGGTTCTCTGGTTTTAGCCAGTCTAAGAGCAAAAAAGTTAATGTTTACGAAGTTCCTTGGTAGCAACAATGAGCAGGAGGAACTAGTCAGTAAAAGTTTGTGAGGTTCATGAAACGTTTATGTGATCTAAACTGAGCGATGGTTACTTTTTTTGGCGAAGCAATTTTGCAGTTTAACTAAAACCATCAAGTACTCTCATTTAACCAACTACTTTTGTAAAATCTTAGACCAGTAAGGCTTAAAAGAATGTTCTGGATTCAATACATGTTAAGCTCAATTAGTACCGGCGCTCCCTAGAAGCAGACTACGCAGACTGCGTAGGGCACCAACGCCCTAGGGGGCAACAGAAATTCCACCAGCTGCCCTTGCTTGCACGTTATATGTTATTCAAGGACCCGAAAGCAGTTGCGGAACACAGATGATCGCTTCACGCTCATATCACGTGACAACCCCCCCCACCAGGATCTCTGCATAGGGCATCAATTTGGCCAGCGCCGGCCCGGAGCTCAGTTGGTAGAATCTGCATAATGCTAATAACCACAAAAAATAGTTTCTATTCGAGCCTTCATTAAAAAACAAATAAAAAAAACATATCTGGATGTAGAGGGATTATAAGGGAAAGTAGGAGGCGAGAACCGGCTTGACAATATAAATAAATTTAATGATAAACTTAAACACAAACATAAACACGTACAGGGCAGCTCCCTCTAGTTCTCTCCCTCTCTTGTACTGCCGTCTCCGGTCGCCTTTATCCCTCGCTCTACTCGTCAAATGCTGATTGGGGTCCGGGTGTGCGTCATTCCGGCCCGGCACCCATCCGTGCTACACTGGGTTACAGTGAGGCACTTACAATGGACGTGAATGGGGCCAGTTCATAAACATTAAAATACTTACGGTTTCAAAAGTATAGCCACAAGACTTTAGTGTGATCGACGTCATGACAACAAAGTTGTAATATTGGATATACTGTAACTTTAAACAGAAAAGGTTAGTAAGTGATTTATCCTCGTAAAATCATGTTAACATATATCATCTTGGGGCTATACTTTTAAAAACAATGTGAATTTAAAAAAAAATTTTTTGGCATTGTTAAATATTTATAAAAAAGCTGATTTTTGGTAGTTATCAATATACTGGTCTTAGGGTCATCCTTAGGGAAATGCAACTGGTGCGACTGCACAAGGCCCTGCCTTTTAGGGGCCCGGCAGCCAGTGGAAACTCAATTAAATCATAAAATTATTTAAATGAAAAATTAAACAACCTAATTAATTTTTATTGTCTTGTTGATTTTATAAAGTAAGGCTCAATTCTAAAACAGTATCTGAGCTAAGTAGGGCCAACTTTTATTCTTTAAAAAGTATGTGATGCTACTTTGCGCTAGCACGCTTCCTAACTTAAAGCAGCAAGGACGCCTGCCAAATTGTTAAGATTTCACTTTGGCAAAAATGGCGATAAGTAGAAAACAGAACAGGTTTAGGAAGTACATGTCTGGAGCAGAGTAAAAGAGTAACAAAAAGAGAAAACAAGAATTAAATTTGTCTTTGGAAGGCTCGTTGGATCGATTTATAAGAAAACCTGTAGACGCAAGAGCCGGATGGAGAGAGGGAAGAGGCACAGGAAGAAGAACGTGTTGGCTTACTGAGGCTGTCATTCCTCCTGCTGAGGAGAGAGATGGCGTTTGTGGTGCTGCACCAGTATCGACTGCTGCTGGTACCGACAACTCAGACATCGATTCAGCTTCAACCACATTTGTCTGGGATACATTTGTAGAAGACATCAGTGACCCTGCAAACTGGCCGGAAATGTTTAGCAGTAAGATGATTGACATGCTAGTGGAAAGAGGGCCCTTGAAACTCTCTTGAGAAGAGCATGTTTTGTCTAGAAATAATAAAAAACAATGTTTCTCAGAGCAGTTCTAATGCAGGATATTGCCCAATGGAGAATTTGGCAAATTTGCTGGTTTATTCCAAAGAAGCAGATGCAATTTTTTACTTCTGTTTCAAATTGTTTGGTTCGAAAACAACAACCAGATTGGCAAAAGACGACATTAATGACTGGAGGCATTTAGCTGCAAAGTCAAAACTGCACAAATCATCCAATGATCACATAATTAACGCAACAAAATAGTTTGAGATGCGCCGATGTTTCTAGGGTATTAAGACACAACGAGGCATTGATAGGGAGAGGACACACTGGAAAGCTGTGCTGACTCATATTCTAGCTTCTGTGCAATACATGGCAGAGCACAATCAAACATTTCGTGGTACAAATGCCAAAATTGATGAACCCAATAAATGGGAACTTTTTTAGATTAATTGAAATGATTGTGAAATTTGATCCTACAATGCAAAGAGCTAAGACATATAAGACATATACAAAATGGTGAAATCCATGACTATTATTTTGAACCGTCAATTTCAATGATGGCAAATAATGTGGAAAAACTCAATTATTCATCATGTATAGACCTCTAAACACTTCGCTGTAATTCTGGACTGTACGTCAGACAAGAGTCCCCATGAACAAATGTCTCTTGTCCATCGATTTGTAAATATGATGACACAGGAAGTAAGCATTCGGGAACAGTTTCATACGGACAACAGATCAGTCAGGGCAAGGACTTTCAAAATCTCTTCTGGCCTCCCTCTAAAGCATAGGCCTACTTGTTGGTGTCCTTATTGGTGACTGTCGTGAGCAAGGTATGAAAACGGAGTTATATGAAAGGACACTATCAAGGTGTTCAAGTGCATTTCCTACATCTGAACCCCTGTGCTATATTCACCCCTTGTGGTTGTCACAACCTCAATTTAGTTTTGGGTGACATGACAGAGTCTTGTCCTAAAGCAATAACATCTTTCAGAGTTGTTCAACAAATGTACACCATTTACAACTTCGACAAAACGATGGCAGATACTAAAGGCGCATGCCACCATCACACACATGGGAATGACGGATAGAGAGCATTAAAGCAATTAGTTATCAAACTAGTCAAATCAGAAACACTTTACAGGATATGGCTGATGCCAGTATTGATCCCAAAGCTAAGAGCAAAGCAGAGTCTCTTGTAAATTATGAGCTGCAAAACTTTGAATGGTCTATTGTTCGCCGTAAACTCGTTGAGTAAACATCTACAGTCGAAAGACATGCAGCTGGTTGTGGCTCTCTCACTAGTCAAGGGACTAGTGGATCTTCTTAAAAATGACAGAGCAACAGGATTTATCGCTTCTAAAGAAACAGAAAACGAGATTGCGTCGGAATTGGCGGTTGAGCCAAAATTCAGAGTTCAGCGCATCAAACGAAAGAGACATTGATATTTCTCCAGAGAAAATGTTCGCAACTTGAATCAATAAAGCCCTCATGACTTTATATTAATGATTTCAACAAATGCAGGATTTCCAAGATAGGTTTGGATTTGTATTTATTGTGGCCAAATTAGGTGTCATGACAGATCACTGCTTGAAACTCGACATTGATGACTCCGATCTCCTTTCCGAGCTGAAAGTGCTGAGAGCAATGTTCCCCTTGGGATCCAGCACGGCACTTGAGGCCATTCAGTTTCTAAAGTTTGTTGAGGGAACATTCCCAAATGCCGAAGTTGCATATTGAATATTACTGACCATCCCAGTAACAGTGGCATCAGGAAAACTAAGCTTTTCAAAACTTAAAATAATCAAAAACTACCTACGAACAACTATGTCACAGGAGAGACTGGCAATGTTAGGGCGTTGGGCGTTGCTTCTGACCTAGACTATAGGAATTTGATAGTCAAATTTGATGCGAGGAAGGTTAGCGATCGGTAAGTTGCTATTCTTTACTAGCCTAAAATCTAATAGCAGTCTCATATCCAGTGAATGGATTAGTGTACTTCTATAAAGCTGAAGTGTTTCATTCAAGTGTAGTGATTAACTGTAAATGGTCTGCATTTATATAGCACCTTTTTTAACCTTAGAGGTTTCCAAAGTCCAATTCACCCATTCACTCACATTCACACACCAATGGCGGCAGAGCTGCCATGCAAGGCGCTAGCCTGCCATTGGGAGGAACTTGGGGTTCAGTGTCTTGCCCAAGGACACTTCGGCATGTGGAGTCGTGTGGGCCGGGGAATGGAACCGCCAACCCTGCGATTAGCGGATGACCCGCTCTACCGCCTGAGCCACAGCCGCCCCTGTAGAAATACAAAAGTAAAGTAGGGCCCTGCATCCTCGAACTCGCCATGGGCCCAGTCCCTTGCTTGGGACAGCCCTGATTGTTGTGCATGCTCATTGAGAAAATAATTGATTTCCAATTTGATTTTGATTGCCAATTTGCATTGAAAAATGTATTTGTGTATTATGTACCAAAAAAATAAGATATGAAGCGGTTATACCCTGCACCCTTCAGCGTTCCCACTTTAGTGCTCTAGTGCTTAGTAAGCAGGACATACAGAACCCCTCCGTGACCTTTCAAGGATTCTATTCCTGCCTTTGTATTGCTGTGATTGGCTAATGAGGCTGTCAATTTTTTGATGTGCTCAGGTAATATACAGCACCTGCTGCAAATGTTAGTCCTTTAACTGAAGGGCCTAATTTTTTATCCCTTATAATTATTTGTGCACAGAAAAGCGTGGCACGGAACAGAGTGCAGACTCAGCCAAAGACACTGTTTTTACATTTATCATCCACACTAAGAATAGCATCCCAAACACAGCAGAAGTGCAACACGAATGCTGACTACTGCGAATGTCCATGATCAAAGGCCTGGGAAACATGCGTATCATGTAAATATGATCCTCCGTTGGCCTCCTTTTCCTACAAAACTTTGTCAGTTTGTGGAGAAGTTGTTTTGCAGGGCACTCTCTCGATGCACTCTCGCTTACTGTGATACACATTGCTCTCACTGTGTAAGTGGCCCATTGTAGGGCCCTCTCTAGGGCTGAAGGGGCCATGTGTTGATGTGTGTGACAGACCGTCTGTGCCAAGCTATTTGTGTGTGACTGCAAGGTCTCAAAGGTGATTTATAACCATCATAATCTCAGTAATTACTGTCTCAGATGAGCACACTGTCTGATCACTTGGGCACGAAGAGGGTCGAGACAGAAAAATGGGAGGGGAGAGAGAGAGAGAGATCGCATAGTCATTCCCTTTAAGGCAACAAACTCAAAGTGGCGTTTTGTGGCTTTTAGTTCATGTGTGTTTTCTTTGAGGCCATCTATATGCAATTTTTCTTCAAAAAGTTGACAAAAGTAACTTTTAGCAAATAAACATTTCATACATAAACATTTCATCTTGCAATGCACATATTTTTGTCCATTTAGACAATCTCTAAATTATGAATGTCTCAACCTCAAATAACATCATGGTTCATGGCTGTTAGTTATGGTGGGTGCACGACCACCCCAGGTTTTCCTTGTGCCCCCCAAAAACTTCTAACGCTCCCTACCCTGGCCAGATGGCACAAGACCAAGCCATCCGCTTCCCTGATTGGATGGTGAAACAAGAGCAGTGTTCTCACTCTTTTCAAGGCGCAATTTTCCAGGACATTTTATGTGCAACACGCTTGTAATATTTAAGCAAAAACAAAAGGGAGGCCATTCAAATTGTAGTTATTGTCATATTTGACAGATTAATAAAATGTAATCATCAAAATGGTGTCTAATCAAATGAATATGAAAAAATAATAAATAAAGTAAAGTTTTTCACCATAACATTGCAGCATTTTTACAAAAATCCTCACAGCACAATTTGAAACAAATTAATTGTTATTTCAGTTAAATAAAATATTGTTTAATTGCATTAAAAATTATATTTTTTTCCCATTTCACGCATCCATATAAATAATAATAATTTTATATAATGCCTTTCAAAAATCCAACGACGCTTCACAAAACAAAAAATCGAGCTTTTATTTTGCCGTTTCTGTGTGTTTTTAACTGTAGTTTTTCACCTCTGGATAAGCAGTTTGCTACATGGCCAAGTGTGATTATTAAACCCCAAAAAGCTGATTAAATTCAAACTAAAAAATAGTCTGTATGTGCTGCATGCTTCAGAGAGCTCTGCTCATGATAAAGTGTTTTCAGAGTACAAGCGGCCAGCTTCACACGTTCATTTTGAAGCATGCAGCACATGCAGATTATATATTTACTTAATAAAATCACAGCCTTTTGCAGTTTAATAATCACACTTGAACATTTCAAGATTTTAATTTGATTAATTGTGCATTCAAATTTTCTTTTTAGGCCCAAAAATGCTAAATTCCGTGGCATTCCGAACTATTTGTTTTGACTGGATTCAGTGATTTCATCTGTGTTTTTCACATCACTGAAATCATAGGGCCCTTCATGTGGTAATGGAAGTATAAGCAGACTCTGGTCATTGAATATTTGAAAATGTATTTACTTACTGAGGTGTAAAGGCTGCCTTACCATGGTACCACCACGGGGTGTGAATTCGCTATATCTAAACTTGTACATGTAACAAACAAAAAAAAAGCCCCCACAAAGAGCTCATCCAAGTGCCGGCCTTGCAACATATTAAAGAAAAGCAATTTCATTGGGTATGTAGAGTCAACATAAACGTTAGGAGGAAGTTTTGAGTTCTGAAACTTACAGTATGTATTTATAGTACAATGACCTCTTGTGTCACAAGATCAAAGGAAATTGTATTTCTCATGTCATGACCACTTTAAACAACGTTGAGCGCATTTCGGTCGTTGCATTTTCGTTCTTAAATGACATTTTTGCACCACTGACAATTAGAATTAGGGTTGAGGTTAATAGAGTTAATAAAATATGCATTCCTGTTGTTTTTATTACGTCATGTACAAATAAAAAACAACTTGCTTTTGTGAGCAAGATCTTTCCAAGATAGTAAAGTTTTGTTCTTTACCATGTTTTATGAATCGTGTTTTCTCTCTGTGATGTATCAAATCAATCGGCAATAACTGTCCTAAGGTCACGGAGGGGTTCTGTATGTCCTGCTTACTAAGCACTAGAGCACTAAAGTGGGAACGCTGAAGGGTGCAGGGTATAACCGCTTCATATCTTATTTTTTTGGTACATAATACACAAAAACATTTTTCAATGCAAATAAGTCCTAAGCTCAAATGCATGTTTCTTCTTTTCATTATAACTTCTTTCTTTCATTGTTTTCACAGTTTACTGTGTACACCTGCGCTAGCAACCTCATCAAAATAAAAATGTCCTTCTGCGATACTTTCTGCTACTCATTCGACGTCGAGGTCAAAGTGGCGCAGGACGCTTGTGTTTAGAGGTCATGAGAAAAGACATACATACACACACACACACACACACAAACACATTCTCCATGACATGATTCAGAGTCTTTGTGCGCATGACGAAACAAGCATGTCACATTTCAAACACAAACCCTCTTCAGTAGTGTTACATTCATCCATTCCAAAGAAACAAAGCAGACAAAAGAATATTGTAGAATAAAAGACCTTCCGCTCTGCTCACACACTCTTTTGTATTCAGCATGACACTTCAAAATCCAAACAGCATTAAAATCCATGCTTTTCTCCACAAGTCAGGGCGATGACACATGCATGCCCCGAGGTAAGAAAGTATCCTACTGGTACTGCTTTAGTACCATTTCAGGAGAGGGATCAGCACAAAAGTTCATGGATGTTTTTTCCGGGGCGAAGACAAATGCACTCCCTCCTGTTAACGCTATTTTTTTTCTAGTAACAAATTACAGATGAGGTAGAGACTCCCAGTTGATATTATTGAATACTCTACAATATGAATACCAAGAGTCATTTCTGACCAAAAACTTTACTTTACTTTTAAAATGTAAAAAATAATATACTTCTCAAGATTCTTAATTTTCTCAAGAAAACGTGTGTGTGTGTGTGTGTGTGTGTGTGTGTGTGTGTGTGTGTGTCACCTGCCTATGCAAAACTCACAAACACAGCGCTGAGGTGTTGTAGGTGGTTGCCATGAAATTGCTACACGGTTGCTAAGGTTTTCAGGTGGGTTTTAGTGCACTGTTATTGTGGCCTTCAAGTGGAGCCTGAAGTATAATTATTATAATTTCCGAACACATGAATTACCAAGCGAAGTCGTATTTATCAGTGGGAAACTTTGAATTCTAGATGTAGCACAAGTTGCTGAGTTGTGACCAACTGCCCCGCTCGGTTCACCCGATGGCCAGTCCGCCCCTGGTCAGCCCCAAAGTGCGTCGGCCCACCGGGAAAATGCTTGGTTATCCCGATGGCCAGTCCGCCCCTGATCAGCCCCAAAGTGTGTCGGCCCACCGGGAAAATGCTCGGTTCTCCCGATGGCCAGTCCGCCCCTGATCAGCCCCAAAGTGTGTCGGCCCACCAGGAAAATGCTCGGTTCTCCCGATGGCCATTTTTTTTAAAATTAAAAATGTTTAATTAAAAGCTGAAATTACTGAAAAGTAAATCATGCCATAAGTGCAGAATATTTATTTATTTACAAAAGAAATTCAACAAAAAAGATATTTTGGTATCATGTGTAAAAAAAAAAAAAGGAAAAAAAAGCATATTACAGAGAGGACCTCTTTTTCGACCTCAACGCTATGTGTGAAGTTATGAAAAAATATCTAATATTTTGACATTTTTATGAAAAAGTACACATTGCTCAGGACATATGGAGTAACCCTGAGAAAACCTCTTGATATTCTTGGCTCAAACATTCATGATATTTACATAAGGGAAGGTTACGGTTAGGTTTAGGGGTTGTTGTAGGGTGTCTGTGGGACTCTAAATAAACACAATAAACACTGCATTGATGCCTGTGTAATGTATGTTAGTATTAACATATGGGTGAAAATAGTATCTGCCACTGTTTGCACTGGGGTGTAAATAGCATATAGGCTCTCATTATTTGCAATAGTGTGCTAATAGCATCTGCCTAAATTATTTGGGTACTGTAAAATAATGCAGGTATATTCGCAAATGCTTATTCACTGGTAGAATAGAAGAAAATAAAGAGAGTTTTTGCCATCGTTCATTGTGTTTTTGTTATAGTTTAGCTTCTTTCATATTTTGTTTCCAACTTGAATGAGTGACATGTCATAATAACGAATGCCCAACTCGGATGTAAGAGCTTGCCAAGTGCACTTGAAGGCAGCAAATGTGATTGCTCACAAATGTTCTTGGTGGTTGCCATGGTGTTGCTAGGACATTTTGACAGGTTGCTTACTTGCCCAAGTCAAAAGAGCATGTGTTTATTTACAGCCCTAATCCTATGTATGAGCTACAGTGATCGTGATGCTTTCCTTAATCCAAACTCCACTAAATAATGTACTCCTCTTCCGTGAAACAGTACAACAGTCATTCTATATAGAGTCTGTGTACAGCTGTGCTTGGAGAAAACATTCAACTGATTGTACAGTACAAGTCACTATTCATGACAGAAAGTGCATTTAAGAACTGCAGGCGAACTCACAGATTCTTTCTAACACATTTTTGTCACCGCTAACACAAACACACAAGTCCATGTGCGAAAAGTGTGAGCACCGTGTGAATATATGTAGCTATCAACCTGCTGAACTATACTCAACGAATCCAAGCACTAGCATTTCTGTGATTCCAGCTAAATTCCTTGGTCAACATGAAATGCTGTTCATACAGATTGATCACACTGAATTCGTCAACAGTAGGTCAAAAGTTCTTTAGCTGCCCCCAGTGGCTGAACCAGGAAGTGTTGTTGAACGTACAGGCAAGTGTGTGGGAAATGACCACAGAGTGGCGCCAAAAGCGAGTTGTATTTTTAGCTGTAAATTGTAAAATACAGTGAACAGGGTCATTATGTTTCAACTTAACCAGAGGTTCAAAATTTAGTTTTTGATCAACATAAATGATAATGAAAGCCAAAATGTTGGGATCGCTAGGACTAATGGTCTAAGATGACCAGAAACTTTTAGGGCAGAAAAAGTAGTACAGATACAGTAGTTTTAGCAACTTTGGTGTTTGGACCCCTAATGATGCATTCCAGAGCTTTGCAGATGTACATTTCTGAAATCCAAAAACTAGATATTTACATTTACATTTGGCAGATGCATTTATCCAAAGTGACTTACAGTGCACTTATTACAGGGACAATCCCCCCCGGAGCAACCTGGAGTTAAGTGCCTTGCTCAAGGACACAATGGTGGTGGCTGTGGGGGTCGAACCAGCAACCTTATGATTACCAGTTATGTGCTTTAGCCCACTACGCCACCACCACTCCAACAATGGTCTTATTCCTTTAAGAAATTAAATAGGATAAATGCTGATTTAATGTTGACTTTAAGAGTACCAGACTTCAGATTTTCTCTTTTAAATCTACGCCCTCTCTCTACTTTGCACTGCTGTTTGTTTGACACACAACACAAACTGGGCAGCAAGACAGACGGCTTTACCTAATGGCTTTTTAATGGGCTGCTGGGTTTCTTGTGTCTCCGAGCTGATGGCCACCACTTACCCTAAACACACTGACACGCACTCAGACACGCACGCACAACATACAAACCGAGTCGCTCCTACATTGTGTTGTCTCCCGAAAGCCTGAAAGTGACTTGGAAAGCTCACTCCACTAACAATGTCCCACAGACTGGAGTCATACCGTGAACACTAATTCCATTACCGACTCATAAACCTCTCTGCAAAGACCAGGACACCAGACAGACACTCTCTAATTTCATAACTCAACATTATGACACTCTTTCACACTCACGGAAATTAGACAACACTTGTTACCGTTACAACAGAGCGAAGAACATAAGATTTGTTATTCCGTGCCTATAAAGGGATATACAGATTATATACAATATATTTAGATATACTTTATATATTGCAGCTCACTAATTGCAGCACGAGATTGCTAAAAAGCACTAAACTACACAACTTAAAATGTGCAAAAACTAAACCCCACAATAATCATATTATATATAAAATAAAAAACAAGGCATCATATGCACCAAACCACTATGACTATACCGAACTGCTATGAAGCTTTCCATAAGGAAACTTAGGAAGCTGTTATTTCCAATGTGATTCTATATGAGAACGGCCCAAAAGTTGTTGACCAGGAAAAGTTGTTGGCCACTGCCACTTTCTCGGTCTTTGAGGGGAGATCTCCCGTTTTGTGCACATCAAGATAATGTCCGGCACTAATTTGACCAATTCTGTTGTCCAATCATCTTTTTAAAATGTAAATAAAACTACTTGAAACTATCGTTTGCTTTGCCTGTTTTCCATGCTCGCACCGTCACTTACCGACAGACTGAGACTACCGCGCTGGAGTTGATTGACAGCTATGCAACCAATTAGATTATGATGTCATTTATATATAATTGTATTAATTATATTTGACCTGTTTCACAAATTAGTTTCAATTGGTTTGTGAACAGACTTTAAAGAAAAATTCTGAATTAACTTATATATATATATATATATATGATAAAAAATATATATTTGAATATATGAAAAAAAAATATCTCTAATTTTCTGGGTGGCCTAGATCAGCGGTTCTCAACTGGTTTTGCTTCGGGACCCAGATTTCACACTGGAAATCAAGTGGTGACCCACTTAAGTAAAGAACAAAACCTGTATTTAATGTATCCTGCATGGGTCACATTTTCTTTTAACTTGAATAGTTTTCAATAACTCATGTATCAAGTGGCATTATTTTTACTGTCAAAAGCAAAAAGCTCTCTCCCCCCTTTTAAAAGTTGATGAGAATATTTATTTGCGAGTCCATTATATTTATTAGTTTATTTCCTAATATTAAACATAATTCTAACAGAACACATTACACAGGAGGAAAACTTCATTCATACAGTAGTTTGTCCACCGGTCTTGGAGGTCCAGAATTGAAACACAATGAAACAATTGAAACATAATGTCGGGGGCTGCCTTTTTGAGAGGTTTGACTTCCTCCATAGCGATTTAAACAAGAAAATTCTCCCATCATATGGGCTTTGATGCACACATGCACATGCCAAATATACAGTAGATTAGAGCAGATCATTGGCATGAGTTGGAACAACTATACATTCACGTGAAAAACAAGCTGTGTCGCCGACACCTTTTGCATGTATAAAGTGCTGAATGCGAGATTATTATTAAATTGGCCTTGGCAGTTCTAAAACTCACTTGGGCGGCCCCTGTATATGTTTCAGTGTGGGAACCATGACACGTTCTTTCCCCACTGTCCAAGACCCAGTCTGAATAGACCAGTTGACAAACACTGGCCTACGTCTAGTGTGAGTGGGCCTTGGCCACCCGTGGCTACGCTTCTGCTTAGCATACTGTAGACGTGTCTAGTTGAATAGTATTTTAATGTGAATCAAATTTGAGAGATATAGCAGAGGGCAAGATTTTCAATGAATAACAACTTTCAGATTGCAGTCTGTTCCTCATACATGCAATTGAAGCTTGACAGTACATGGTTATCATATGCTTTTGTAACGGGAGCCAGCTGGTAAAGACGCTGTAGCCTTTAGCCTCCTCGTTAGCGCACCTGCCTCCCACGCCGGAGACGTCGGTTCGAGTCCCGTTCAGAGCAGGGCGAGAAAGACCGGCAACAGTGGTGCCGTGACCCGGATGGGAGTGAGGTTTAGGGGGGTGAGTGTAACGGGAGCCAGCTGGTAAATAGCTGTGCAGTGTGTAAACCTCACTCTCCTGACCTCAAGAGGTGCACTAGCGACTGACGCTAGAGGCTGTAGCCTTTAGCCTCCTCGTTAGCGCACCCGCCTCCCACACCGGAGACGTCGGTTCGAGTCCCGTTCAGAGCGGGGGCGAGAAGGACCGGCAACACTTTCATTAAATGGAAAAGAACAATCATCAAAATGTCTCCCTCAGTGTTCAACAGATGAATGTTTATTAAATGATAATTGATTTTCATTTTTATGTGAACAATTCCTTTAAAGGAATATTCCAGGTTCAATACAAGTTAAGCTCAATCAACAGCATTTGTGGCATAATGTTGAAACCCACAAAAATGTATTTTGACTTGACCCTCATTTAAAAAAAAAAAATTGGGGTTTGAGTGAGGCACTTACAATGGAAGTGAATGGGGGCCAATCCATAAACGTTCAAATCTTCACCGTTTTTTAAGTATAGCCACAAGTCATGAACAATATGCATGTTAATGTGATTTTAGTGCGATAAAATTGCTTACTAACCTTTTCTGTGTAAAGTTAAATCCAATTTTAAAACTTTGTTGCCATGACAATGTCATGCCGTAAACCCTAAAACCCCAAACGACCGCAAAAGCAATGATATAAACAACTTTACAGCTCAAATAATACATGAGTTTTAACAGAAGGAATAATGTAAGGGCTTTAATCAAATTAAAAGCTTAATATTTCTGCCTTTAAACCCTCCAAAATTGGCTCCATTCACTTCCAATGTAAGTGCCTCACTGTAACCTTGAATTATGCTCTTTTATATATATATATATATATATATATATATATATATAGAAATGGAGGGACGAATTGAAATGAATTTTCATGGTAATTAACATTATGCTGCAAATGCTGTCGATTGAGCATAACTTGTATTGGTATATTCATTTAAAAAAATAATTATGCTGCTATAATCAGAGAGTAAAGTCAAAACAGCACAATAGTTCCACAGTACTTAACATAAAGAGCCTATTTTTAGAAACGCATGATTAAAATGCATTCCAATAAAAGGTGAGATACAATTCAAATACAAATCATTTGGCCACCTTGGCACATATTGGCAACATGCAAATAGGCTACTAATGACTTTAGATATTAATAAGCGTTTTCATGACTCAGTTAGGCACACATGCATGGAAAACTAAAGCCGTCTGTGAATCCCTGAGATCCTGGAGTCTTTGAGTGGAATCTAAGCGCTCCCGCTGGGATCAGAGCGCACTGACGGCATTCCAGCGCTGCGCATAGCAACTTAAACTGCGACTTATTTTTGGTCTTTGCGTCGTTAAGAATAAGTGTCTAAATTTACAAAACAATAACAAAATACCATGCATGCTTGCTTGATAAATGACCAACCCAGGCTGATGGCCAGCGTTAGTAACAATCGATGTGTGCATTTAACGGAATAGTTCATTGCATGAGCCTAAATGAATAATATCCTCTCCGACACTCTTATTGCCAACATCAAAAATAGGCATATATAACTAAATATAAAATGCAAATATTAAAACATATTTGCAAAAGAAAAAAAGTAGCCTATAAAAGAATCGCCTACTAAATAACAAATAAACTGTTAGAGTATATAAGTGACCGACCTATTTAAGTTATGGACGACTGTGGTTTTGCGGTCTTAAATAAATTCCCTGGAGCAGATCGGATCTCCACACCCGATCGGATCTGACAATATCGGGTTGGTGGTCTTTGGTGATCTTACCTTGTGCGTCAACAATTTGGAGCCGAATCCACAATAAGAGCGACTGTAGCACTAATCCCAATCCAAATCTGTGAGAGCGTCCGTTTCCCTCCATGACTTTGGAGTTTGGAAACTCCTCGGCGCGGAAATATTCGTTCCCTGTTCGGGTTTGTTCAGCAGAGACGCAACAGCAGCTGTGGTGGTGAACGGAGGACCGACGCCGTCGCAAGCCCCGGTGCTTCGCGAACAGACCGAGTTCTACGTGTGTTCTCCACAGGGAGAGCAGAGGAAGGTCCCGGGAGTAGTCGAGCGGTAACGGAGGTGAGGAGCGATGCGCCGCCGCCCTCTAGCTCTCATCTATGCGCTCTCTCCAAAGGCGCACACACGCATTGCGCGTTCGGCTTCTCTCGTTTGCATAAGTTGGTCATTAGTTCAGCAAGCGCACTCATTCACTGTATGATGATGTATTTAGCCTCTCTAGATATGTTCAGATGAGATTGAGACCATCTTTATTGTTCAAACGTCCAGCTGCATGCATGCGCGCCGGGCGCTCGCCGAAAACAAGCAGCGTGAGTCCCGTTTCTCGGTTTAACCCGCATCCACATGCCCGCCTCTGCCCTCCTCCGGCTGCTGCGAACACTAGGACCGGATTCACCGACGGATCTTCTCTTGTGATTTTGCTAAAATGCACTGTAATTTTTTTATATTGTTGTTTTTTTTTTAATGCTGTTGTTAATTTAGCTATATCTGACCCCCCTTTTGTCGGTATCTAATGTAGCCATATTAAGTAATATATTTGATTTTAATAAAACTAATTAGCCTAACTTAGATTTGTACATTTTAACAGTTAAGGTTAGCTAAATGGACTACTAAATGTTAATACTACATTTCACATAAGGAATGTTTCATCGGTGTCAGATCATGCAGGTAAAATCAGCTAATGAATGAGCTCATTTTTGATAGTTGTCATCAGCCTATTATTGATCTTAAACCAATTTCAGTCATGAAAGCTCTCGGAAAGATTTAGCATGTTAATGTGGGTATGCCATGTTGATAGGAAATTGGTCTTGGCGCACTGTTTCTACATAGCAAGTATGGAGATGTGTTACTGATACACTATGTAGAATTTTTTTTTTACAGTAAAATACCAGCAGCTGTGGTTACCAGAAATGTACCAGAAAAAATCAGTGACCATCAGGGGTGCATTAACGCATGGGATTATACAGGCTGAAGCCCAGGGGCCAACAACTCCCATGGGGGCCAGCAGGAGGAGCGTGTTTAAAGGCTTTGAGCTGGAGATGCGGTTGTTGACATGGTGACAGTTCAGTAGCATTAAAAGCATCCTTGTAGTGCTCGTTCAGTGCACAGCAGTTGCACCCCCACAACAACTTGGAGGGCGCCTAAGCAGACCAGTGAGCCTATGGGCCCAGAGGTACCTTAAAGCACCCCTGGTGACCATGTTTCAGGCTTTAAGGGGTGTAATTTTGATGCCTGTAGATATTACAGTTCACTACCGTTTATAGTATGATATGATGATATAAAACTTAATATACTAACGTTCTGGAACTATAAAAGTCTGCATTTCGCTATCAAATTTATTGTTAATTACTGACTGTAGTTACTATAAAAAGCCACATTTGACTTAATGTCCATCAAGAGTTGCCCTTCCAGGAGTAATGACCAGTACATGTAGAGACAGTGCACAATTGTACTCACACAAACACAAAACACCATCAGGGTAACACGTGTTACACAATAATAGCGCAATCAACATGAACTAAACTATATCAAATATACCCCAATGTACCAAACTGATGAATAAGAAGAAACGTAACTATTCCCATAAAATATAATTAAATGTAATGGGTCACGCAGGGAACGCCCAGTTATTGCTTTTTACCGTAATTTTTTAAAATAGTTTACCGTAAAAGTACATGTATTATCTTGCTGAAAATAATATACATTTACAGTTAATTATATGGTAAAAATCACACTTTTTACATCTAAAAAAACGTAACTTTAAAATATTTTACTGTAAAACTACATGTATTTATCCGTTTATTACATTAGCATATTTGTTAGAGGTAACTACCCCTGTGGCAAGCAGGGTGGGGCTGTGCGGCATATGGGCAGAACGAGGACGGGAATATAAGTGGTGAATGAGTCTCACATTCCAGTTTGTGGCGGAGGGAGTTTTTAGGGAGAGGAGACAGTGGCGGATGAGAGAGAGAGACACATAAAGCTGTGTGTGTGTGTGTGTGTGTGTGTGTTCGGCGTGGCTGCTGGGAAGCAGCACGTGAAGTTGTTTTATGTTATGTGTAAGAAATAAATGTTTACGTGTTAGTCAATCCGGTCCCAGCTTCCTCCTTTCCCATGCATTCCTTGAACTTCGTTACACTGTTACCGAAACCCTGGAAGGAGGAAGGCTGTCATGGAGTCCTCTCCACTGCTGTCCGCCAGGGGAAGCAGGTGTTGTTGCCGTCTGCAAAGGGGATGTAGGAGTCACTGCTGTCCACCAGGAGCCGGAGGATCCGCTGCCATCCATCAGGAAGCAAAGGAGCCGTTGCAGTCCACCAGGAAATGGAGGACTAGCTGCATTCTGGCAGGGGGTGGAGGAGTGGCTGAGGACCAGTCGACAGCGTGTCCATCTATCTCTCCTCTCTCTCTTTCCTCTCTCTAATTTCTTCTATAACCCCCCCACCCCGGTCCCACTCCCAGGCTCGTGTGGGTCGGACCCGGAGACCATCCTGATGCGTCAACGCTCCCTCCCTAGAAACTTATTCCCAGCCTGAGTTTGGCGATGGGGGTATGTGTGCCTGCCAGCCAGATTTGGCTAAGGCTTACCCTGTTAAAGCCTTACCGTGCAAGCTGATGGAAGAAAAGCCCCAGCAAACCACCTGAGCAAATACTGCAAAACAGCAATTTACTGTAAATGTTTGCCAAAGAGAGAGAGACGCAAGTTCATTGGCTACACAATTACATGTCAAAGGATACATCAGCTTACACCATTCAAGCCGATTGGCTTAACATGTCACATATGAGCGAGCCAACAGGCTAACGGATAAGAAGCTGAAAGAACCTATAAGCTTGTGCCACATAGAGTTTCATTGCTGAATTTTGGTGATTAACCTGATAAAGTGTAAGGTTATGTAAACGTATTTTATCAGGAAAGGTCAAAAACTATTTAAACAAAATCTGATGGGCAATCGAAACCTATCAGTTAAGTAAAAGTAATATTTGCAACAATTGGCCGCTAATATTACAATACACTAATATTAGTATAGGTAGTAGTAGTTCATATTCTGAGTGGTGGTGGCGTAGTGGGCTAAAGCGCATAACTGGTAATCAGAAGGTTGCCGGTTCGGTCCCCACAGCCACCACCATTGTGTCCTTGAGCAAGGCACTTAACTCCAGGTTGCTCCGGGGGGATTGTTCCTGTAATAAGTGCACTGTAAGTCAATTTGGATAAAAGCGTCTGCCAAATACATAAATGTAAATGTATTCATATATATTAATTATGCTAGACAATGATATTAAGTTAGCATAAAGTGTTTCCCACACTGTTAACTGATCCTGTCTATCTATTCACAGCAAAATAAATAGATTTTATTCCAGAGCAGACTCCAAAGAAAATAACCCAACCGCATGGAGGATATGGTACACAAGATGCTTCACTCTTGGCCATGTTAAATGAACAAATCTTTTTTTTTGCCAGCTAGTAGAATAGTGATATATCACTTGTGGCATCACACCTCAAAAATCCAATTGAGATGAACAATATGCAGGCAAGCGCACACACACACTTAAACACAATCTTCAGATAGCCCACTGTGCCAGCATTATCGGTACATTCAATTCAACATGGCCATAACCGAGTCAGTGCCGCTGTTGTGGAGATAATTCAGTTACTGCAGTGATCTGATCGCGCTCAGTTTCTCTGGGCTTGAAGTCAATCCCAGCATCCATAACCTCATCAGTTCCCAAAAGAATCCTCTATACACCCTCACAGGTTTCAGGACAACAAGTATGCATGAGGGAAGCCAGAGGATTCTACGCAAGAGTAGCTAACTAAAAGTAGTGACAGCAAATAACTTCACAGTATTTTCAGTGGCATGATAGTAACTGTCTGACAAGACATTATATTTATATATATATATATATATATATATATATATATATATATATAGGTGTTTTGGGAACTTTCACATCCCAGCGGTTGATTTTTATTCAAACTAACAGATTTCAACATTTTCCTTTTATATATAAATGAAGTTAAAATTTAAACTGACATTGAAACTTTTTACCAGGCCTTCATAATTTATTTTTGGTACTTTTCAAATGCTTTTCAGCATAGATTTGATTGTTTTAGCCTTGTCCCAGACCCAGACTTTCAATATTAAACTACGAAAATGCAAATGATTACGTTTAAAACCATGATCAACTAAAAAATGAGTGAAACAAACAATTTCAATAAATATTGTGTTAAAATTATTTCTATGCATTTTTCAAAAATGACATCTGTACCACATTGTGTCATTCTTTCCACCACCAAATAATTTGCCCCTAATAAAGTTCTTTCAAAAGTTAGTGTACTTGTTAACCAAGGCGAAAAAGTGTCAGTGAAGAGCATGCTTGAGATAAAATGGAAGACAAGTGATTTTTGAAGAAAACCAAAAAAGGCAAGGTAATTATCACTTGTGAGCGGAATATGTATTGGGCATCATTTCCAATCAAGCTGTAATTTAGTTAAATTTAGTAAATGATGTATTTGTATTTAGGATACATCAAATGTTAGATGCACTGAAAACCCTAATAAGTTGACTCTACTCAACGTGAACATATGGGACACAGATCCTTCGCTAATGGTGACATCACACAAAACAAAACAACATAAATAATACTACGAAAGAGCTAAAACCTCTATGAATTATTTTTCTTTTTTTTCCATTGGGAATGCTCAATTCCCAATGTGCCTTTAAGTCCTTGTGGTCACGTAGTGATTCACTTCAATCCGGGAGGCGAGGACGAATCCCAGTTGCCTCCGCGCCTTAAACCGTCAACCCGTGGATCTTATCACGTGGCTTGTTGAGCGCGTTGCCATGGAGACATAGCGTGCTTGGAGGCTTCACGCCATCCAACGCAGCATCCACGCTCAATTCACCACGCGTCCCACCGATAACTAACCACATTATAGCGACCACGAGGATGTTACCCCATGTGACTCAACCCTCCCTAGCAAATGGGCCAATTTGGTTGCTTAGGAGGCCTGGCTGGAACCTCTATGAATTCTTATTTACAACTATTTAAATGCCCCCATATGTTCCCTTTGACCAAGGAAACATAATTCAATTATTCAAGTGCAAGGTATTGTGGGTATTCCCCATAGCCTAATTTATATAGCCTCAATAGTTTGAGTTACAAACATTTAAAATCTTAAAGGAATGTTCTGGGTTCAATATAAATTTAGCTCAATCAACCGCGTTTGTGGCATAATGTTGATAAGCACAAAAATGAGCTGCGATTCGTCCCTCCTTTTCTTTAAAAAAGCAAAAATGGAGGTCACAGTGAGGCACTTACAATGGAAGTCAATGGACCCACATTTTGGAGGGTTTAGAAGCTGAATTGGGAATCTTATAATTCTATAAAACACTTTCTTTAATTCTTCTGTTGAAACTCATATATTATTTTATTGTAAAGTTGATTAAATCGTCCTTTTTACAGCCATTTTAGGGTTTGTTGACTACATCGTCATGGCAACGAAGTTGTAAAATTGGCTATAACTTTACACAGAAAAGGTTAGTTAGTTATTTTATCACGCTAAAATCATGTTTACACATATAATGTTTATGTCTTGTGACTATACCTTTGAAACAATGAGTATTTTAACATAAAACAATGGCCACGTTCACTTCAATTGTAAGTGCCTCACTGGAACCCAGATTTTTTACTTTTTAAAAAAAAAAAAAAAATTTTGTGGTAATCCATATTGTGCCACAAATGCTGTCGATTGAGCTTAACTTGAACCTGGAATATTCCTTTAAGTCTATGGATTTGAAAGAAAAATAAGTTCAAGGAACTTACTCAAAACTTGACATTAATACTTAATTAATTTAATTAACATGAGGTTTTTTCCAGTTGGACAACATTAGGGTTTTCTCGTTAAGGCTATGAAATTAGCCTTAACAAGACAAAGTAGTCTGCCATTTTATGTCAAAAACGTTAGAAATGTCATTTCCATTTATTGATTTCTATTAAACACAATACAGATATTGAGATGTGCTGGAGATGACACTGTGACGGGAATCTTCATGACTTTCAGAAAAAATGACATAAATATCCTGTCATGCATGTACAGTACGTACAATGTTGGAAAAGTTTTTATTTTACGAGACTATCCAGTATATTTTTATAAGACTATATATAACAAGACTAGTCCACAGTGCTAAAAGTGCCGGAAGTTGAAGAAACACCCGAATATAGCTTGCAGTTTGCCAAACTTCAGTTTCAAAGTAGCTTCCCCAACACTAGTTGCACTCTGCAGCAAAACTCATCGTCTGACAGGCCCTCATCATTTTGTGATTGACATCCAGTTTGCTGAATATGTGCGTAGCAGTGATACACAGTGCCCAGGGTGTGTGTGTGTGTGTGTGTGTGTATGTTTGTGTATACTAAGTTTGAGATTTCTTTTTACAGTGACATCAGTACATTTAGCTTCAATACATAAGGCTGAATTGAGTCACCTTGAAGAAAATTACCTCCATAAAATGAGTTTGTGATTGGATTCACTCCCATCTCACACACGCGCACACACACACACCTCCTCTTTTAAGTAACAGACATGGAGTTCAAGACCGGTTCTGGTTCTCTCTGTCTCACCCGTGGGTCACATCAGTTCGCAGACTTCATCAGCATGACAGAGCTGTAATTTTAATGAAGCCGCGAGTACAGTCAGTACCGGGGTCACTCGCACACGCTCGGATGATAATCAGACGACGTGTGCGAGTTCATATTTTCACATGTTTGCAGTTAAAGTGTCAATATGTTTGTCGTTGACCCAGCCAGTGGCGGTACAGGCACTTGGGATTTGTGCTGAAAAGGATGCAGGTTTAGACCTCGTCAAACTCTAAAATGGTAATGAAAATGATGGTGCCAGGAAATTCTTGATAAAAAGTATTAAAGCTGAGGTGTGTATCTTCTTCGCCATTAAAAAATGTTCCCCTATTCCAGCTTAAAAGTACATGTTTTGTCAAATTCTGCAAATATCTCCTCACAGTCTGCTAGCTGTCCGTTCTGTGGGTGGGCTGAAAACAAATCTTGTATTCGTACACAGCCCTGGCTCTGTAAATGGGACAAAAACAAAGTGGATCAGACCGATCCACACAAGACTACTCCAGCTAATCAGCAACAGGAAGTGGTTCCCCAGGATGGGGGTTGGGGGCAGAGAGAGAGCGAAATTCATTAGAAGAGCGACGGCAAATCTGGCTGATGCAAACATTCTAAACTCTGAGGAGGACAAATGGATAAGAAACAGACCAAGAGAAAAAGGTCAGACGAGTATAAGTGTGGAGTGGTGGTGGCGTAGTGGGCTAAAGCACAGAACTGGTAAGCAGAAGGTTGCTGGTTCGATCCCCACAGCCACCACTATTGTGTTCTTGAGCAAGGCACTTAACTCCAGGTTGCTCCGGGGGGATTATCCCTGTAATAAATGCACTGTAAGTCGCTTTGGATAAAAGCATCTGCCAAATGCATAAATGTAAATGTAAATATAAACTAAAAACGAATCATTATGAGAAGTCGAGGGCTAGGAGCTGCATCAACATCTGCAAGGTTTTTCAGCAGTTAAGAGACCTCCGAGAGGTAAAAGGAATTAATTTGCTTGAATGAATTTGAGGGGTGGAGCTTCCAAAGGAGCACCGAAGGGAGGAGTGTGTTTGTTTTGGCAGTTGAGATTGAATATCAACAGTGTTTCTCAGGAATCGCTGAGTGCACCTTTAATATGCAGAGACAATTATAAGTAAGCCATTCATTGGTTGTGTTTCTCAAAAACCGTCAACTCTGTTTCTGTGTGGCACTATTAACATTTGTCTGTTTTGAGCAGCCTGTCCAGCTCAACACAACAACATTGACTCAACCAATGGGGTGAGTTGGGGGCGGGACTAAAACTGTTGAAAAGAATGTTAATTTCTGCAATTCCATTATGTCGTTATGAAATTACACACATCATCTTAAATACAAGATTTCCACGTTAACTTCCAATCGAACTCAACAGAAATGGCAATATTTAAAAGTGTTTGCCAAGGGAAGCATCACTATTACTTTTGCTCATACTTTAGGGTTACCAGGACTACCAGGTCTCTACAAGGTCTCATTGAAACCCATTAATATGCATACATTTTAGCTAAATTATTTTTAAAACACTAGGGGCACTACAACAACAATAGCTTTTATTCACTTGTAAGGCAAAAATTTTAACGTTTGCAATGCATAGCCAACTACATCTACATTGCTTGGTAGCTCAACTGATAGAGCGTTGCACTTGTGATTCAAAGAACTGGGTACGAGTCCTGAAGAGCACGTGAGCTCTCACCGTGGCAGGACTCTACTACGGTGCATCCCTCCTCCTTCCCGGGTTTTGGCACCAGTGTAAAGGGGTTAATGGAAAGGAGGAGGCAAGAACCGGCTTGACAATATAAATAATAGTTTAATAATAAACTGAACCAAAAAGACTCACTGTAAATCTCTCTGTCTGTCACACTGCTGTCACCAGTTGGCCCTTATCCCTCTCGGAGGCTTGATTAGCCTGATTACGGGCTATCACGACCCGGCCCTGCCCTCCGCGTTGCCACACTCACATTTGTCTTTTATAACACTATTGGTTAGGTTTAGGCTCAAGGTTTAGGTTCAACGTTTAGGGTAGGGAGGTAGGTTTTGTTGACTGAAAACTCGATTATTAAAGCATTAACCTTTGAAATCTAATCTGTTCTGGAGAAATTTTTATTGTAGAGGGTGCATCCGCATCTGTAACGGTTGTCACCTTGTACTTTTCACTGGCAGATATTTTTCTCAGTGTGCGCTTGTCTTTCAAGAGTTTACCGTAAAATGCCTAGCAGTCCAGTCCAAAATTAAGACGTACGAAAAGCATTGCCTTCATGACTGTTACACTGAGTCAAGATTTATCCGGTGTCCTTGCTGCATTCATTAATGAGAACACACGCTCCACAGATGCAGATGCCCCAGGCAGGCATAAAACAAACTCCACGACCTTGGTTGATGGTCTTGCTCTCCAGCTCACGAAAAACGTCTGTCCATCTCTCGGAGATGGCCGTCTTGTTCATGTTCCACTCAGTGATGCAACGGGTGAAAATCATTTCCATGCAAGCCCACTCATCAATGAGCATGGTTTCGTCAATCAAACTGAGAGCGGGGATTCTGGAGTAGAGGTGTTCGAGGCTACTCTGAATGTATTTCCACTCTGGGATGTCTCTCAGTAGGGCCCACTCAAGTTTATCAGTGCCCTCCAATGAACGGATCCAATTTTGGAGGTAATCCACCAATGCTTGATAAAAGTTTCTCACTGCAAATATGAAATCATTCACTCACATGTCACCAGCTTCAACCAGGTCTTCCAACTGCTTTTTAATGTCAGAGGGTATGAATGAATCCTTTGAATGATTTTTCTCAAAGCTATGGCCATGCACAACAGAATGATGAGCAAAAAGTCCTTCACTTGCGTGCACCGTTTCAGATTGAGAACTTCGCTTCACAAAAAATTAAAGAATAAAAATCGCTGACACTTAAGAGTGGCACACTAACTTATAGCAGCATCCACATGATTTTTTGGATGAACGTGCTAGGCGATGTCGGTGCAGCCTCCATGGGCGATGGAAAATCGAGCTCTACAAATCTCACACCTCACTTTATTAGGCTCGGCCTGTGACTCCTTAATCAATTTAAACTCTTTTTGAAGATCCTCGTTAAATGTACACTTCCATGTACAACAGATTCTTTTTTCTTTTTTTTTATCATATTGTTTATTATATTTTCAGAAGTGTTGGTTGTCCATGTTTTTGAGACGTTACAGACATTACAGCTGATTTTCTATAAAGCTGAATAAACTATTCTTATTCAAACTGCCATTCAATCACTGCCAACCATGTTAAAATAACATTTTGCGTTGTAAAATTCTGAATTTATGTACTGATTATCATTATCCCATGTTTGCCAAACATCATCTGCAGCCTGAAACTGAACTTTTGGTCGGATTTTAGGAGTGAATGCACTTAGCTGCATAGAAAGCTATAGGATGCACCCTTGCTCCCTATTTAGTGAATGACAACCTCCAGTGTGCTGTTTGTCTGCACTGGTCTCAGAACAGTTTGAAATGCCCTTATGTTCATCCTAACGCAATATAAAGCCTTTGAAAGCAACATTTTTCATCTTTTGGATGAATACATGTATTCTCAATGTAAAAATGCACATTAAATATATAGGAATGGATTTACTAATGTTAAAGAATCAAACCGTATTGTATAGTGATAACAAAATAAAATATAACTTTAAAATAATTAAATGGCCCACAAATGTGTTAATGTTGAAAGTTTTTTCAACTTTTCTGGGAATAAGGTCCCATTTTCCACACATGTGAACATCATGTTTGTACGCTGAGACACGAAAAATGAATTAAAGTGGCATATCAAATATTTTAGTGAGGCTTTAGATACTCAAGTTTAATTTCGCCCTAGACTATGTATATTGGGTGATGGGGCGGTTCTTAAAGTAAGTGATATACAAAACACTGGGTCCAGAGTTCCAAGCGAGTGTAATGATTGACAGACAGATAATTCTTAAGAGGATGGAAGACAAAAGGCGCTCCCTCATTTCAATAATGGTTCACCGAATTGGGCAGGGTGACGACATTTGAAAAAAATATCATACAAAGAGCTTGGCAGATTAGAAACAAACAGGAAAAAAATGGGACAAGTACTTGACCTTTCTGGAAGGTTCTCAGTGAGGACCATGTGGAGAGAAACATGACTGTGGTTGAAATTGTCAATTGTATCCTTAGTGGAATTGATCTTTTCTCTTTTTCTCTCTTTATTGTTTGATTTTTATGTTTTTATTTCCTCAATTCTTATTCTTAATTGTGTGTGCGTTTATATCTATGTAAATCAGGCTTGACCACAGGGATTTTTATTGAGGGTTATAGTGGGGTTTGGGATTGGGATAAAAGGGGTTAATTGTTGATTCTATTCATATGTATTGTGGTTTATTTTGTGTTTTGTTGAAGAATCAATAAAAAAATTTTCATCTGAAAAAAAATAAAATAAAAAATTCTTACCAGAGACACTTTAGTTGGGGCTGGCCCATAGAAGTGCTTCACAGAAATCGATATCATGCTGTTGTGTGACTTGATGCAGTGTGCCATAAACGTACCTCTTAAATGACAATGTAGAGTGTTGTGAACAGTATTCAGTCGGTTTAACCTGTACCCTCTTTTTGAGCACAAACCATGAAAATGACATACCTGATCTTAAATGGTTGTATTTACGGGACCCTTTGGAGTATGGACACAGTTGTAGTATCTTTTGGAAGAAGACACTTTGGGCTTTATTTCCCAAGTTTCAGAATTAATATAATGTTGTTATTTCGTAAAGTTAGAGAAGCTGAAGTTTATAGTAATGGAAATATTTTGTGCTGAACATGTTTTTAATAATCTAAAAAAACAATAATAAAAGTGCCAAAACAACCCAGAAATACAATATTCTCAAAGCCACGAGTCTAAAGAAGTTACGTTTCAAATTTGAAGATGATCTGACAAAAAATGAGGTTCCTGCAGCTTTTATCTCTGTAAAATCGCTGGAAGTGTACAGAGTAAAATTAAGGCTCCGCCTCTCAAGACAACACTAAATCTGACTGCACTGCTCGACTATTATGAATGAAACTACGCCGCATTTTTAAAAATAGACTTTGGAGACGGCTGGTTTTGTTTATGAGACTGTAATATATAAGATCATATACAGATTTACAACATGAATGCTGCTCAGATTGCAGTTTGTTGAAGAACGATGATGAAGGGTAATTCTTCCAGACGAGATCTCATGTAAACAATGGAGAATATGTCAATATTTCTCAGATTTATCACTTTTATGAACAAAAAGTGCTTTTGGATGATTTTTATTGAACGCTTGTCATGGACGATTGACCCAAGTGTGTTGAACTGGATTCATCTGGCGATCGTGATTTCATAATAAAGGTATGAAGTCCCGTTTTGATATTGCATGTTTTCATTTGTACTTCTGGCACAAATAACTAAATCACTGTTTCTGGAGCATTGCTATCGTGAAACAGAGATCAGATATCAATGTTGAACCCTTAGACCTTTGAAAAGATGTAGAATTTGTTAACATTAATTACATTTATAGACTGTAAATTATATATTAAATGTAAGAAGAGTGACGTCACTACCACGTGCGGACGATTGCGTATCAACAGGTTAAATTAATTTAAATTATGAATTGCGCTATGTATAGCGAAACTAAAATACAACATCCACATATGAGGTTAAATGTGACAGATGATGCAAAACAGGATTTTAAAAACTAAGCAGCAAAAATTGCTTTTTCATTAACATATGACCACCCGCATTTCAACACCTATTCAGTATTCAGCAACTTGACCCATCCTGATGAACTTCAGTGTGAATTACGCCAGTACGCCCAGGTTAGCCAGCAATAACAGGTCTTCCAATGAAAATCATGTCACCACACATACGGTTTACGTCTTGTGGTTATACTTTTGAAACAGTGAGTTTTTTAACGTTTACAGATTGACCCAATTCACTTCCATTGTAAGTGCCTCACTGGAACCCAGATTTTTGCTTTTATTTTAAGAAAAGTAAGGGCAAGTTGAAATTGACTTTTCCAAAAATGCTGTCGATTGAGCTTAACATGTAATGAACCCGGAATATTCCTTTAAAAATACCGTGTTAATAGGCGGTCATGAACTAAATGATAAAATTATGAACTAAATGAAGGTTTTGGTGCAAGAAGCCTTGGCTAACATCATAAGTGGACTCCTGAAAAACACAATGCTACAAAGATGTAAAATACATCCCTTTAAAGCCGAAACAAATATATTGCGAGTATAGCTGCAGTAACTGTGACACCAATAACATGCTCAGGAATCTGTAGTCTGTGTCAGAGTTACTGGATTTAATGAGACGTCTCAGAGAAAACTGCACAAACACGCCAACGCACACACACATTCGCCTGAAACATCAGTGGGTGATCAAAAGAAAACCTTTTTCCTTATCCTCATTTCATTTCTCATTTGCGTTTATCTCTCTCTCTCTCTTTCTTTCCATGTGCTTCAGTTAGTATTTATTTGTGCGCTTGCTCTACACGTTGTCCTGTCAATAATGAGCTGGTTTTTATATCAACAGTAACCAAGCCTTTAAATGTCAAAATGGCTGTTACATTGCAGTTTAATGCTTTGGCAATATTGTGAACACAGACAGTTAGGCCGGTCAATCACAGATTGATTGAAAACTAAATTGAGATTTGGAGAGAAGTGAAGCAAAGACAGACAGAGAGAGTGAAATGCTTTGAAATTTGAACAATTTCTGAAATGAGTTGTGACTCACTAGGCACCTGGAGTTCAGAATACACAATTCCACCATGTTTTTCTCTCTAAAGGTACTCAGGTTTGACCCCTGTGCTGAATCTGAACAAGGAAGCTCTGAATGGTAGTCACTGGAAATCAAGGGCATTTCCTCGATGTGTTAAAGTAATAGGTCACTTGAAAATGAAAATTCAGTCAATTTACTCACCCTCGTGTTGTTTCAAATCTAGATGACTTTCTGTCCTCCGTGGAACACAAACAGAGATATATTTTAGAATGTTCAAGCTTCGCTTTTCCATACAGTTAAAACATGCATTGACCAGATCTGTCAAAATACAATTTTGCAATAAATGCAATAAATAAAAAGAAAAGAAATAAACATGGAAAAACTACCAAACAAACATCTTAAAAGTAGTCAATATGCTTTGTGTGTTACATTTCAGACTGATCATACATTGAGAATTCGACAACGGAAGGTTGAAAGTTCAACTAAAATTGCTTCGTGCTTAGCAAAATTCGAATCAATGGATGTGTTGTTGAAACGTCCACAGAGTGGTGCCAATAGCGAGTTGTATTTTAATTTGTAAATGACGTAATATAGTTATTAGGAATGTATATTTTATTAACCATACACCCTAACCCAAACCTCATATTGCAAGCCCTTTTCACATTAAATGATATGCAGGATTTGAATTATAGATATCAAAAATGTTGTTTTCACTAGTTAAAATGTTCATTCTTGAGATTAGCAATGGATTTATTACTAGTAAACATGCAAAATTTTGAAATAAGTCATTACATTTGCACTAGGAAAAAAACGTTAATTCTTTATATAAAATTACATTATTTATCTGTACTTGCAGAAATACCCATTCTTGATATCAAAAAATGCAATTTCAACTAGTAAAATATTTAATTATTGATATCTGTATGCACAGTTTTCAATAGTAGAATGCCACCATGATCTGTCATTAACTACTTTTCAAAAGTAGTTATTATTTTATAACTATTCAAAAATTCCTAAACAATACATATCATCTTCAGTATGTGCTTATTACTGGTAAAACGTTTTTGTATCAATAATTACATCATTACTAAATGTCCATTCATGATATCAACAATGGATTTACAACTAGTAAAAATGCACCTTTTTGATATCTGTAATTTGGTTTTAACTAGCATGGCAATGTTATTTTCATAAACAGTATCTGTCATGTTATTGTAACTACTAAGAAAGGCTTTTCAGATGTTTTAAATTACTCTTCAGTTTATTGTTGTCGGAAAGCCATTTCCATATATCTGAATTCCAAATTTTGAAATATTGTTTACTACCATATTATTGATCATAATCCAATCATTGGCATACAGTTCACAGCAATCCATTTCACAAGTGAATCTGTCAATCAGTTGGAGATTTATTATGAGAGCTTGTTTAAGGACCCGTCAATATACACCTGCGTCAGACATGCTTGTGTAGCGTCTTGGGTGCATTGCATCATAAACATAAAATGTTTAGGTCACTGTGTCAAGTTAAATATAGTTTAATACTCAATCTTTAAAAACATCTGGAGATCCTTTAGTTCGCATTTGGGATCCTTCAAGTGTTTTGAACGCAAGAACGTAACGCATGTTTGTGTTGTTCTGCTACTGATGTGTTTTCTTCACTGTATAAACTGTGTGTTGCTCATACAGCTGAAATTTCACTTACTGCACTCTGGAGTAAACAGGTGATACTACAAGCTTGCATTTCTCAGGACTCTTTCTTATTATGGTCCGGGGGAAGTACGATTAATTGCGTTAATTTTTTTAGCGCATTATTTTTTTGTAAAATGAATCGCACTCAATTAACGCGTTAAATCGACAGCCCTAATTAAGAGATACAAATACAGATAAAGGTAATGGTTTCGCACACCCCTAATTGCCAGTTGAAATTCCATTTATTTCCAAAAGTAATGATGTCATTAGTAACAAAGAAATAATTTATTTACTATAGTGCAAACCAAATTACTAATAAAAAATAAATACATTTACGTTGCCATCACGCTGATCTTCCTCCACATGTTCAGCCCTTGGACAGACCTTGCATTTCTGTGGGCAGAGGTCTACTTAGAGCAAGTGTCCAGGTGTGTCGTTGTTACAACAGATGCTTCCAAGTTAGGCTGGGGCACCGTGTGCAACAGGCATGCAGCCGAATGCTCCTGAACAGTGCCGTGACTGCATTGGCATATCAACTGCCTCGAGTTGCTGGCAATATTGCTGGCCCTGCGGAGACTTCAGCCATTGATCTAGGGCAAACATCTGTTGGTCCGGATGGACAACATAGCGACGGTAGTGTATATAAACCACCAAGGTAGTTTACGCTCGCATCACATGTCACAACTAGCCCGCCGTCTCCTCCTCTGGAGTCAGCAGTGACTGAAGTCGTTGCAGGCCACTCACATCCTGGGCAACCTCAACCACACAGCGGATGCACTGTCATAGCAGGTGAAGCTCAGGGAAGAGTGGAGACTCCACCCCCAAGTAGTCCAGCTGATCTGGAGTTGATTTGGCGAAGCACAGGTAGACCTTATTTCTTCCTGGGAATCCTCCCACTGCCCACTCTGGTACTCCCTGGCCGAGGCTCCCCTTTGCACAGACACGCTGGCACACGGCTGGTCCCAGGGGCTGCTCAAGTAAGCATTCCCCCCAATGAGCCTGCTTGCACAGACCTTGTGCAAGGTCAGGGAGGATGAGGAACAGGCCATCCTGGTGGCGCCGTACTGGTCCACCTAGACTTGGTTCTCGGAACTCACGCTCCTCGCGACAGCCCTCCCTGGCGAGTTCCCCTGAGGGAGGACCTTCTCTCTCAGGGATGGGGCACCATCTGGCACCTGTGCCCAGACTGCTGGAATCTTCACATCTAGCCCCTGGACAGGATGCAGAATATCTAAGTGGCCTACCTCCGGCGGTGTAGACACGATCACTCAGGCCAGAGTGTCCTTTACAAGGCAGCTGTATGCCATGAAGTGAGCGACACCTGCCTGGAGTTCCGTCCAGAGTAATCTCACGTGGTCTTGAGACCCAGAACAGGCTACTGTATGTGACCAAGGTTCCCAAGACCCCTTTTATGGATCATGTGGTGAGCGAGCGCTGCCCAGGGAGGAAGCAGACCCAGCCTTGTCGTTGCTGTGTCCGGTATGTGCTTTGCACATCTACTTGGACTGCACGTAGAGCTTTAGATTCTCTAAGCAACTCTTTGTCTGCTTTGGGGGACAGCGGAAAGGGAATGCTGTCTCCAAACAGAGGCTTGTCCACTGGATCGTGGATGCCTTCACTTTGGCATACCAGGCCCAGGGCATGCCCTCCCCTTTGGGATTACTAGGACAATCCACGTGGAGTGTGGCATCCTTCTGGGCACTAGCCAGTGGTGACTCACTATCAGACATCTGTAGAGCATCGGGCTGGGCAACACCAAATACCTTTGCAAGATTTTATAATCTCCAGATTGAGCCGGTTTCATCCTGTGTGTTGACGGGTACAAGCAGGTAAGGGAAACTGGCTGGGTGTACCGCTTGCGCAGGATGTGGCCTCTGCGGTATCTTTTCCTCTTGGGAAAGAACACCTTCCCTGACATGAATACATATGACCCAAATAATTTTTTTTCCACTTTGAGGGTAGAGAAAAAAAGAGAGAAAAGGTTGAGGCTGGTGAGGACTGTTCCCATTGTAGATACTTCCTGTCCCCAGGATGTGAGGGACTGTGCAACGGTCTTGGGGGAGGCTACGTGCAGACTGTATGCACCTGCTATTAGGCATGCAGCGGCTTGCCTGCACCATCAGTCCATGTAACGCAGTTCAGATGGTTGTGGCATTTTGTATATGGACCCCTAGTGTCACTACAACAACAGAACGTTGAGTGAGTGACAGATAGGGAACGCCTTGGTTACTGTTGTGCTGAAACAAATGCTGAAATGGCCAGGACTCTGTCTCAGCTCCTCAGCAAAAAAGCTAAATGAGTGGTTGCCAGCCAGCTCCTTTTATACCCGTATGTCCAGGGGAGTGGCATGCAAATTCCACTCTCAATTTCCTATTGGCCTTTTCTCAAAGATCAGAGGTGTTTGGGGCTCCCAAGAGTGACCCCTAGTGTCACTACATCGACACATTGTCTCGTTCCCTCCATCAGGGAAAGGAGGTTACAACAGTAACCAAGATGTTTTCAGTATTGCTTCGTTCAATTGTCAACATTTGAGATGTTACTGCTAAAATTCCTTTGAAAATAGAAACAAATGACATTGCTAACATACAGTATTAGTATAGAGCTAAAATGCAAACAGCTCTGATAATTTGGTCTTGGCAGAATTTGATGAGAAATATTTTATTTCATAGTAGCATTTGTGACTTTGGATTGCTGACTTTGGAATCTTGCCAAATCTAAACTCGGTTTGAGACATTCAGATCTTCTGAAACACTAGAGATTACTGAGATCTATTTCTCATGTGTAAAAGAAGACTTTAGCAAAAGTAATTTTCTCCTTTTAATTGTATTGCTATCTAGGTAAAATGACTGTGATATTAAAGAGATATCATTAGTTATTTTTCTTTCCTGTGTAAGTGCTGTGTGTGTGTGTATCTGTGAAGTGACTCAGTGTGACATATAGATGCTGTTCTCTCTCTCTAGATGTAAGGTAAGTCAGAAAGGTCAAAATCAGATGTGCCTCCAATCAACAACATGTGTCAAGTGTGTGTGTGGTCCCTGAGGCTGACATGTTCCAGGAACTTGTTCAATGTAATGTAAGCAATTCTCTTGCATACCAGTTATCTCTTGATAATTGTATATGTATGTGTGTCTGCTTGTTTATGTTTGAATGTAAAGACAAGACAATTTCTAAGCCCATAATGTGTGTGAAGATCTGTTCTGATCAAAAGAAGATTATTATTATAAAAAATTTTTATAGCTGGTTTATGTTGTTGTTATATCCTTATAATGACCCAAACCTCAATCACAGCGTATGGAAAGTAATTTAATAACCTGTTTTGTGAATTAAGTGGAAAAAAGTTTTCCAATAACTTTCGTTTACATGTTAACCTCTGATGCAAAAAGTGGAAGTTAAAATGTAACCTTTGACTGCTTTTGATGTAAATATAAATGACCTCAAAACAGTAAAAAAGGAACATTTAGAAAGCATACTTCTGTTCTGAAGTGAATGCAAGGTTACAGAGACTTGTTTCCATGGTAATCATTGTTTAATATTCTGTCAGTGACCTGTGACCCTGAGTGTGACCCCTGGGGCGAATTTATTTATAATTCAGAACAAAACAGACATACTAATACCGTTCCATTTACCTTTTTTCTTTCGAGAGATATTTGGAATATGGAGGAATGTTTTAAAATGTACATTGGAAAATCACATTTGATATCTTTTTAAAATCATCAATGATTTCTCCAGGAATGTAATATTAAATGGAGTGTAAGTAATGACTTACTCAAAAACCTCTTGCTTCATTATAATAATAATAATATTAATAATAATTTAACCTATTTTAAAGATATATGCATTTTATTTCATATCACAATTCCATCAAATGAAATTTTTAACAAAATCAAATAAATAACTTTTATATATTTAAAATATATTTAGTATTTTTTAATTATTATTTTGTTAAAGATTTCTCTGTTGATTAATTTGTTTTATGAAGTAATAATGCTAAATCTTAAGATTATTATTATCAATATTATTTTTATGTTCTCAGCTTCTTCTCTTGAAAAAAGACGCTGGTAGACACATCAGTTTTAGGGAATCTGCTTTAAATCTGTAGTAAGCAACTCGTAACTTAAACAAGTTAAACTACAGTCAAGCTACTCTTTAAAAAAGTAGTTAACTACACTGAAAGTTAATAACAAAAAAGTATATTGAAAGCAACATTAAATCTATTTAGACTCGTTCAACCTCATGTCCTAATGCGTGGACTGTGACGTTTTATCTTCTCAATGCTATGTATAATTTAATTTAATTTAAACTGACTGATCTCAGTTCAGGACACTCTGGACTGTCAGTAAAGGCTTCTCTGTGTCATGTGATAAAACAACATTGCGCCTAATACAGCGGAGTTTGTCTTTGGGAGAAGCACCAAGAAAACTACATCTGGTAAGAAACCTCATTAAGTTTTTACATTGAAACCTTTTTGAGTCAAAAGATTAGAGTCGTCTCTGTTACTGTCGTAACTTCCATTCCCTGATGGAGGGAAGACGTGTCGATGAAGTGACACTAGGAGTCAATCTTGGGTGCCCGATTCACCTTTAGATCTTTGAGAAAAGACCGATGAGAACTGGCGAGTTGAATTTGCATGCCACTGCCCCCGATATACTGGTATAAAGGGAGGCCAGCAGGCAAGTTCATTCAGGTTTTGCACTGAGGAGCCGAGACAAGGTCCCAGCCGTTACAGCAGTATAGCTCTGTCTGTGGCAAGAGGGACACAAAAACTTGTTCCCTCCATCAGGGAACGGAGGTTATGACAGTAACCGAGACATTACCCTTCTGTCACTCACGATGCAAATTGAATCGCATAGCATGACGTGTTGGGACGTGATAACCACTCGCTCAAGCTCCGGGAGAGGGGCACTAAGGGAAGGTTCACATCCGACGTTCCTGGGGTTGGGGCGGGAGTGCTGAGGGGACCCTCCAAGCACTTACCTTGCTTCGTGCATCCGGCACAAGGCAGGCCGTCAACTGAGGATTAAGGCGGGGGTCTGCGTTCGTGACCGCGAATGCCGGCGATCTAACCTGTGGAGAGAGGAGACTGCTCTTTTCTTGACAATGTGGGTACCGCAACCCATGCGTGGTGCGGCGAACAGAAAAGGGAACAAAAGATTGCCGAAGAGGACAGCCTGAGGGATCTGGGCATTGAGGAACTGTGCCTCGTCTGCCTCCGTCATCTCGACCAAGTTCAGCCATATGTAGCACTCCTGGACCACGAGTGTGGACATCGTCTGCCCGATGGCTCACGGTGTGACCTTCGTCGCTCAGAGGGCGAGATTGGTTATTGAGCACAGTTCGTGTAACACACCGTTGTCAGTACTACCCTCGTGTAACTCTTTCATAGCTTCGGCCTGATGGACCTGTGAGAGGGCCATGGTATGAAGGGTGGAAGCGGCCAGCCCAACAGCGCTGTTTTTGTTGTCAGGGACGACGTCGCCCTACACGCCTGGAAAGGGAGTGCCAGGCAAGTCCGCCAGGTGGTAGCGCTCAGTGGGCACAGGTGTGCCGCGATCAATTTGTCCACTTGGGGCATCACGACATAACCCTCGGCTGTCCCCCCGTCGAGAGTAGTGAGAGTGGATGAGCCAAAGGACCGGGTTCAGGCAATATAAAGGTGCCCTCCATGATCGCGTCAGCTCGTCATGCACTTCCGAGAAGAACGAGACTGGAGGGGGGCGTGGTCGCGAGTGACGTGCCTAACCCAACCCAGTCGTCAAGCCGCGAGTGCTCGGGGCCATGGGAAATGTTCCACTCAAGCCCAAGCAGAGTCCTCGACATCTGACATCACCAAGACGCTCTCCAATGCAGTGATCAACATCTTATCCAGCTCATGATCTCCGGAAGAGACATAAGGCTGGCACTGAGGCATCCCAGTGCTGGACGGAAGCAAACGAGCATACCAGGGAGTGGGCAGTCCGTGCGGAAATTCACCCTGTGGAACCATACACACTGAAGCCCCCGAATCACCTACAGTATCAACCAAAGCAGTCTCATATCCATAGGTAAGAGGAGACGCAAGGGGGACAGCCGAAGTTGTTTTCCCTCGAAAGAAGGAATGCCGCGACCGCAACGTTGCCATGGTTACCCTCTTGCAGTGAGAACAAACCATCCACGATCACTTCCTCAACGCACTTATAGCCCAGGCAGGTGAGAGAGTGATCGTGACCGTCAGAGGCTGAGAGGTAACGACCTCATCCAGGAATGGCACAGAGATGGAAAGGCATCTTTAAAAAGTTGCTGTTAATACAACCGCTCGGCTCCGAAGAAAAAGTCTGAATGAACTTGCCTGCTGGCCTCCGTTAATACCCGTATGTTGGGGGGAGTGGCATGCAAATTCAACTCGGCAATTCTCATTGGCCTTTTCTCAAAGACCTGAAGGTGAATCAGGCTCCTGAGAGTGACCCCTAGTGTCAATTCATTGACACAATGTCGAGTGAGTGACAGAAGGGGAACCCTAGTTTAATCTGATATGCCATTTAAAAAATTCTAGCGGTTTATCGTGAAGCAGCACACTGTTAAACACAATGACCTGAATTTGAATTTCCTTAGAAATCCTATATTCACTTTGCATATCACATTGAAAACCAATGGGTTCCTCCAAAAGCTGGAACATTTTGCTTTCAGAGGCTTTATATGGAGTTGGGATGAAAATACTAGTGCAGTCAGACAGCTCACTGGAGATTGAGTCATCAACTAATTAGGGAGAAAGGGAGTATCCTATAGCTTTCCTACACTGTCAAGTGCTTTTACTCCAAACTACCAGTCAAAAGTTCAAATTCAGGCTGCAGATGATGATTGGACCCCTCAACATGTTAGCTAAAGTCATGTATATAGATGAATGTATAATTTTATTTTATCATGGTTGGCAGTGATTGAATAATGCTGGCCATTACTTTAATCATAATTAATTATGCTAATTTCTGATTGGTACATGCTTCAGCACTGGCTATCACTTGTTTGACTGTGCAAAGAGAGAACATTGAGATTTTGTTGTCAAAGTAGAAAAAACATTGTAACATAAAAGTAAAATCAAATTATTTTTATTTGTATAGTTTTTTTATATGTGCTATTATTTGTGCTAAATCTCAAAAACATGAATAACCAACACTCCTGGAAACTTCATTAACAATTTGATAAAAAAAAAAAAAAAATATATATATATATATATATAAAAAGCTTTTGTAATACATGTCACAAGCGAATAAATAATTACATCATTTTAGTGCAAACTATTATTTTAGGTGAAACAGATTTGAATCAACTGTTCTTTAGTTTTGCCACTTTTTTCTATTTCTGCATTTCAGGGTTGAAGATTCAGAAGAGCCAAATTTTTGATATACACCAGTTGCCCTGTTAACAGCGGTCAGAGAACTCACAGATGCATCAAACACCTGCCCAGGCTTTTCAGATTTCTTTTTACATTTGGACTGATTTATGCATCGTATCCGAATTACCCCAAAGAGTTTTAAAGATTAGATTTATAAGGTTTTAACGTTAAAGGATGTGCAACACTATTACAGCTGTAGACAATTCATCCTGTCGCTGTCAAATGAAGAAAAAAAAACACTTTTGTTCTTCAGTGTTGTGCCTCATGTTTTGTCAATAATTGTACCTTGTCTTTTTATATGAAATATGTGTGTTACATGCAGTTTGCTTATTTTTTTCCATTTCATTTTTTATGCTTAAGTTGCAAAATTTTTACATTTCAGTTAAGGAAACTTAAAAAAAAAATATTAAACAAAAAAAGGCAGTTAAAAATATAGTAATACTACTAGCACATATCAAGTCACCTAAAATTATATAGTTTAATTATTAAGTTAACATAACACAAAATTAACTCAAAATAAATAATACAAAGCATATTCATGGTTTCAAAAACAAATATATATATATATATATATATATATATATATATATACACACACAGGTGCTGGTCATATAATTAGAATATCATCAAAAAGTTGATTTATTTCAGTAATTCCATTCAAAAAGTGAAACTTGTATAATGTATACATTCATTACACACAGACTGATATATTTCAAGTGTTCATTCCTTTTAATTTTGATGATTATAACTGACAACTAATGAAAACCCCAAAATCAGTATCTCAGAAAATTTGAATATTGTGAAAAGGTTCAATATTGAATACACCTGGTGCAACACTCTAATCAGCTAATTAACTCAAAACACCTGCAAAGGCCTTTAAATGGTCTCTCAGTCTAGTTCTGTAGGCTACACAATCATGGGGAAGACTGCTGACTTGACAGCTGTCCAAAAGACGACCATTGACATCTTGCACAAGGAGGGCAAGACACAAAAGGTCATTGCTAAAGAGGCTGGCTGTTCACAGAGCTCTGTGTCCAAGCACATTAATAGAGAGGCGAAGGGAAGAAAAAGATGTGGTAGAAAAAAGTGTACAAGCAATAGGGATAACCGCACCCTGGAGAGGATTGTGAAACAAAACCCATTCAAAAATGTGGGGGAGATTCACAAAGAGTGGACTGCAGCTGGAGTCAGTGCTTCAAGAACCACCACGCACAGACGTATGCAAGACATGGGTTTCAGCTGTCGCATTCCTTGTGTCAAGACACTCTTGAACAAGACACAGCGTCAGAAGCGTCTCGCCTGGGCTAAAGACAAAAAGGACTGGACTGCTGCTGAGTGGTCCAAAGTTATGTTCTCTGATGAAAGTAAATTTTGCATTTCCTTTGGAAATCAAGGTCCCAGAGTCTGGAGGAAGAGAGGAGAGGCACAGAATCCACGTTGCTTGAAGTCCAGTGTAAAGTTTCCACAGTCAGTGATGGTTTGGGGTGCCATGTCATCTGCTGGTGTTGGTCCACTGTGTTTTCTGAGGTCCAAGGTCAACGCAGCCGTCTACCAGGAAGTTTTAGAGCACTTCATGCTTCCTGCTGCTGACCAATTTTATGGAGATGCAGATTTCATTTTCCAACAGGACTTGGCACCTGCACACAGTGCCAAAGCTACCAGTACCTGGTTTAAGGACCGTGGTATCCCTGTTCTTAATTGGCCAGCAAACTCGCCTGACCTTAACCCTATAGAAAATCTATGGGGTATTGTGAAGAGGAATATGTGATACGCCAGGCCCAACAATGCAGAAGAGCTGAAGGTCGCTATCAGAGCAACCTGGGCTCTCATAACACCTGAGTGCCACAGACTGATCGACTCCATGCCACGCCGCATTGCTGCAGTAATTCAGGCAAAAGGAGCCCCAGCTAAGTATTGAGTGCAGTACATGCTCATACTTTTCATGTTCATACTTTTCAGTAGGCCAACATTTCTAAAAATCCTTTTTTTGTATTGGTCTTAAGTAATATTCAAATTTTCGGAGATACTGAATTTGGGATTTTCATTAGTTGTCAGTTTTAATCATCACAATTAAATGAAATAAACATTTGAAATATATCAGTCTGTGTGTAATGAATGAATATAATATCCAAGTTTCACTTTTTGAATGGAATTACTGAAATAAATCCACTTTTTGATGATATTCTAATTATATGACCAGCACTTGTGTGTGTGTGTGTGTATATATATATATATATATATATATATATATATATATATATATTTATTATTATTTTTTTATTTTATTTTTTTTTACTAAATATATTAATTATGTTTTCAGAATTAAAATTTTGATTTGTGGTTAATTAAAATAAACATTAGTAGTTGCATATTTTGATTGGACCAAATCATTTATTATAATTTATAGTTTCTGACAAAACCAGTTATGCATACTTGAGACTTCATAAAGGGGTCAGTTGCCTCAAATTATTTAAGTTAGTAGGACTTATATGGGTTTACAGTGTTTTAAAACCCTCCAAAAATTGGCCCCAAGTGCCTCACTTAAAGAAAATGGTCAAAATAATTTTGTGGTAAACACTGACACGAATCATTTTGATTGAGTTTAGCTTGTACTGAACCTGTATTCCCTTAAGCTTTGAATGTTGTCAGAAATGTTTTTCCAATAAATGGATTAGTTTCATACCATGTGCTGCCTCTATAGTCTCGTTTGAGAGTCACTGAAAAATTAGAAAAAGGAATTGACATTTATAACCGGTATTACACCTAGTTTTTATTAACCTGCCCTAATCAACTTCATCTAACGTGATATAAACATGTAGGATAAACAAGACAAGAAGGCTTAAATGTAGGAGAACATTACTGATTTAAGTTGTATTTAAGTTATTTTTGATTCCGTTTTAATATGAGAACTTGTTTCAGGTGGCCTGGGTAGCTCAATGGTAAAGATTCTGGCTAGTTTGCTAGTTCGCTAGTTCGAATCCCAGGGTGTGCTGAGTGAATCCAGCTAGGTCTCCTAAGCATCCTAATTGGTCCCGGTTGCTAGGGAGGCTAGAGTCACATGGGGTAACCTCCTCGTGGTCACTATAATGTGGTTGGTTCTCGGTGGGGCACATGGTGAGTTGAGCATGGATGGCGTGAAGCCTCCACACATGCCTCCGTGGCAACATGCTCAACAAGCCCCGTGATAAGATGCGCGGATTGACGGTCTCAGACGCAGAGCAAACTGAGATTCGTCCTCCGCCACCTGGATTGAGGTGAATCACTATGCCACCATGAGGAAAAAGGATCATTGGGAATTAGGCATTCCAAATTGGTGGAATAAAGAAAAGGGGAACAAAGGTCCATGATTTAATCATGTTCAGCAAAAGTGCATTTTTTTTTTTGTGTATCCGCAAATGAGGATACACATTTTTATTTATTTTTTTTAAAGGAAAACTATTTGCTCTTCTATTTATTCTTGATTTATTTTATTTTTTTACGTGTTTATTAGGTGCTACTGGTGACAAATCAAAATGGGAAATGAAAAATACACACAGCTCGGGTCACGCTGGGGTCTCAGGAGGTTAAAAAAGAAATATATATATATATATATATATATATATAAATCACATAATATCATTTACATAACCTGATCAGCTATATATTTAACTCCGGTGACCTACCTTGTGAAAATCAACCATAGTTTCATGACATTGATCAAAAAGTAACCATGGTTACATCAAGCATTGTTAACACAATACTACTATAGTAAGACCATAGCTGATTTCCCTAAGGGTTAAACAAATAGAGTGACACATTTCAAATGAACATTCTGTATATTTTTATTTAATATACACTAATAAACCTGCGATGGACTGGCGACCTGTCCAGGGTGTACCCCGCCTTTCGCCCAATGTTAGCTGGGATAGGCTCCAGCCCCCCCTGCGACCCTGTACACAGGATAAGCGGTTGACGATGAATGGATGGATGGATACACTAATAAACTAGTAAAAACTCTATTTGATAGAACTGAAATGAAATATGGTGACAAACAGCAGCAATTAACTTTAGATTTTGCTTCAAAAATGAAGGCAAATCCCCTTTAAACCTGCGCAGGGCTCAAGTGAATCGTTAAATCATTTATGTGAATTAGAAGTTCATTTACGTGAACTTTCTGAAAGAACTGATTCATCTAAATTATTTGGATTTCCCAGCAGAACATATGAGAGAGAGATTAAAATTTAAGCGTGTTTGATTACTCCCTCGACATCAATACAGCGTCCGCAACACAATGAGACAAACCCAGCGTTTTGTACAGCGCTAATGCAGCTCGTTACTGCTCGACGCATCACTAAAATAATCTAAGAGAGCAGCTTAACTCATTTTAGTAACTACTCACTAACATTTGTCTCATATGCATCTCCTGAATCTCAGAAAAGGCCTCGACAGTTTCTCAAACTGTACTCAAGATTAGCCAAAATACCAAATGCAGCGATCAAAAGTTGCGAGATTTCAATATGAATGCAAATATTTCTCATCTAATCCTTCCAAGAACAAATGATCCGAGCTGAGCTTTCCACATTCACTTAAACTCTCTGGATATCTCATTTGTGTCTGTTTTTATTAAACAAACACATTTTAGAAGACTAAGTTCATACTTAAATGAAATTTTGAACAAACTTCTATTTTTTTTTAAGCATTAATGAATTTAAGTGTCATTATAGGAGAATTGTGAGAGGTGCAGTATTCAGTGTCCTGAAATATCATTATGCATTATTTTTAGTTTCATCATGTTTCCAAGTTGAATAGTTTCTATGTCTGGTCTCCATGGTGATGGAATATTAAAAGTGTTCTTTTGTCAGAAATTCAAAGTGAAAGTTTGAACTTTCCCTTTCAGGCTTTATTTAGATGCAGACAACGAGTAAACGAAACGCACAGACCAAACGTCACAACAAACATGATATTAGATTATTGTAAACAACGCTTCTCTTTCCTTGACATGAATATAAACAGCAAAACGCCAAAAAAGGCTTTCAAATTTCTGCTTTACAGGCGGAAAGAGCTTTCAAAGCAAACACACACACACACACAGTCAGCAGAGATGCACTCGTGGTAATAATTCAAAGTGGTGGCCAAATTGGATTACAGCATCTCACATCTTTGCTGTCTACTAATCTGTCTGTTGTGAAAGGTAAATAGAGACGTACTTATGTAAATATATAAATAAATGCATGAATACATTAATCTTGTTGTAGGTTTGACTTTGCAGAGTTTGAGCTAACATCATCCGACTGTTCCAGATGAGATTGTTTACAAATCGAATCACTTTAATCAAACAGAATATGTGTACAAAAACACAAGCACTTAAATGTGGAATTTATCAAACGCTTCCCAATGAAACTGCAACCTGGTCTCAAAGAATCACGCACCTACATTTTAATACAATTATATTTACGTGGCTCGTTGTAGATGTTACGGCAGTTTCCTGGTGAAATGAACACTAGAGGCGCTACAACAACAATGACTTGTGCGCGCTTTCACACAAATCACAAGCAGATTATCAGTTCATAAACACTTACTTTTTGTCCTGTTCCTCCCACAATGCTACCTTATGACATTTAAACACTTTTACTACAGTGATTCATATTAATGTTTGCATTATATATTCAACTACATATGCTTGTTGATTTTATGTAATGAACCTCGTAATATCCTTTAACAAAAATGTCGCCACAACTGCTAATAAACAACGAAAAGAAGTCAAGAACAATGTTTTGTTGGTGCCTGGGTATCTCAGCGAGTATTGACGCTGACTTCCACCCCTGGAGTTGCGAGTTCGATTCCAGGGTGTGTTGAGTGACTCCAAGTCTCCTAAGCAACCAAATTGGCCCGGTTGCTAAGCAGGGTAGAGTCACATGGGGTAACCTCCTCGTGGTCGTGATTGGTGGTTCTCGCTCTCAATGGGGCGTATGGTCATTTGTGCTCGGGTCGCTGAGAGTAGCATGAGCCTCCACATGCTGTGAGTCTCCGCGGTGTCATGCACAACGAGTCACGTGATAAGATGCGCCGATTGATGGTCTCCGAAGCGGAGGCGACTGAGACTTGTCCTCCGCCACCCAGATTGAGGTGAGTAACCGCGCCTCCACAAGGACCTACTAAATAGTGGGAACTGGGCATTCCAAATTGGGCATTCAAAAATATATATTTTTAAATGATGATGTTTTGTGCAAAGATGTCTTCGCTCATGGCATGCCTATTATTTTTAAAATAGCATATGAAACGGTACACAATCTGCACTACACTTAAGATGTACACTTAAGAGGTCACAGGACCTCACTATGTTACATGTTTAATTCTGTAAGTAGAAATGCAAAAAGTTATTTTATATTTTTAAAACAATTTTGTGTCAAAATAATGCAACTATTGGTAGTTCAATTAAATAATAAGGGAGGAATGAGATGTTAAAACTGACGCTCCTTTTAGGTCCGATCTGTCGTCTCACTGGAAATAGAATTTGCTGAAAATTTCTGTGCTTACCGTAAATTTTACCTCCTGCCACCCCACATCCACATGTGGGAATGTTGTATTTTGGCTTCGCATAATATAAATGAATTAAAACCTATTGAAAACTGTTCACAAGAATCTAGATGGTCATTTAAGTGTGATTTCCGTGAAGCACAACTACGTGCGCAGCACCAACAAAAGTGCCTCTTGTAAGAAACCTCTTTAAGTTTTTGGATTGAACCCTCTTTGTTTGTAAAGACTAGCGTCTCTAGTTTCATTTCATATGCCGCTTTAAAAAATACATTCATTTTTCGTACATCAGCGTGCTGATTAACATGATGTCCACATATGTGGATATTGGGACCATTTTCCCTCAGGAGTTGAAAAAATATGGTAGTTCCCCGTCTGTCGCTCACTTCGACGTCGTGTCGAAGAAGCGACACTAGGGGTCTCTCTTGAGCGCCGAAAGATACCTCTGATCTATGAAAAAAGGCCAATGAGAGTTGGCGAACAGTATTTGCATACTCCGCCTCCGGATACGGATATAAAGGCGAGAGAAATACGCTCGTTCATTCAGTAATTTTCTTCGGAGCCGAAGGTCGTGTTTATGCTGACTGCTGCGTATAACACTGCTGATCCTGCTTCTGATCCTCTGACGCTCTGCTGCTGTTGGATTTACGGCGCACTACAGCGGCTGTTTTTCTCTTCTCTGCCGGCGTGCAGTTTGCCCCTGGGCGCTTCGACAGCGCAGAGTTTGAAAGAGTTCCACTATATAAAGAGTTATATTTCTCACAAAGAGTTTATTTCTCTAAAAGAGCAATACAAAGCGGTGTTGAACGCCCTTTTCAGGGCCACCCGCCCCCCGACACGCTCGTTTACCTCCGTCCAGTCTCGAGGTAACGGCGACTCGCCTCCGGGCCGGTCTGCCTATCCTCTTGAGCCTGAAGCCGATGAGCTCGCCGCTCCATCGGAGAGCGCGGCGTCTGACGCTGACTCCTCCCCTGGACTGCCGCCTTCGGGCCTGCAGGCCCAGGTTGAGGCGGATGCGCAGATGTCCGACATGCTTGCCCGGGCCGCCGTCGGGGTGGGGTTGGACTGGAGACCTCCATCCTCCCCACACCCGTCACGGTTGGATGACTGGTTCCTGGGGTTTGGGCGCCGCTCACAGCCACGCCCCCCCCCCGGTCCCGTTTTTCCCGGAAGTGCATGACGAGCTGACGTCGTCATGGAGAGCCCCGCTCTCCGTCCGTCAAAAGCCATGCTCGTCCGCTCTCGCTACCCTCGACGGCGGAGAGGCCCACGGGTACACGGCGATTCCCCAGGTGGATAGGGCAGTTGCGCTCCATCTCTGTCCCGGTGACCCTACCACCTGGCGCGGGCGCCCTGTACCCCCTTCCAAGGCCTGTAGGACTTCATCCTCCCTCGACAACAAAGCCTACAGCGCCGCGGGACAGGCCGCCTCCGCCTTGCACGCCATGGCTCTCCTGCAAGTCCACCAGGCCAAGGCGCTCAGAGATCTGCACGAGGGTAGCCCTGATCCCGACGTGTTGCAGGAACTGCGCTCAGCGACCGACCTCGCCCTCAGGGCCACGAAGGTCACCGCGCAGGCACTCGGGCAGGCGATGGCCACCCTAGTGGTCCAGGAACGTCATCTGTGGCTCAACCTGGTCGAGATGCGTGAGGCCGACAAAGTTCGCTTCCTCGACGCCCCTGTCTCCCAGCTTGGCCTCTTCGGCGACGCCGTCGAGGACTTTGCCCAGCAGTTCTCCACGGTGAAAAGACAGACGGAGGCCATCTCACACATCCTGCCTCGCCGCAAACCTGCCGCCAGGGCCACTGCCCCGTCTGCTCGCCGAGGGCGTCCTCCTGCGGCTAAGAAATCTGCTCCGCCTCAACCCGGGCCCAGCTCTCGGCCCCTGCGTCGAGCACACCGCAAGAAGCAGACGCCCCCCGTCTCCCGGACTCCCTCGAGGACCCGGAAGGCTCCCAGGCGGTCCTGAGACGGACGACCCAGCGACGCAGACGTTAGCTCCGGAGGTGGTAAGACCACTCCGTCCCCCGGTGGAGGGCCGGGAGGAGAATCTTTTGTTTTTAAACAATTTAATTTGCCGCCCCCCCTTAGATGGGGTTGCGGTACCCACATTCTCAGTAAAAGAGCTATTCCCTGTGTCTCTGGGTCACCTGGCCCGCAAATGCCGTTCTCACGGCACTTTGCCCTTAGATCCCGACAGTCCTGGCCTCCTGGACACGGACCACCCGTCTTCAGCCCCACGACTGTCCCCCGGCCGGCCGGTTCCGACGAGTCCAGAGGACGCCTACCCAGGACCTCCTCCTCAGTCGCTAACCCGCCCCCTGCCGGGTGTGCGGAGCAAGGTAAGTGCTTTGAGTCTTTTCTCAGCACCTCAGCCGCGGGTCGCCCCGTCGCCGCCCAACGCTGCCCTACCTGCTCCGCCCCGCTGCGAAGCCCCGCCGGGTACGTCAAAATTAATCGTCCCTTTAATGCCCCTAGCGCAGAGGTTGGACGCGTGGCTTTCACTTCCCAACCCATCTCGCTGGCTGGCACGGACCATCCGACTCGGTTACGCAATTCAGTTTGCCAGGCCCCCGCCCCCCTTCATGGGCATCCGCTTCTCCGCAGTACACGGCGAACACGCCCACTCCCTGCGCGCGGAAATCGCGACTCTTCTGGCCAAAGACGCGATAGAGCCTGTCCCTCCAACCGAGATGAAGAAGGGTTTCTACAGCCCCTACTTCATCGTACCCAAGAAAAGCGGCGGCTTACGACCAATCTTGGACCTGCGAGTTCTCAACCGAGCGTTGCACAAACTCCCGTTCAAAATGCTCACGCAGAAGCATATTTTAACCTGCGTCCGGCATCTAGATTGGTTCGCAGCGGTAGACCTGAAGGACGCGTACTTCCACGTCTCTATCCTGCCCCGACACCGCCCCTACCTACGGTTTGCGTTCGAGGGCCAGGCGTATCAGTACAAAGTCCTCCCCTTCGGCCTGTCTCTGTCCCCTCGCGTCTTCACGAAAGTCGTAGAGGCAGCTCTTGCCCCGCTCCGAGAAGCCGGCATCCGCATACTCAACTACCTCGACGACTGGCTCATCCTAGCCCACTCGCGAGAGTTACTATGCGCTCACAGAGACCAGGTGCTCAGGCACCTCAGCCGTTTGGGGCTTCAGGTCAACTGGGAAAAGAGCAAGCTCACTCCAGTTCAGAGCATCTCTTTTCTCGGGATGGAGTTAGACTCGGTCTCAATGTCCGCACGTCTCACAAAGGAGCGTGCTCAGTCAGTGTTGAACTGCCTCGCCGCCCTCAGGCCGGGCACAGCGGTCCCCTTAAAACTTTTCCAGAGGCTCCTGGGGCATATGGCATCCGCCGCGGCGGTCGCGCCGCTGGGCTTGATGCATATGAGACCGCTCCAACACTGGCTTCGGACCCGAGTCCCGAGACGAGCATGGCGCCGCGGCACGCACCGGGTAACAATCACCCCCGCCTGCCGACAAACATTCAACCCCTGGACAGACCTCTGTTTCTTACGGGCTGGAGTACCCCTACAGCAGGTGTCCAGACGCGTCTTGGTCACAACCGACGCCTCCAGATTGGGTTGGGGCGCCATTTGCAACGGGCACGCAGCCTCAGGCCGTTGGAAAGGGGCCCAGCTGCGTTGGCACATCAACTGCCTCGAGTTGTTGACCGTCCTCTTTGCCCTGCGGAAGTTAATCTCCCGTTAATTCGGGACAAACATGTCCTAGTCAGGTCGGACAGCACCACTGCGGTCGCGTACATAAATCGCCAAGGCGGCGTACGCTCCCATCACATGTCACAACTCGCCCGTCGTCTCCTCCTTTGGAGCCAGCAGCGACTCAAGTCGCTGCGTGCCACTCACATCCCCGGCAACCTCAATGTGGTAGCGGACGCGCTGTCACGACAACGCTTGCCTGGTGGAGAGTGGAGGCTTCACCCCCACTCGGTTCAGCTGATTTGGGAACGGTTCGGCAAGGCCCAGGTAGACCTGTTTGCCTCCCGAGAGACCTCCCACTGCCCCCTCTGGTACGCCCGTTCAGAGGCTCCCCTCGGGGCAGATGCATTGGCACACAGCTGGCCAGTGGGGCTGCGCAAGTACGCATTTCCCCCAGTGAGCCTTCTTGCACAGGTGCTGTGCAAGGTCAGGGAGGACGAGGAGCAAGTCACTCTCGTGGCTCCCTACTGGCCCACCCGGGCCTGGTTCTCGGACCTCGTACTCCTCGCGACAGCCCCTCCCTGGCGAATTCCTCTGAGGAAGGACCTTCTTTCTCAGGGACGGGGCACGCTCTGGCATCCGCACCCAGACCTCTGGAATCTCCATGTCTGGTCCCTGGACGGGACACGGAAGATCTAGCTGGCCTACCACCCACGGTCGTAGCCACGATCAACCAAGCCAGAGCCCCTTCTACCAGGCAACTCTACGCCCTAAAGTGGCGTCTGTTCGTCAATTGGTGTTCTTCCCGGGCAGAAGACCCACAGAGGTGCGCAGTTAGGTCAGTGCTCCTGTTTCTACAGGAGAAGTTGGAGGGGAGGCTGTCCCCGTCCACCTTAAAGGTGTATGTTGCTGCTATCGCAGCTCACCACGACCCAGTAGACGGCAAGTCTCTGGGCAAGCACGACTTAATCGTCAGGTTCCTAAGAGGTGCCCGGAGGTTAAATCCCTCCCGGCCAAACCTGTTCCCCTCCTGGGATCTCTCGGTGGTCCTCACCGGTCTTCAGAGATCCCCTTTCGAGCCGCTAGAATCAGCCGGACTCAGGGCCCTCTCTCTAAAGACGGCCCTGCTGATCGCGCTCGCTTCCATCAAGAGGGTCGGGGACCTGCAAGCGTTCTCTACTAACGACACTTGCCTGGAGTTCGGTCCGGCAGACACTCACGTGATCCTAAGACCTCGACCGGGCTATGTGCCCAAGGTTCCTACCACGCCCTTTAGAGATCAGGTAGTGAACCTACAAGCGCTGCCCCGGGAGGAGGCAGACCCAGCCCTCTCACTATTGTGTCCAGTACGTGCTTTGCGTGCCTACCTGGAACGCACCCAGAGCTTCAGGCGCTCTGAGCAGCTCTTTGTCTGCTTTGGAGGACAGCAGAAAGGGAATGCTGTCTCCAAACAGAGGTTGTCTCACTGGGTGGTGGAGGCCATTCAGTTGGCCTACCACACCCAGGCCGTGCCGCCCCCCTTACGGGTGCGGGCCCACTCCACTAGGAGCGTGGCATCCTCGTGGGCACTGGCAAGGGGCACCTCCCTAGCAGACATTTGCAGAGCTGCGGGCTGGGCAGCACCTAACACCTTCACGAGATTTTACAATCTCAGGGTTGAGTCAGTTTCGTCCCGTGTTCTCTCAGGTCCGAGCCCGTAGAACTCGGTACACGTCGACGATCTGACCGGTTGATCCGCTTGTACCAGCGCCGTTTCCCTCTGCCGAGGCAAAACAGTGCGCTTTTGTCCCAGATGACCCAGGTCCCTGGTTGATTCCTCCCTAGCACTTCGGACCCGCAGCAGTTCATCGGAGGAACGTGCTGGTCCAGTCCACTACGGGTACCTCCGGCTACCCCTACTGGAATAAGTGCTCCACAGATCAGGCCTCCTACGGGACTCCTCCTGTGTGTATTTCCGCGGTACGGTCACCTTACGAGCTGACCCGCGTCTCCCTTAGGCAGCCCTTTGCTGCCCTCCGGTCGCCGTGTTGTAGCAACTCCCCCCTCCTTGAGGTTGGATCTACCACCGCGCCATTTCCTCCCACATGCCCCAAGTGGCCATGTGATGTATTTTTGCCACCTTTACCTCCCCTGTTGGGCGGGTGTGGCCTCCACAGGGTCTTTTCCCCCTAAAAGAATAGGACTTCGGAATAAGACCCCCTTCCCTCGATGCGGTAAGGGCCCCGGCTGCTCTTGCTCTATGCTGAGAAAACATAGAGAGAAAAGAGGCCCAGCCAGGCTTGGCCCGTTCCCTAGTTGGGAGCGTCACCTTGTTCCCCCCTAGGGTAACCAAAAGGATGCTGACGCTTTTTCGGGGCATTGGGGAAGAGTACGTGCAGCCTGAACACAGTTGGTCGCTTGTGCACGTGCAAAATACCTGCCCGCTTCTGTGTCAGCAGTACACGTACACGGCTCAGCGCATGGCGAGTTTTGAAGTGGACCCCTAGTGTCGCTTCTTCGACACGACGTCGAAGTGAGCGACAGACGGGGAACGTCTCGGTTACGTATGTAACCTCCGTTCCCTGATGGAGGGAACGAGACGTCGTGTCTTCCCGGCCACGTCGCTGAGCCGAGCCGCTGAGATGCCCGGAACACTCCCGGCTCCTCAGAAAAATCCTGAATGAACGAGCGTATTTCTCTCGCCTTTATATCCGTATCCGGAGGCGGAGTATGCAAATACTGTTCGCCAACTCTCATTGGCCTTTTTTCATAGATCAGAGGTATCTTTCGGCGCTCAAGAGAGACCCCTAGTGTCGCTTCTTCGACACGACGTCTCGTTCCCTCCATCAGGGAACGGAGGTTACATACGTAACCGAGACGTTTTTTTGAATATTTTTTTAAATATAACATAATTATGTATGTTATAAATGTTGTTATATATATTTTTTTTTATCACTATACAATATGGTTCAATTAATTAACATTAGTAAATCCATTCCTATATATTTATTGCACATTTTTACATTGAGAATACATGTATTCATGCAAAAGCTGAAAAATGTTGCTTTCAGAGGCTTTGTATGGAGTTAGGATGAACATAAAATGCATTTCAAACTGTTCTGAGACCAGTGCAGACAGACAGCACACTGGAGGTTAAGTCATTCACTAATTAGGGAGCAAGGGTGCATCCTATAGCTTTCTATGCAGCTAAGTGCATTCACTCCTAAAATCCGACCAAAAGTTCAGTTTCAGGCTGCAGATGATGTTTGGACCGCTCAACATGTTTGGCAAACATGGGACAATGATAATCAGTACATAGATTCAGAATTTTATCATCCAAAATTGCATTTTAATATGGTTGGCAGTGATTGGATGATGCTGGCCATTACTTTGAATAAGAATAATTTATTCAGCTTTATAGAAAATCAGCTTTAATGTCTATAACGTCTCACAAAAACATGAATAACCAACACTCCTGGACACAAAACAAAGTATTTGATTAAATAAAGCTGACTTTCCATAGCTTGGCAGTCCTTAAAATTTCACAACTTACAGTAGTCCCGCTGTCCACATATGTGGACATACATTTTTTTTTTTTTATTAATTAATTTTTTTGCTTGTTTAGTAGGTGCTACTAGTTACAAATCAAAAAGGGAAATGGAAAATGCACACAGCAGTCACGCAGGGGTCTCAAGGGGTTAAACCACTACCCCCAGTTGTCGAAGCTGGAAGAGTTTTTGACCAGTTTCCAGATAAAATGTCCACAGGGTGGCACCAAAAGCAAGTTGTATTTTAAGTAGTACATTAAATAGCTAGTACAGACCACATGAATGCATATTTAATTAATCCTACCACCTAACCTAAACCCCAACCCTAAACCAAACTGTCAGTGGAGTAAAAGTCACATCACATCAAAGCAAAAATGCAACCTCTGAATCGCACTCACCTTTGTTTGTGAACATAATTACTTCCTGGTTCCCGTGGGACCACAACCTGTCTCTCAGAGGTTGCTCGCGCAACAAGAGGGGAATCTATTCACATGTTAATTGTTGTGAAAATGGGGATGGCGCTTGTCTGTAATTCGGCTGAATTGGTTTCATTTTAGTGTACATACACGTTCTGATGCTACATGATATTTTTCTATGTGATCATGTAGGCACAGTGTGCTCTGGTTGCATTTTGCTCATTTTAGCAAATGTAGTACATCATTTTTTTGTTGAAAATTTGCACACTACACACAGTATGCAAGCTACTGTATGTACTACAAAAATAGTAGGAGTAGGTTTGTAGCATGCTATTCCTATAGCCATATCTTTAGCATTCTTTCTTTCTCTCCTTCAGTCAGCTGCACACACACACACACACACACACACACACACACCGACCTTCACCTTATCTCCTCTCTTTCTGCGCTGTTTGATGGATCGAATGACCTGGTTTCTAAAAAAGAAAAGGTGTTCAGGTGAGCACACAGGAACCTCTTACACACTCTCAGACTCTCTCAAGTTTCCCATTTTCACTTCTAATCTCGTTCAGTCTGATGGTTTTGTTGGTTTTCCATGGATCTCACACCTCCGTCATGTTGGCCAAAGCCTGATTGCTCTCGATGGTGATAAGAAACCAAATTAAGATATCAGTTTACCAACGACTTTGCAGTGGTATACAGTAGTAGCAGAATCATGTTTTCTATATAATTCATGAATATGATCAGAAATGTATTAATTTTACAGTATGTGTTCATTTGAAAGGGTCATTTCTATGCTTTAACTGCAAAAAAAACCCCATTAAGACTCCTTTTCAGAAAATGTGTTGTTGTTTTTATTGCCCCATGGGCAAACAGTCCATTCCTCTTGTGTTAAGAATAAACCTCAATAAACTTTGTTAGATTTATGCTTAAATAAAAATTCTACCATCATTTATTGACCCACAATTTGTTCCCAACCTGAACGACTTTCTTCTGCTGAACACAAAAATAAAAACTGTAATTAACATCCCGATCTGTCACTTCAGTACAATTGTAGTTGATAGTGACTCACTTTAATGCTTAAAGGAAAAGCCCACCCATAAATGAATATTCTCATCATTTACTCACCTCCATGCCAGCCCATTTGTGCATGATTTTCTTTGTTGCGGGACACAAATGAAGATTTTCTGAAGAATATTTCAGCTCTGTAGGTCCATATAATGCAAGTGAATGGTGACCAGAACTTCTGGAGCACCAAAAAGCACATAAATGCAGCATATAAAGTAATCCGAATTACTCCAGTGGTTTAATCCATGTCTTCTGAAGCGATATGATAGGTGTGGGTGAGAAAAGCAAAAAAGGATTTAAATATTGATCTGTTTCTCACACATATCGCTTCAGAAGATATGGATTTAACCATTGGAGTCACATGGCTTACTTTTATGCTGCCTTAATGTGCTTTTGGAGCTTAAACATTTCTTTACATTTACACTTGCATTGTGAGGACCAACAGAGCAGAGATATTCTTCTAAAAAATTTTGTTTGTGTTCTGCGGATGAAAGTAAGTCATCCTCTGGGTATGGGATGAGGGTGAGAAAATGATAAGAGACTTTTCATTTTTGGGTGAACTATCCCTTTAAAAAGATATATTCTCTAAAAATAAGTCATTCTCAAGTAAAATGAGGAAAACACTGATAAAGAAAATGTCTTTACAAGTTAGTGTCTCCACCAGGCATCTCTAGAAGCATAGCCAGAAAGATTTACTATACAGTAATAATATTGTAGTAACCATGACTGCAGTAACCATGGTTAAACTTGTGGTTACTATGGTTATTCTTAGGTTACTGTAGTAAAACCCTAGCCAATTTTTAAAAGGGAATGTCGCCCAATTAAATATATAACTATTAAGTAATATTATTGCAAATAATTTAAATAGATTCACTGAATTTAGCTACTTTTTTGTTTTTAAACTCGTACGTCCATGAGCTCTATGAGAAAAGCTCATTCATGTGAGAACTTGCATTATTTAGCACTAAAAAGAAAGTGCCATGAGGATATGGAACATCATATCGGGGAGAAATCACATTTTTGGGTGAACTATCCCTTTAATTCAAGATATATTTTCAGAAAATAAGTCCAAATATTATCCAACACAATTTTACTTCTCGAATGTATAAGATGTATCATGTTCAAAGGATGTTTAAAAAAAAAAAAAAAAGGACGAAATACTGATTTAGAAAATGTTTTTGCGGATGTTAATGTCCCCACCAGACATCTCAAACGGCATGAGTTTTTTGGTCGATCAGCTTCACAAGAAAAATCATGGCCAACTAGCATATAGGCATTACTGCAAACTAGCATAAACCAGCCATGACCAGCATGGAAATTCAAGTCTAAGCTGGGGGGTTTTTCAACAATGCTATAACCTCATAATTCATATAGACAAATATTGGCACACAGAAACAGGAACAGGCAGGAATACAGGTGGACAGTGATTTATAAATTCAGGAGCACATTGTGACAACAGCATGTCATAACTCGTGCTGAATGACAACCAGCAGCTTGTGAGTGTGTAGAACATGTCTAAGTCTCATTGCATAAACTACATGACATTATGACATTATGGTATTATGAGTTCACAAATGTTCAACATGAACAGACTATATCAGAAAAGTGCTCTGCAAATGAGTCGGCACGTTTAGACACGTTTAAACATTTGCGTTGATGAAGATACAAATGCACTTCAAAATCCTGCAGAAGGCATTAATGAAGATTTGAAATCGACAGTCCTGGGTTCCTTGCCTATCTGGAGGAGTCTTAATGGGAATAAACACCATTAGCTACCTCTCTATCTCTTTTTTTGCACTCGAACAGTTAATGTTATGAGTTCGGATCTTTATTCCCTTGCAGGTATATTCCCATCGAGATTCAGATCGAGGCCAGAAAAATCACACAGATTTTTAAACAGATGGAGAACATCGGGAGTTCAGCCGTGGCTCCCTGCAGAATGCAACACTTATGCAGAAGAACATGAAATAATGACTTTGTGTGACGTTCATCAGATCTCATGCATTATAGAAGGAGCAGAAAGGGAGATAGATGATGTGATGGTTTGAGGAACTCAGCTCAAGCTCAGATTAACAGACCACACATGATGAATACAGTCGCCCCCTCTGCGGCTCACTGCGCCGTAACTCTATCTGTTCAAATATATATATATATATATATACATACACACACTGTATTGCTGCTATACAGTTGGGAGAATCTCATGAAAACTGTCAAGAACATGTCCGGGTAATATTTCTCATCAAAAGAAAGAAAAATATTAGCTACATTTTCAACAAGAAAAAAGAATATATATTAATACAATTTGGAATAAAGAAAATTAGGCCTATTTTTTGCATATTTGCATTTTCATGACAATTAAGTACATTTACCCCCAATGCTCACTAGGGTACTCTCATGCAAAAAATCATTCTCATAACTGTAATGTGAGAAAATAATAGCACATTATTTAAATTGTGAAGTACATTTGTAAAGTAATATTATAAGTACACAATATTTATGCTGATTTTAATCATATAAAAACTGTTTACTGACAGGAAGATTTTCATTACTGTTTTACAGTATTATGTCTTTTATCATTTACAATAATTATATCTTTCCATTATAGTTCTAAAATGAGATTTTAAAAAAAACGATTATATAATACAGCTTTTTTTTTTTTAAATTACTAACAAAAATTTTATGTATTTTTTTCCATTTGTTTTTATTTTTT